>OU015764.1:25059305-25433230 GCA_907173295.1 Fagus sylvatica
ATACTTTCTTAGTTATTTTTTTAAACCAAAAAGTAGGATTTATCCTAAATCCGATTCGTAAAGTCTCTTTATCGATCTTGCCTACAACATTTTGAACTACAAAAAAAAAAAAAAAAAAATCAAAATTAATTTAGATTTTATTTTTAATAATTTTCCTGTGCATCGCACAGGTTTGCGACTAGATATATATATAATAAAATGAAATTCTTTTGGCATGCTTAGTTTTGACATGTGACAGATATTTTATTTTTTATTTTTTCTTAATTTCTTCTTCCTTCTTCTTTCCATGTTTATCTACATTGATAATTGTTAATTATAATCTACTGTTAGTGATAGGTTCACCTATGTGATAAAACTTGATTTACTGTAAACCTGATCTTTTATTTTTTTATTTTTTCTTAATTTCTTTTTTTCATGTTTATCTACACTGATAATTGTTAATTCTAATCTACTGTTAGTGATAGGTTCAACTATGTGATAGAGTTTCTAATCTATTGTTAGTGATAGACTCAACTATGTGATAGAGTTTCTAATATTAAGTAGGATTTAATATTTTAATGTGATGTTTAATCTAAACAAATAACTCTTACTACTAAAAGACATCTTATTAAAATATATTTCTCTAAGATTAGTTCTTTTTTTCATATTAGACTTCTTTCATAAATTAACAACCAAAATAAAATATTAAATCCTACTTAAATTTTTTTTTTTTTTGCAAAGTAATACGTGAGATCATATATAAGGATGGGTTTAAGCAGTGGCTATAATGGAAAATTATGTGATTAAATATTAGCATTTTTTTTTTATAGGGACGTTTCAAGCTTGATCAATAAAATAAAAAATAAATAAATCAGCCCATAAACGGCCACATATGGGTTGATTTTCAAAACATTAAGAACACCATTTGTCACCTTATGGAAACATCCTTAGAACATGATTTTTTTTTTTTAACAGGTGCTTGGACGTTTCAAGCTTGATCAATAAAAGGAAAAAAAATCAGCCCATAAACGGCCACATATGGGTTGATTTTCAAAACATTAAGGGCACATTTGGTATGCTGTAATGGTTATTACACTGTAATAGGAATCAGTATTACAAAGAATAAAAGAAGCTGTAATGTAATAACTTATTACCAATTCCATCTATTTGATGACAAGTGCTCTATTGAGTCCAAGACTATTCAATTAGTCCAGTATGTATCATTCCTATATTTCCTTTTGGCCTTGAACTAATCTATTCAATTATTCGGGTATATATGTATCATTCATACAATTCTATTTTCACAACCTAACTCTTACTAATAAAGTAGTATGACAATTTAATTCTTCTATAGTATTCTCAGCTTGCATGCAATTGTACAAATTGTCAAGTTGTTTTCTTAAAAATTAAAATATTGTGGTAAGATAGTGGTCCTCTAACAATCAAATAACACTATTGGTTAAAAATCTCTCTCCCCTATTTTGCTTACAGGAATCGAAGGTGAGTTTTCCCTCTATTTTTCTCCCAAGATTTTGTCTTTTTTTAGTGTGTATTTGACTTGTGATCATAGTAATCTATATCTACTGGAAAATCAATGTCTAAATGGATCTAGAGAGAATGTAGAGGACCATAAGCTCCCTCTCTCTCTCTAACCTCAACAGAATTTTAGTAGTATCAAGTATCTACACATCGACATCTTGAGTACACTTTCCCTTTATCAATTGGATCCCCCAAACCAAACCTCTAAAAAGAACCCCTCCTTCCAACCAATAAATTCTCCACCTTTACATGTAGTGGGATCTAAAACTTACTCAAATCTCCCAACTAAGCACAACAAATTATTCTACTAAATTTTTATATATTTTAGGACGCAACTCACATTTGAATTTTCTTTTTTATAAAAACACATACAATTTTGCACTTTTATTTCTTTTTCTTAATTTCTTTTAAGGAAATTACACTTTCCCATTTCTAGTGTGATATCCATTTAATTTAATAAATATATAAAGGGGTACACGACATGAGTGAACTATTAATTATTAAGAAATGTGCCTCTCTCGTTTTTTTTCCTTTTTAGTTTTTGTTCTTCTACTTCCTTTTAAAAAGGTATTTTTACAATTTTGCAACAACCTTTAAGGTTTTCTATTATACAGATATTTTTAATAATTGGAAATAAAAGTTATGCTTTTCTTAGGGTAGACATGAGAAAGATAAGGCATTGTACAAATTCTTTAAAAAAATCAAAGTATATATAAAATTTCTTGAAGAGTTTTGAGGTGTATTATCGTTATTGACAACACAATCTACATTGAAGTGTCTCCGAGATACCACCATATGAAATAATTTGTCTTTCCAATATCATATTTGTGTTAAAATCATAGATTGTATTCGATTTTAATGCTAGAATTAATTAGGTCTTCATTATAGATGATTGGTAAGTTCTCAATTTATCAATAAAAGGTTATGTGCTATTAATTACTTCTCAATAATAAGCTACAAATGTTATATTCTTTATCCATAGCCAATGTCATTTTCCTTTTTCTTTGAGAAATTAACATGCATATTCTATTATTCTCTATTCTCTCAATTTAGTCGAATATATCAATACATGATCAAAATATAATAAACAATGTAAATATTATAATTATAAGTTGTAATTTATTAGACAAAAATCTAATATATGGTGTTGATTGTGCATTTGATTGACGGAATAGGATCTTCTCTATTTGGAAATCTCTTCATTTGTCCATTTTATGGTTCATAATTTATCTTCATAGATCTAACAGTGTATATACTGCTACATCATTTAAAATTTTAAATGATGTGGCAGTACTGTGCATTGTTAGAATTTGTAATTTTTAATCTGGACCATGAAATGTCCATTTCAATTCAAATGGAGATGATCCCATCTTATTTGGTTTTTAAAAAAAAATGGCTTTAGGCCAATAAACTAATATTTTTCAAATAAACCAATTTATTTGCTTTATGTCACCTTTTGATTTACCTTAAAAGAAATAAACTAACCAAACCGATATTTGTATAAAATCTTGGTATTAATGGTTGCATAGTCCGCAATTCCGCATCAATACTAAAAACAAGTTTGTATGGTAGATACCCCTCCAAAGCTCAGACATACTCTCAATTTGAATTTTGCTAATATTTTAGAAGTTGTAAACCAAAAATATGACTGGCCAAAAAATAAAAAGCCATAAAATATAAAATATGAGCATTAGGACTGCAAAAGTCATCCCCTAATATTACCAACAACCAAGGAAAAAAGTAAAAATAAAACAAACAATTAGTCTTCTAACAACCATCGAAAATTCACATTAAAATTCATAAATTTCACACTCTCTCTCACTAATACTAGTCATTCACCCAACTTGAGCTATACAATAAGAAAGAGAATCTTCTCTCTGTGTTCAACTCCTAATTCAGTATGTTCTATTGAATCATGTTTTGGCAGCTATAGTTTCAACTTCTTGGACATCCTCTGGCCTTGTGGATATGGCAATGATAGACCCTCCCTTTTTCCGCAACAAGTTCATATGTTTCTTCCCATTGCGATGTCCTGTCATCACAGCTTCGCTGGTAGTCCCAACCCTACACATTTGGCACCAGAATTTGTGATGCTTCTGGCTTTCATCTACCGGGGTTTCATCATTGTTACTCTCCTCTGGTGTCGTACTAACCATTTAGCAATGCCGCCTTGCCCTTCTTCTCTTCACCATCATCACTCTCCTCCTGTTCTAGTGTCTTACTAGAAATTAAGAATGCCGCCTTGGCCTTGTGTTGCTCCTCTTCATCATCATTACTCTCCTCCTCCTCCTTTAGTGTCTTACTAGCATTTAAAAATGCCTTCTTGGCCTTGTGTTTCTTCCCATTCAGATGATCCTCCAGGCCTTGTTGGCTTGTGGTTTTTACTTGACAGAGGTTGCAGCTCCATTCCATTCGTCTTTTCTTACCACTAATATCTGAAGGAGCCTCATTAGAGACATTAATACCATCTGCAACCACTGATATTTCAGCTTTCCTCTTTTTCTCAACCAATAGTGTTTCAGCTTTCCTCTTTTCCGCAACATTAAAGTTGACAGACTTTTTCTGCATAACCTGTCATTTTGTTGAAAATAGCAGGAAATTGTTAGCGTGACCCAATATGGACATGTTTCCTAATGCAATATTAAGTGGCAAATACAAATCCTACTACAAAATTATGCAATCAACACCCTACTAATTAATTGCAACCATCACAAAATCAAGAGTAATATAATATATATGTGATAATGAGAATATATATATTGAGGCCCAAAATACAAATACACTGATGAATTTATTCAAAGGTCATTACTTTCATGGCAGAGGCAACCTAATTAAGTATGAATAATATTATTATACAATGCCTTCCTAATAAAGATAGATTCTTTATTATATTATATTAATATGTTATTAACTAGTTTTGAGTTTTGATAAAATAGTTATGAAAAGCATAAAAGAGTGAGTGACTCAGACTCACCGTGTCGTCTACAAGAGGAAGAGGACGAGGACGAGTAAGAGGAAGAAAAATAGTTTCCTTTCCATCCTTTGGTTTCATGGGCTGACTCGGACGAGGAAGAGGAAGAATAAGAACAAGAGTTTCCTTTCCATCATTAGACAAAGGCTGCATAATGGGCTGAGTCGGACTCGTTCGCTGAATCGCCGCCATATAACTCAACAGCTCCATACTCTGGGCGGAGCTGAGGTGGCGCTGCTGCTGCTGCATCATCAAGAAAGGGAACATGTAGGGATGTACGGAGAAGCCATGTTGTGGTGTGTTGATCAGGTGGTGACTCATCATAGACATCTCTTCCAACATTATCTCTCTCCTCATCTCGGCTTTGAGCAGGAGTCGCCGTTGAGCCAAGGCTAGTTCGTTGTTGAGAGTGAGCGATAGAGGGTTCGAGGTTGAGTCTAGGGTTTGGGTTAGAGCATTGGAAGCGTATGGGAGAGGGTGAGTGGTTGAAGAAGAGGAGGAGGGAGGAGGAGGAGGAACGTGGGTGGCGGAAGAGCCTCTGTCGTCGATTGCACGGTACCTGAACTCCATTCACACTCAGACTATGAATCCTCTCTCAAGATTTAGGATTTAAGAAAAAGAGAATACTAAAGAAGAAGTAATCTTGGGCGCTGGAAAACTGGGCTGTATATACAAAGCCTAAGATAAAAACAAAAGGTTTGTGTTTTTGTGAGTGAAAGATGGCTATGGCTCTCTTTGACTTTGAATAATTAGAAACAGAAATAATGTACTAGTTCTTTTGCTGAGTTATTGTTTTGTCGGTCTCTATTCTGGTTTGGCTCTCTTTTTTCCTTGTTTAGTTCTTCTCGGGTACACGAAAGAGATCAAAATTGAAATCCTCTCCTCTTAATAGTAGTAGTACTACTACTACACTCTGACTCTACTCCTGTCTTATATTGCCACCGACTTTCATCTCTTCCTAACACGTCAGCTTTCTAAGAGTTTTGAATTTTGACACCCACCCTTCTCTACTTGCCTATTTGCTCAAAACTATAAAACAGGACTAGTTTTTCATGGTCAAATTCACACACTTGGACCCACTGCCACACGAAAAGATAATGAGTTAGGGTGTGAATTTTTTCATGATTTATCCCAATGTGCAAGTTCAAATTATTATTTCAACCATATCAAAATCATCTCATCCAAATTAAAATTCAACTATTGTATGTAAATATAGACCTTAATTAGTAAAATATGCACTCCATACCATATATATATATATATATATATATATATTATTACACATTTTATATAATTTTAAATATAAAACATGTATTAAACATTTTTCGTATGATACTTGTATATTACCAATATTATAAATGTTTATTTTGTCAAGGTTTGTTTGTTATTATATACATCAATAAAATTATCAATATTAATATTTTTTAGTTTCATGTTTTACTATTTATATTAAACATCAAAATTTTCATATTTTTATTATAATCTTTATTTTTTTTTTTTTATTTGGATGGTCAAATCTTAATGTCATATATAATATGTATGTATTCTATATTATATATATTTTATCCGGTATATTACTAACCATAATATAAACAAATCAATTTCAAAATCATATTCATATTCAACCTAGCTTTTCCAAGGAAAAAAAAAACCTCTTATGAAATAGGATCTATAATTTCAATGCCCTAAATTTTTCTTAGTTAATCCTAAAGAAGTAGGAACAAAAAAGTCATAGATGCTCCACTACATTTTATTTTTTTTTCCTAATGGAGAAGATCTAATCCTCGCTCTTCAGTTCTTGATTCATATTAAAACAAACTTTTGGGCTGTTAAAAAATACCTTTCTAATGAAATGAGTAATGTCTTAAAAATGTAAAAGATTGCAAATCGAATGATAATCATTTTCCTATTTCTTTTTAGGATGTGTATTTGCAAAGCAGTGACCTTTGAGACGTGGGAGAAAGAACACAAAGGTACATAGCCGCTACGCACACCAGGTGCAACACTGTGGTTGTGTGCAATGCAAATATAATTATGTATCTATGCCTTTCTGCAATGAATTTATCACCCCTAACATCACTTTTATTGTATATCAATCATAATCTACCACCTTAACAGTTATGAAATTTGTCATAAATTTTGTTGTAAGTTTTGACTTATTGATGTAAGTAATAGCATTTTCCCCTTGCCCATATTGAGCTGAATCATGATTTAGCTGACATGAATGAATTAATAGAGTCGAGGAAATATATGCATGGACTGCTATTATATATAGTCATAGATGCTGTTCAGAGATGTGTTTGGTAATAAACTGTACATGTTACTAGTAGTGCCATTGTTGAATTCTCAAACCTAAACACGCGGTGCATCAAAAACGAATTTTCTTAATATTTGATTCGTGCATTTTCTTACAGCAGATCAGAGAACCCATAATTTCAAGAGAATAGGGATTCTCATAACTTCTTCCAATGAGAGCTATGCGGTACAGGATATGATTTGTTGATAGAGTAGACTGCTGCAACTACTTTGATTCAACTTTCCCCCGGTTATGGTTCAGGATCGGCTGATTTGGATGGCGAGGAGGATCGGTCATCAACAGATGAAGGGGACTGAATGGGTTTCTTGAACTGCACCAAGAGCATGGTCATATTGTCGCATCCCTCACCACCAGCCGTTGATGGTGCCAAACACCTATCAAGTACTCTCTCACACACAACAGAAAGCCTGTTTTCCTGCATGAGTTACAGTTTTCAGCATCAAACAGATGCAATATTACATTCAAACAATATAAATGACCTCAACTAGCCAAATATATATAGTATTCCTTAATCAGCTGTTGAGCAACCTTCTGTCTTCCTTTCGGATAATCATAAAGGATAGCCAAAAGGCAATAAATATGTGTTTGCAATGCAAAATCATTAATGCATGACCAAACCACCCAAGAACAACAATACTTGTATTCTCAAATCAAGCTGAAGATCAAGGTATTTAGTTGAGCCGGGCTCCAATTGTGAACAAGGGACAAAACAGGTTTCTCTTATCTGGTTACCAAGTCAAGTCAGATTTCAGAAGTACTACTTAGTTGTAGGGATTAGCCAATTAGCCCACATTCTCATGAGGAGAATGATAGTCATATGTTTTAAGGATCCAGGTATGAGTGCTATGAAAGGCATAGAATTGAGAACTTCAAATGCCTTAGAAGTCCAGCAAGAAAAAGATGCTACACTATCACCTCTCTATATATAGATATAGCCAGGGCAAGGTGAAGATGTTGAAGATAGATTGTCATTTTCACATAACACTCAGCCAGACAATGTTCATACTATAACACTCCACCAAACAACTGAACTGCTGTTTCTTCTGCTCTTTTTTTTTTTTTTTTTTTTTTTTGTGCTAACAACTGCCGTTTCTTCTCACAAAGCTTTTGAAATCAAACTTTTAAGATCTCAGGTTTTTAACTCAGTATTAGCTAAAATTTATGCATTGATAGGTCATTATCACTCATTTTATTTATTTTTATTTTTTTTGTAAGACTCACTGAATATTAATTAAACTACATTATCAAGTTCTTAAAAAGAGAGACCTATGCACTCACCGATCTTAGTTGTTCATGAACAAAATCTACCAGTTGCTGGCTTGACATGCAATCCCTGAAAGCAATTAACAGGACAGTAAACATCATAAATTATAAATTTTCTAAATTGAAAGCAACCAAGTTATTAAAATAAAATCAACAGATTAAAAGAAATAAAAAATCAATATAAAGACAATTTAGTGATATGTAGAAAAATTAGAGCAAGGTCGAAACTAAGTTGAGGATAATAAAAAGAATAGTAATATGGTCAATCAATAGCAAGGAATTGGAAATTTCCAGGCAGCCATTATTTGTAGAGAAATTGATAGCTACATGGATATAATGCACCCAGCTTAATTCTCTTCCTTATTGTTATCATCCTTTATTATGTTTCAGTCCCATCTAAACATCCATTCAGATGGATCAATTATAATGTAGAATTTTGTATAATACAACTCACAATCAGCCGACATTATTCATCTTCTAGCAAAAAAAAAAAAAAAAACCATTATTCTTTGTCTGTTCACTAAGGCTGCATTTTAGCCAAAGGCAGAGGTGGTAATGGCTCAAGAAACCTTACAGGTCATAACACTATCATCAAACATTAATACTCTTGATGACAATGTACAACTTTCCAATATCACAAAGAGTCTCTCTGGCAAGGAAACAAAGATGCTCTTATGTTAATGTTTTGCCATGCCAAAGTGATTCACTTTATTGCAAGGCAGCTGAATGAGACACCTTGCATAATGTTCGTGCTTTCTCATATAGAGTGAAGGAAATAACTTCCTTCGTACCTTGATTGACAGTGTGTCCATTGGGCTAGCTATGCATGTTATTCTCAGTGTAACAAATATAATGCAACAAGACCAACTACCAACACAGCCACAAAGATGTAAATCTAGCATATCAAAATCACAATTGCAATAACATACAACTCATATAAGCTATTCCATTTCTTTGAGAATATCGTTTCTTTCAAAAAAATATATTTCTTCGAGATAATTTCCGTTTGAAACAAGAGGAGCTTAAATGCACTATCAGTAGCTACCATGTCTTAATAATTTGGAAGCACATATGAAACACATTGGCTTAGTGATCCTAACTTCCTCAAAGGATTCAACAAACTTCAAAAACAAATCTGGAAGGGAAAGAATAAGATGCTTACCAGATGCCATCACATGCTAACACAAAAAAATCATCATCATCACAAAGCTCGACCTTGAGAGAAAATAATTAATTGAATGTCAACATTTAAGAAGTTTCAATCTTGACAAATAAAGAGACGCTAAATCAATAATAGAAAACATGTAGAAGTCTTGGAGATTTGATCTCCAAACCCACCAATATGCAAAAGAAAAACCTGTAAAATTTAATTAAAAAATTTAGCCAACTTATGACAGGATATACATACAGTGTTTATATCTGGATTAGCAGTAACAATTTGCTTTTCAGCAGGCAAATATTTATTCTGCTTGAATTCCATGTCACCTGCAATAATGGAAACTAAATAAGTCTGGAAAACTACATAATACACAACCCCCCACTCTCTTTAGAAACACATGTTACGACCCATACAGATATATGTGTGCATGTATCATTTTTTTTTTTTTTTTTAATGTAAGTATGTGTGTGCATATATCTACATATATATTCAATTTGGAAAAAAAGGATAGCACTGGGCTTGTACTAGTGGTGTATAACTGCCTCTACTGAAGAAGCTCCACAGACCACATCCACAAGTTTCACACTTTCACTTCAGCTTAAGGTATGCAGTGCGAGCACAGGGCAGCAGCTTGAAGCAAAATATCAAAAGATCAACTTAAGTTTCAAAAGCTTTTTTTAGAGGTTCACATGCAGGGGCGGAGCCAGCAAAAATGTTTAGGGTGGGCTAATTGCAAAAAAAAATTCTTGGCTGGGCTAAATTATTTAATTTAGGGTAAATTTTTTTTTTCTGAAAAAAACTTGGCTGGGCAAGCTATAACATAGCTCCGCCAATGTTCACATGCATGTCAATAAGATACCTATAGCTCTAGCAAGATTTAAACTGCCATTGACTCGTCCTGCATGTATAAAACCACCAGCCTTTAAAATCCTGTCCTTCTCAACCTCAAGATCAGGTTTGTGATCCCTAGACAGATTGTATGCCTGAAAAAGAGAAGCCACAGATCCCAATGAGAGAGAGAGAGATAGAAGCCACAATAAGAACCAGGAATCAAAATTCTGAATGGAGAATTGTTTACTCATTACAGTTAAAATTGAAAGACATCTTTAACCGCCCATGGCTAATAATAATATTTTCTAATAATCAGCAACAAACATGCTGAAGAACTCCTGTAAATTAAAAATTACCTGACCCTTCCTAGATATCACACAACGAGAATCGCCAGCATTTGCAACAATAAGTTGGTTATTTCTCATAATGGCAACACAGGCCGTGCACCCAGAAGTTGGTCCAGCAAAATCAGAATGAGGCCCCTGGTAACAAGTGCGTTTAAACACAAAGAATATATGACTTAATTTATTGCTTTTTCTAAAATTCCATACACCAAAAGGACCACGTTAATAAGTTGTCTGTCTTTGATACATATATAATAAAAAATCATTTAAAAAGATGACTGCACATATATGATGAAGATGATTGCCCCCAAGAATTTGCCCAAAAAAAAAACCTCATCCTCAAAATTAAGATGAAAGAAAGAATGAAATACTCTACATCCCTATGTATCAAATGATGAACAAATTGATGGATGTCAATGAAATACAGGTAAATGGCATCACAAATTGATTTAACCTCATGAGTGCACAACACAAGCAATAATGTGTTTTTTTTGTGGATGAGTGCATGTGTGTTTAGTATGCACACACATAAGCATGTATGCAGAATTTGTCACATCTAAATGTGAAGTGGGAATGAAGTCAACAATTAAGTTTCATTAAAAAGTAATAACAGTTTTCTGCACCAAATAAAAATCAAAATACAAGTGAACAATTAATGAGTATACAATAACATTTTGGTACCTCCAAAGTTTGTGTTGTGCACAAACTTTAGCATGTGAAAAAATTTGTCACACCTAGAGATGAATTAAGGGAAAGTCTAGAATTTCAGTTCATTAAAAAGTGATAATAGTCTTCTAAAAAAACACATCAAAATATACTTCAACGAGTAATATTCGAGGAGGAAGAAGACATTTAAACCTCCAAAGTTTCTATTGAATGATTTCATTTCCTGGTTGACCTGTTTTATTAAGTGAATCTAAGTAGCAAACTGGTAAACCATGCCTAACATTTGTTTCCTCAACCCTACATGAACTAGCTCCACATACTGAGTGATGTATTGACTAAAGATAAGAGCAAAAATGGATCAAGCAGATCAATGTTGACTGCAGAGGACAGTAACTTTGATGTGTTACTTGGTTCTCGCACCTACCTCCTCAAAAGCCCAATCATCAACGTGGTCATTACTATCACTGCTCCTTGGAGACCAAATCAACCCTTCTATCATGCCAGTGAACTTGTTTATTTTATCGCCTAAAACAGCTAATTCCCTCCAACCCCTCTGTCCACGCATCATTTCATCCATTCTGCATAACCCAAATAGAAACAGTTGGAACCACAAAAATGAGATCATGAGTGCAAAGGTAGCACCATTGACAACAAAGCCATAAACCCATAAAAAAGTTGAAAGTCATTGGTAAAGGGCCTAAATAATAGGCTTTATTATATTCTTCATCAAACACACAGACGAGGGAGATAACAAATTGAGCTTGTGATACTATCTTTGACACTCTTTTCACACACAAACACACAGATGTGGGTGCATAATATTTTATAAAAATTGTGCAACTAAAATTCTAATGATGTATTCCCAAAAACTATAACTTATATAAAAATTCAGGAGCACAGTTTTGGGTATGACCATTACGAAGTACAACAGCTTTTAGAACAGTCCATTATTGTACATGTAACAATAATCACCAGGAAAGGATGAAAAAGAAACTAAACTCAAGAAATTAAATTATTTAACCTGAAAAAAGCTTTCTGAAGAGAAGTTCCTAAGTCTCCAGTTGCATATGATTCATTCTTAAGCACTTGTTGATGAAGAAACTTGGCACAAAACTTTGCAACCACCTTACCTGAAATGCTATTGGATTTACATGAGTACAATTATCTCAATTACTATTACACAAAGATAAGATAATTGTTAACACGAAGCAAATTAGAATGATAAAATGCATAACAAATAGAAATTCCCAAGCACCCAACAGCACAAAAAGACAACAGAGAATCTAAAGATTGAATGACGGTGGAACATGAGTTCTGCTTAAGGCTAATCAATTTTGAGAAACACGACAAACAAGACCTTTGTCCTTCTAGATATAAGAATTATATTTATGTGTTAAACCTCTAGAAGACCTAAAATTCATGTCATGTGGTAGAATCAAGCCCTGCTTCCCAAAGCACTGGTATGAGACTCTATTCTAAGCACCACAATTCTTTTCTTTTTGATGTATAGTTTCAAACGGATGATATAAATTATATTCAGACAAACTAGGAGGGTTAGGTCCTAGGCTTTGATGACCCAGATATGAACTCTAAAACAGCTTCTGAAAACATTTTTATAATGCACTAAGCCTAAAGATGGATACTGAAAGAAATCTACATACAGATGAACTGCTAAATTAACATCCATCTCTCGTCCTTCGCTGAAAAGAGCATATGTATATTTGAAGCTAATTAAAAATTAATAGAAAAAAATAAATAAATAAATAATCAAGTTTAGAGTTTCATAGTAAGATTTTGGAATGGAAACTTGAAAATACAACCTATAGCTAACCACACATAATGAAATCAGTAGCAACCAGTTGAGAATAGCACCAAAACAAATATATTGTGTTTGAAATTATATTATATTTTTAGAGATAGAAAAAGTTGCATCATAACAACCATTGTGCATACTACAAAAGTTTAGTCCAAACATGCAACTTATATGATTCCTAATAACAGCATAACTACAAAAGTTTAGTCCAAACATGCAACTTATATGATTCCTAATAACAGCATAACTAATGACTGGAAACTGGAAAGTAACACAGATAAATAGACTATGATTCCTTACATAGAATCCCTATTACATTAGTAAAATTATCCATCTATCATAGATACAAGTACTTGAACTTGCCAATTCTTACCTCCATGGCCATCATAAACACCAAAGAATGAAGTGGATGGATCGAGATCAGGGTACGCAGCATGCTAACAAAAGCAATAATCATATTAACCAACAGCATATTGGTAATTCTATTGAAAAAAATAAATAAAGCTATGTCAAACAGATAAACCAAATAAGTCCAGAAAATGTGAATATCACAAGTCACAACATTGTGATGGTCCACATTCCTATAGAAGCTACCCCATAAATTATCAACAGTTATGAAGCAAAAATAACATCAATTAACTGATACTGGAATACTGAATCCAATACACTTAAAGCCCTAAAAAATATATTACATAAACAATATGTGTGTGACTGCGTGTATGTGTCTGTGAGTGTACACACATAACAATCACACTCACAATTGAAATGTAAATCCAACATGTGCACCAAAAATTTCTCATGACAAAAGTTGACATCTTAAAAAGAGCCGTACCCAGTGCATAAGGCTCTCGTTTCTGCAGGGTCTAGGTGAGGCAAAGAAAAATTTATATGGGAAAGATTCAGGCTAATGTGCAATATGTTACCAAATATAATATAACAAATTTCCCTAAAATGCAGTGTGTTCAAATTTGAAGATTATATGGAAATTAATTGTTATGCCACAACTTCCAAAACAAAAATTAAGGACTGACATACTATGCACAGAAGGGGTAAAAAAGTTCACAAACTCTAAAGAAGTCACAACATGTTTTCTGTGAGCAAATAGAAGAAGAAAGACTAACAAAATTCATCCTGCGTGAAGAAATTAAACAAATGAGTTCCTTAGTCTGTAGTCAGGGTGAAAACTGAACAGATTGCACATCAATTATCCTAGTTGAAAAAGTATAAATTGTACAGCTGCAACCACCTCCACGAAATATAATGCATATAAAAAGCGTGTTACCAAAATGTTTTTTGAAATAGAAAATTATAATAAAAAAGATGCAGGAAACAATTTTGGCAGCACGGTTGAAAAACTGTATACCGAAATTTCCCTCAACCATGGCCCATTTAAAAAACTTCAAACATCCAGCATTTTCAGTTTCAGGTCTTGTTTATTAAAAAGGCTTTTTAAAAAAAAAGGCACAAACATGTCCTAAAAATTTACTCTCTTAATCTAACAAATGTTCAAGATTCCAAATTTGGGATAACAAAATTTGAGAAGAGAAAAAACATATACAGAGGAGGAGATTTCCTGTCTGGAAAACAAGTTTCACATTATGAGCAATGATATTATCAAAAGTAATTATCTTCACGAAGTTGAGAATGTGTATTTCATGTCATCAAGAAAGTGAAATTCACCAATCTGCCAATAGCATCCTCAGCAAACAAACTGGGGAGGCCAGTAGAAATGAGGAGCTAAACCCCATGCAAAAAGAGTACCACCACACATGACAGGATAGTTTATTGATATTTGCTATCACGCCTGGATAATGGAGGTAACAATTAACAGTGGATGATACAGTGCAGTATATTTTCACCCCAATCACTTTCTAGTTGATACAATCCCACTTATTACTTATATCACATAAACCAAACATGGATAATAATAAAAATAAATAAATAGTTAATCTGTAATAAATAGGATTTGTGCAGTAATTGAGAAAGAGCAAAGCTTTCATTATTTACTCACAGCATCTTCCATGGTTGCACGCCAACCTTGCATCGATGATAAACCATACCTAAGCCGACCATTGTCACCATCATCAGAGAACTTTTCAGTTTTGGGAGTGCTAAGGTATATACCCATATTTACCTGAAACCATAAACAATAGCATCTGTTTATGACAAGTAAATAAAAGCATGCCAATAAAAAACAATTTCAACCCATAAAATATACAAAATGTAAAACTATAATTCTATACCGCAAATGCACAGTGTTAATTTCTCTAACTACAAATACAAAAGGAACTTCAATTGTAATGTTGTGTTTGGTTACTGAGAAAATGCAAGGAAAAAAATCAAGTACAGTCAAAATTCAGAATCTAAGAGTTCTCATTAATTGGGACTGTCCCTTTATGGTAATCAAGATAAATTAAACATAAAAGAATCAGGATTAAGCTATCCATAGATCAAAAACCCAACTTGTGAGATCAAAAACCATTACATCATCAAACCCAATTTATTAGCACCGATCTAAAGTCCAAAACAAGAATTACCCATAATTTGAAAAACCTCATGGACGTTTAGAAACCACAAAACACAATTGAAAAACGAAAACTTTGTACCTAAAGGAAACCACAAAATCTCACATGTTCATTCAAGATCTAATTATCAAAAAGATGATAAATTTATAACCAAAAGCATAAAATATGAAAGACCCAGATGCTAAAATTGTCTCTAGATTAAACATGGAGGTCCATTTGGGTTGGCATACTCACAATAAGCCCGATTGGGCTGTCTGTAAAGAGTTGGAGATTCGATTATGAAGCCACAAGTAGAAGAACTTTCACGGAAGTAATCTAAAAGAAGAAAGAAAAATTTAGGAATTGGATTAAAGAAGAAATGAAAGATAGAGACACCTATGAATATACAAGAGAGAGAGAGAGAGAGAGAGACTCACAAAGCAAAGAAACAAATTGGAAAGAGAAAGCTAGACTTTTCTTGGAAGTCTATGGAATTCCGGTGACTGTTGATGGACTATTGTGCCACTATTTAGTTTTCCAAAACACTCTCTCTCTCTCTCTCTCTCTCTATGATTCTATGTGCTTCTATATTATTATTTATTAGTAAAAGTTTTTATCTTTATTTTTTTTATTCTATTTCTCTCTGTGTCTTTGATCTGATAAATTAATTAATTTATTAGTCTCTATCGCTCTCTCAGAGTCAGAACTCACTCTCTCTCTTTCTGACTCTGTCTCTTACTCTCGTACACACAGCAGCTGAAGCTTAATAATTCCATAACTTGGACTGGGCCGGCTCGATGTGACATGTGACATTCAAGTAAAACCTCTGTTTTTTCCAGCCTAAATTCTTCACTTCTTCTTTTTCTGTTTTTAACTTTTTATGTAGAACAAGCCCCCATTTATTGATAGTAAGAAAACTAGTAAGATTGTCTTCACATTTGTAACTTCAAAAGTTAACATTATTCTTCATTAATCACACATCATAAATTTATTATATTTGTTTATATAGAACTACCCTCTCCACTTGCGTTCCACGCGTTTTCAAAGTTTTAATTTTTTTAATAAATTATGTAGTCGTAATTTATACATATACATGTTTAATAATAAAATAAAATAAAATGCATAAGAAAATTTGAGTTTAAAAACTCTATTTTACGTCCATTCTAGGATAAGCTTTTTGTATAAAGGGATGTTTTTGTCCTTTTATTTTTCTTCTAAATTGTAATGTGTTCGGTAATGGATGTATCAATTAGTGGTTTATAAACCACTTTAACAGTTTTACCTACCCTTTTTGTTTTCAAATCTACCTTTGACTTGCAAAAATTAGGCAACAATCAACACTAATCTGCAATAGGGAAAAAAGAAGAAGCATATATTAGTGTAATCTTCAATCATTCAATTTGTAATTCTCAAATTCACACGTCAACTTGTTTGGTTTGGGATACATCAAATTACTATACATGGTTTGAGTTTAATAAACCTAAGTGGCAGAATTCACTTCACCAACAAAAAGAGAGAAAAGACCTCCAAAAACAAAAAATCCCTCAAGCAATACTACAAAATCTTCTCTAATGAAAACCCAAATCAACAAAGAGAGATCATGATTTTCTATTGCAAGGTAGACTTGTGGATAGCTCCAGATCCCTCACCTCTATGCAATTTATAAATTTTTTTCTTGCCTTCTTCATCAAGTTTCTTATCTTCAAGACCTTATTGCACCCTTTGTCTGTTGTGATTAGTGGAACCATTCCGCAAACCTACAATGACACCATTTATTAGGGTTATTCTTACAATACCTACACTTTTTTTTTTTGTTATGGTACCTATTCAATTGGTACCATCAAATATGATATAAGTACCTTTATATATGATGTTGGTACTATTCAATGTGATATTGGTATTATATGATTTTTTATATATATTAATTTCAAATAATAAATAAAAATAGTAGGTACCATCATATGTGAGGTAGATACCATAATATGTGACATTAGTACCATTAATGTGAGATTTTATCTGTTAGAAGTATGATAGCCACATGGGTATTGTAGAATTACCCCCATTCATTAATACCAATAATAATATTAATAGTTCTCCAAACAAAGGTAGCAATATCTTTGTTTGAGAAATCGGCAAATAAAGATATCCCAAGTTCTAACTCGAAAACTATTATAAAAACTGAAGAAGTCACCACTTGAAGAAGTGGAAAATTTCTAATCCTGTTATGAAAAATTGAAAACTATTATAAAAAAAACAATAACTGAAAATTTAATGATGTATTAACAATTAAAAGAATTCATCTAAAATCAAAAAGTAAATAATAATAAAAAAAGGGTAAATATTATTCAGTCAGTAAAAAATAAAATAAGTTATCAATAAATTTATTCATATCTACCACTGGTCAACTGTGAAAAGAAAATTAAATTGAAGGTAATAAATACTTACGAAAAATAAGAACATAAATTTCATTTTTCATTCATCCATCATAAACTACAATCACACATCGCATTCCACAACCATGTCCGCAGGACCACAACAAACTTAAGAAGTACCACATATATACGAATATAATATCTATTCATAGCCATGGAGGTTTGAACTCCTTGAAAAGTCTTGCTATTCATTGACGAGTCATTCTACAATCACACATCGCATTCCACAACCATGTCCGCAGGACCACAACAAACTTAAGAAGTACCACATATATACGAATATAATATCTATTCATAGCCATGGAGGTTTGAACTCCTTGAAAAGTCTTGCTATTCATTGACGAGTGATTCTACAATACATATACTCTTTTTACATATACTCTTTTTATGGATATGATCCCCACTCAATTGGTATCATTAAATGTTATGTTGGTATTATCTAATGTGATATTGGTATTATCCAATGTGATGTTAGTACTATCTAATTTTTTATATATATTAAATTTAAATAATATTTAAAAATTTAGGGTACCAAGTAATGTGAAGGTAAATACCATCATATTTGAAATAGGTACCATTATATATGATATTGATACCATTAATATGAGATTTTATTTATTAATAAGAACGTACTTATATGGATATTGTAGAATTACTCTCAAGTTATAGTTACTACTAGTAGTATTTTTAAATGTGGGATATAATTTGGTTAAGCCTTATTCAATAAGGGCATTGAATGCACCATTTCCTAAGCTCGAAAATATTGTAATCCGTATGTTACAAGAATTCAGTTTTTTTTAATTCAGTCTACTACTAGGAAATGGCATTATCTGGTTCAAGATAAATCTTTTTTTTTTGGATAATGCATGTTCAAGATAAATCGTTAGAGCAACTCCAGCTGTATTTTGTATTTTATCTCTATATTTACACTATTCAGCAACTCTCTATTTATTTTTTCAGACAAACTCTCTAGCAGTACTCTCTATTTCACTCTCTATTCTATTTAAATATATTTTTTTATTCTTTTATCTCATTTAAATATTATATTTTTTATTCATTATTTATTATTATTTCCCGTTACAATTACCCGAAATAACCAACAGTCATAACCAAATCCTTCCCACCCATCGTCGCTGCCACCACCACCACCACCGTAAATCAACCCAGAGCAACCAAAATCCACCGCGACCACCACCGTGAATCAACTGTCAACCACCACAAACCCAACAAAAACCACCACAAAATCAATTTTTCAGCAACCAAACAAAGTCAAATTCCAAAGTTTCAAAACTAAAGAATTAAAAAGAAAAAAAAAAAAAAAAAAAAAAAAAAACCAGATCCGGCACGGCTCCACCACCTCTAGGCCGAGGCTCTAGGCTGAGGCCCACGCCTCCAGGCCGAGATCGACACAGCTCCACCACCTCCAGGCCGAGACCCACGCCTCTAGGCTGAGATTAGCACAGCTCCACCACCTCCAAGCATGTTTCGTGTTTCAACAGAAAACCCAAAGAGAAAAGAGAGCACAGAGAAAGGAGAGAGCATAGAAAGAAGAAAGGAAAAGAGAATAAGAGAGAAAAAAAATCGGATGAAATGAGAGGAAAGGAAAAAAATAGATTTCATATACTTGGTGGTCTCACGGTCTAGAAATGTTTTTTTTAATCAGATACAGAGTATCTATAAAATGTACAATAGCTTTTCATTTGTGAAAAACTGCTATATATTTTATAAAAAAATTTGGAAATAAAAAGTTGTTTTAGAACACTACTGAAGTACTTATTTTTGTTTTACACTACTCTGAAATTACTTTTTGAATGCTGATTATGAAATGGAATTAAAGGCATATTGAATAGTTAGGTGAGACTCACAATCACACCCGATATGACAGGTCGCCAGCAACCTTATGACGTGTAAGTAATTAATATT
The DNA here is from genome assembly GCA_907173295.1 of Fagus sylvatica. Taxonomy (NCBI): domain Eukaryota; kingdom Viridiplantae; phylum Streptophyta; class Magnoliopsida; order Fagales; family Fagaceae; genus Fagus; species Fagus sylvatica. Next base: position 25,079,047 of record OU015764.1, read on the forward strand.
GCGATTGAAATCAACATATATAAGAAGCTAGCAAAGAGAAATTGTACTTAACTCTTAAACTCATGAGATTTGTATTGTAATAATCACTTTGATTTTCTTTTATCTCGGTTGAATCAAAGTTTTTCATCGTTTTGATTGTTAATAAAATTCTTTTTACTCATTAAAAAAAATATTAACTCTTGTATGGATTGTGAGAAAGTTGGTTGGATGATGTCTAATTGTCTATATCAGATTATCAGTCCAAGCAAAGCTAAACAACAATTTGACTCATCTACTATTGTAAATATGTACCTTACTTTTACCAAATCAAACAAGGATTTGACTCCTCTTCCAATATTGTAAACGTTATTTATACCAAACATATCAAGTTTAGTACAAAAGTGTCAACTTGCCAACTTGGTTCGTGAATTATAATTTGAAAAACTATGAAGCTAACTAGGTAAGTGACAAAAGAAGAAGAATAGAACAAAAGAGAAGATATTACTCTCATGATGACAGGGCCTTTCACAACCCAATATGTCATAATCTTATTTTTTTAATATTTAATCACCATTCCACTAATAAAGAAATAAAAGGAAGATGTTGCTGATTGTGTCAAGACAATTTAACAATTTTTCTGGAGGGGAGAATCTGGGTTCTAATTTCACGTCAGAAGAAAAAAAATGATCACATAAACATCTATGCATGCAGACAACTTATAATTTTTTTTTTAATGGTTTTCAAACTATGATGGACCTCAAAAATATTTCTAATCAGGGCCAAGACTATATATTGATATGAGAAAGTTTAGTATTCATAGGCTATTTTGTTCTCTAAAAATAAAACAATAAAATATATATATATATATATATATATATTTTAAAATATCAGTCTCGTAGCAAGGCAACAAAGGTTGAGAAACTGTTTTTTTTTTTTTTTTTTGGGATAAAAAGGTGAGAAACTTTAGTATGGCTATTTTTAGCATATCAAGGTCTAATTATGGCAACAAAGGTTAAAGTTGATCGAGAGATCTATGTACGTGTTACACAAAGATAAAATCAATAGATACTAATGTGTCTTTTAGCAAAAAAAAAAAAAAAAAAAAGATATGTAAACAAATATAGCCCTACCTGCGACAATTCCCAATAGGCTCAACAAATCCCTTTTTTTTTAATTCCTATTTTGGTGAGTCAAATCCTTTTTTTTAATTTTTTGGCCTCCAACAAGGTTACCAACCACTCAACAACTTATTGTTAAGCCACATGCATCAACAATTGTGTTGAGCTACAAAATTTATCTTCATTTTCTTTTTTTCTTCCAACAACAACTCACTCTTTCTCTCTCTTCCTATAGTACCAAAAAGGAATGAAAAAAATAATAGTTAAATGAAATAAAGAAAAAATTTAAAGAGCTTATTGGTGTGTGTATTTTAAAAAATAGGTAGCTAGAATAGAAAAGTGTCTTTCTACCAAAAAATTTACTAGAAATTTGTTGATCTCAATGGGAATGCTCTATGCATAAAAATATAAAGCATTATCATTTTCATAAACATTTCATTTATAAAACCATAACAAACCTTAGAGCATTCGCATCTGGTACTCTAAAATGCATATTTGGTTAAAATAGAGGGTACTGTAGCAATAAATCACAAAAAATTCACTCTCAGCCGGCCCTGTATATTAGCTCCCGGTTTTACAAATTGCTATAGTAACCTGTAAAAATACAGTTTACTATAGCAACTTGTATAAATTATTTTCCATTTTTTATTCGGTCTTCTCTCTCCTCTCTCCTATCTTTTTTTTCTTATTTTTTCTTTCCTTTTCTCTCGGCCTCGCTCCTCTCTTTGCTCTGCTCTGCTCTTTCTCTCTCAATCTCAGTCAACGGCACCATCGCACCAGCCCCCTCTGCTACCTCTCACTTTCGCACGACTCCAGGTGGTGGTGGTTATGGTGGGTTTGTGGGTTATGGGTTTGAGTGGACAACGTTTGCAGTGGCCAATCTGGCTATGGGGCTATACGACAGTCGGAGCTTTAGGCGTTGGGGCCGCATCAACACGCAAAATTGATGGGTTTTGTGTGATGGGTTTCGTGTGAAATTGATGGGTTTGCCGTGATGGGTTTGGTGTGAAATTGATGGGTTTGCTATGAGAAAGAAATTTATGGGTTTGCTGTGAAAGAAATTTGTGGGTTTGGAAGAAAGTTTTGGGTTTGCCGTGAGTTTGGGTTTGGGCAAAATGGGTTTGCTGTGATGTTGTGATGGGCGGTGGTGATGTTGTTTGCAGTGGGTGTGGGTGTGTTGGTGCTGGTGGTTCGTGGCAGGTGTGGAGTATTGTTTGATTTTGTGGATTTGTGTTTGATTTGTGGGTTTTGATCTAGCCACCGACGAGCGTAGGTAATCGATTTGGGTGTGGGTTGTTGGGTTGAGCGACTTGGGTTGTTGGCTTGGGGGTTGAGCGGCACAACGTTGGTTGCTGGATTGAGAAGGTTGCTGATATGGGGGTTAGGAGGGGATGGGTTGCTGGCTTGGGGGTTAGGAGGGAATGGGTTGCTGGCTTGGGGGTTGGGAGGGGATGGGTAGTGCCAGAGCAAGAGAGATAAGGCGTGAGAGAGAAAAATGGTTTTGATAAAAAAAAAAGTTTTTCTAAAAAAATTATAAGATTATTTTAATAAGATATTTTGTAAAATAAAGAATAGGATGTGGGGTGTTATGTAAAAATGAGTTTGTAAAATAAAAAAGATATTTTTTGGAGATGTAAAATAGAGATCCAATACAATTCCAGATGAGAATGCTCTTACGTTAGAGCATTCCCAGCGGAGTTGTAAATATACCATTTTTGTTAGAATAGATACTACTGTAGCTAAAAAAACACAAACAACACTCACAGCGGGTCATCTATTTTAACTCATTCTTTTACACATTGCTACAGTAACGTGTAAAAATACACGTTAATTGTAGCACTTGTATCTATTTTTTTTCCTTTTTTTATTTTGTCTTCTGTCTTCTCTCTCCTCCCTCCTCTCTTTTTCTTTTCTTTCCGTTTCTCCTCTCTGCGCTGCTCTCTCTTTGCTCTGCTCTCTTTCCCTCAGTCTCAAGTTAACGGCTCTCTGCTCTGCTCTCTCTCTGATCGACGGCAGCCCAATTTGTGGAGGTGGTTGTTTGAGGACGGCGTCGTTTTGGTGAGTTGGTGGTTGTGGGTTTGCGGTTTGCAATTGTGGTGGTGTGGGTTTGTGTTTTGGGTGGTTGCCATGGGATTCGGTGGCGTGGGTTTGGGTTTGCCGGCGTGGGTTGTGGTGGGTTTGGGTTTGCCGGCGTGAGTATGGTGGGTTTGGGTGGTTGTCATGGGATTCGGTGGCGTGAGTTTGGGTTTGCCGGCGTGGGTTGTGGTGGGTTTGGGTTTGCCGGCGTGGGTATCGTGGGTTTGGGTGGGCCGGCGTGGGTGTGGGTTTGCCGGTATGGGTTTGAGATTGGCGTGAGAGAGGGAGACTGAGAGAGGAGAGTTTCTAAAAAAATAAAAAAATGTTATTTAAAAAAATTATAAGATTATTTTAATACAGTGTATTGTAAAATAGAGAATGAGATGGGAAATGTTTTGTAAAAGTGTGTAGTTAAAATAGAAAATTGGCTTTTTGAGCATATATAATAGAGAAGGGGTAAAAAATGACTGAGAATGCTCTTATAAACACAACAAGAGAATGGGGAGGGGTGGAAAGGTAATTTACTGTGTTTCGTTGATATGACAGAAAAGAAAGGGAAGAAAGAGAAATTTGTCCGAACCCACAATTTGTGATCTGCCCAAATTGGATTGAAACAGGGAGAAATGCATGCTGGAAAGAAAAGATAAAGTTGGCATCTTTGACTTTTAATGACCCTTAAAGTTACGATTTTGCCTGTAAGATTTCATGTATTCTCTACTTCATTAGGGCATAAAAATAATAACACATATACTTATCAAAAATAATAATAATAATAATAACACACATATATATTTATATATAATTTTTTTTTTTTTTCCATTTTCCATCCCTTTGCAAACCAAACAAAGATATATTTCTCACTTTTCTTTTTTCTTTCCCTCATTACTTCTAAACATATTTCAAGAAAACATTTTCTCTTCCCTTTCTTTCCCCTTTCCTTTCCCATACTCTTTTCTGTTCTTTTCCTTTCCCTCCCAGCAGCAAGCAAGCACAATGTTAGTCTCACATTTTATGATATCTACACTTGATTTAAAAATAAATAATAAAAAAGTTGTTTGTGAACATTATCTTTGTAAAAATAACATTACTGTTAAAAGATAATTCATTAAACTTAGAGGATGTTATTCATATTTTTGTCTTATTATTTTAAAAGAAAACACGAAAAGTAAGAATATAACTAAAAAAATATAATTAAATTAATATTGTTGTGAAATAAAAATATATATAGAAAGAGAAAATAATTTTGAAAATGAGAATATATTATGAGAACTCTCATTGTATTAAGTGATCATCCAAAAATTCAAAACTTATTGAATAAAATTGATCTTAATCTCATTTTTTGCATCTTACAATACTATAACTCTCACATAGTTATAGGCATAAGATGTTTGTCTTTAAGTAGTAAACTTGCCATGTGTAAATTCCGTAGGAGGAGACAAAGTCGTACTCTCATTAAATGGTGAGCACGCTTTGTCTCCGACAATTCACCTTTTGGTGAATGTGAATAATTGTATTCACCTAACATCACATGTCACCTACCATCACATGAGAAATAATCCCATATGATGCACCATATATGTGGCCAGATACAAGCCACTTTCTTTACAGTGTTTTCAATAACATAAGTTCCAAACAACTAATGCGTGGTGTTGAAGGAAGACGAGTAGTGAACTAAGTACAACTTTTTCAAACATTTTTATTATTGTTATGTACGAATATTTAAAATAGTTCATTAAAAAAAAAAAATCGTATTTTTAGAAGTGCAACTTTTTCATATCTTTTTTTTTTTTTTTTTAGATACAACGTTTTCAAATTGCCCATTAAAAAAAATATAAAAAGTAAATAGGTTATACCCAACAAACACTTCCTCATATTTCTTCTCAGCTACAACAACATAAGTGAAGGGAGAAAATAGATACAATGAGAAGGCCGGCTATGTTGTGGGAACCCTACTTACTATTATTAGCTGAAGTAATTATGGGTCACACTTAGATCTTGCTACTAGACCGATATTGATTTTGATAAAATATGTGTGTTTTGTTGTAAATGTTGTGTCCGTAGAATAATAAAATATGTGAATTTCGATAACATTAGTGATATTTGTAATAAACTTAACCTTACTATAAACTATCACACATTTTATAATAACTAACACACATTTTATAACAACTGACATACATTTTATCAAAACACACATAAATATTACAATTTTTGACATCTTCGACGGGATCGTCCCACCGCGGGACCTAAGTTTGTCCGAGTAATTACATATTTACATGAGATATAGCAAAACCTGAAAATGTTAAAATACTATGGTTAATGTCTTCTATCATGGCCAGATATTTTGACCAATCTGAATCAATTGAAGAATACTTAATTGGATTCCATACCTTAGAACATGGCATTCCAAAATAAACTCTAGAATGTGCTACGCTTTTGCCCTAGCACAAAAACGTATATTCTTTGCCCCAAAACCCAGTGATTTCCAAGGATGTCCTTTGTTTTACGTATTCCATTTTAATCATTTGAGAAATTGTATGGATCATCAGGGGTGGCCCTGGGCAAAGGCGAGGTGGGCGACCGCCCTAGGCCTCACCTCAAAATTAGGCCTCATCCTAAAAAGTTTTAAAGCCCTTATAATTTTGAAAGGCCTAAAAAAATAAATAAATAAATAATATAACCCTATACAAAAAATTAAAAAGGCCCATCTATTTTAAACAAACCTTTTAAAATAAGCCCAATAATAATTTATTTCTTCTAGCCCAGGTCCTAAAATTATGTAACCCTAAAAGAAGTAAAAGTAAGCAAACTTTTCACTCTCTCTATAACTTAGCCGTCATCACTTTGACAAGCCTAACTTCAAAAGTCATTCACTTATATTCTCTTATTCTCTAGCTCTCTCACTCTTTACAGTTTACACGATACTTTTATTTTTCTATCCTAGATTTCTCATCTCTTACTCTCTAATCTATATTTCTTTTATTACTCTCTCATCTTATCCTGAAAGTGAAAAGTTCAAATCTCCATCAAGTTTGAGTTTTGATTTTTGATGTATGTATTTAATACATTTTTTATATAATAGTTTATGAGTATTTTATTTTTATATATAATTTTTATTACTGTGTTATTAACATCTAACAATTATTATTATTATTATTTTTTTTTTCAGGTTTTATACATTGTATCTAAATGCATCTATTGCATATAGAATATTATTAACTATACCTGTCACGGTTGCGTCAATTAAAAAAAGTTTTTCAAAGTTAAAATTATTAAAATCTTACTTACGATCAATTATGTCACAAGAAAGATTAAATGAATTAGCCATATTATCTATTGAACAAAATTTGTTAGAGAATATTGAATATAAAAGTTTAATTAGTAATTTTGTAGCACAAACCGTGCGTAGAGATATTTTTTGATGATTTTTATATTTATTTTTTATATAAGGCCTCATTTTTTTTTTATCGCCCTAGGCCTCATAATTCCCAGGGCCGGCCCTGTGGATCATGTATGGATGGGCGAGGGTTCCATGTGGTATTTTACCCCACTGCCACCCTAATTGCAATTTCGAATTCTTTGAGCATTTGTATCAAGCTATGAAAATAGTATCTTTAGCCAAAATAGCAAACCCAAAAACAAAAACAAAAAATGGCTCCATTAGACTTAGAGCATCTCCAACTCCAACTGAACCTTCAATTTGGAGATATAAAATAAATTATAATAATTTATGGTTGATGTTACAAAATAGAGATTTAAATTTAGCATCTCCAAAACTAGATATTGCAACTGATTTCTCAAATTTAAAATTAACATCTATAAAACTAGACACTTTAAAAAAATATATATTTTAATTTGACTACTCAATTCACTGTAATTCCATATGACAATGACATTCTTTTTGGCATATTCATTAGACTTGGTTCAGAAGCTATTTATAACGTATTTATAACGTTTAAATCTTAGTTAAAGATGGAATGAAAATTTTGGAGCTTTTTTATATAATATAAATATCTACAAACTGCAGCTAATGTTTTATAATTTATATTAGCGGGCACAGTTTTCTAAAATCAAATCAGATTGGGAAGTTGAACTTTGAACAAACCAAAGTTTTCTAGTTCAATGATTGTTCTAGAGCCAAAGTAGTTTACATGATTAAAACTTGCGATTAAACTATAAAATTATTTTATTCTCTCTCAAAATTACTATTTACTATTTACTATTAAGCTTTTTTTTTTTTTAACTATTCTATTCTCTTTTCCTGTTACTCTGCAAAAAAAAAAAAAAATTATATTTCTGTTTCGTTAACAAAAGAAATGGTTGGCATGAGGCGGTAAATGGATCCAATAAACTCTTAAGTCCTAATTCCTAAGTGACTCTTGACGTTTGATACTTTGATTTGGTCAAGAATTTTTTTAGTCTAGCAGTTAACATTTAGGCCATCTCTAGCAGTGATCCAAAATTGCTCTTCATCTCAATTTATAGAGAATAAAACAAAAAAGCCGGCTCCAGCAGTCATCTAAAACTGCTCTTCATCCTCAAATTTTTTTACAAAGTGTACAGTAGCCTTTCATTTTTGAAAGGCTACTGTACACTTTGTAAAAATTAAAAAACCAATTTCTTTCAGTTCTGACCCCACCCTACAACTGCTATTTCTTCCGATTTTTTTCTCTCTCCTCTCATTTCTTCCGAAAATTTCTCTCTCTTCTTCTCATTTGCTCTCTCTTCTCTCTGCTCTCTCTTCTCTCTTTGCTCTTTCGGCCTTTTGGGTTTTCTGTTGAAGCACGGTGGTGGTTGATTCGGTGGTGGCTTGGTCTTGCCGGCGTGGTGGTGGTTGATTCGGTGGTGGCTTGGGCTTGCCGGCGATTCGGTGGTGGTGGTGGTTGATTCGGTGTTTTCTCAGATCTGTACAGCCAGAGCACCTCACCACTGCCCACAAGAGACCCACCCCACGGCCACGGCTTGAAGGAGATACCCACCCCGCTGGAGAGAACCACCCCACGGCCAAGCCTGGACGAGAGAGACCCACCCCACGATCTCGGCCTGGACGAGAGAGACCCACCCCACGGCCTGGGCTGCCGTCCCCGATCCCAACGGTCTGGAGGTCACCCGTGCCGATCTCGGCCTGGCCAGTCCCAGCAGTCCCAATGAATTCGAACTTGCAAAGAAAGGGTCACCGGAAGTGGAGCTCGGCCTGGAGGTGGTGGAGCCGTGCCGTTTGGTGGCTGAGAAAATTTTGGTTGCTGAAATTAATTTGAAATAATTAATCTGTTTTTTGGTTGGTTGCTGTTTGTTTGGTTGCTGTGAGAAATTGATTTGGTGGTAGTTGGTTATTTTTTGTGGGAAATAATAATAAAAATGTATATTTTAATAGAATAGAGAGTAAAATAGAGAGTACTGTTGGAGTAAAAATAAATAGAGAGTTGTTAAATAGTGTAATATAGAGATAAAAATAGAGATAAATTTAAAGCACTGCTGGAGATGCTGTTAGAAGGCATCAAAATATCTTCTCCACTAAGGTTGAGACAAATTGTCAAAAAAAAAAAAAAAAAAACAAAAAACAGACATGCATGAATTTAATTTAATAGCAGTGGTTCTCTTGCAACATGCAATTAAATTAAAAAATTTGTGGATCCCACCTTTGTATAGGTCCTTTTGCATGCGTTTTTTACTCAAAACCAAATACTTTTTTACAATCTAATTTTTACATCACAACTTTTTGGTGTTTTCAATTGAACTCCAAACATTTTCAGCCTTTTTTTTTTCAAACCCTGTCTGACTGTCTCTCCCTCATCTCTCTCCTCTTAGCTCACCAATCGTTCTCTATCTCACTCTTTCTCTTCTTTGTGGCCAAACGGTGAGTCATGGCTTGTTGGTTTGTGGTGGGTTTTTGTTGAGTTTACAATGAGTTGTTGGTCAATCTCATGAAGAATCAACACACATCAATCAACAGCTAGCCCAACAATTCATGAATAATTTTCTTCTTTTATCTTAATCAGGCGTAGTTCTTGTAAGGGTAAAACCTAGGTATAATTCTCTAGATCAAATACATTAGGTTCTTAGTTGAATTCAAATATATTGAATTTAAATATTCTTGAAAAAGATAACATTGTTTGTGTTTTATTGGTTAATGCAACCTTGTGTTTAAATTCAATTGGAAAACCTAATATACTTGATCTAAGGAACTGTACCTAAGTTTTATCCTTCTTTTGTAATTCATCTGCAAGTAAGAGTAGTGAAATTACCTTATAGCCATTTCCTTGAATACAAGTAGGAGTATATGTGATTTCCTTGTAGCCATTTAATTATAACTTAGCCTTTAACATTTGTATTTGATACTTGTATTGCGATCTTCAATTTTTATGCAGATAAGTTTCTTAATTGTTGAGTCAACTTGCATTGTTTTTATTATTGCTATTGTTTTTATTTTAGTCTCTCTTTATCAAAAAGTTCTCTTGATTGAGACATTACTGAACCAATTAAATCTCACTTGAAGTTGAATTAGTTATAAAATTAGTTTTTATGCTAACAATTATCGTAAACTAAATAAATAAAAAGGAAATTAAGAAAAAAAAAACGAATTTTAATAATATGTTAGAGAGAGGAAATCTCATCATGCACTTTTCGAGAATATTTTCTATAACATATGGTAGGTTGTTGCATGGGCGGAGCAGAGCTACGTTGGCGAAATGCTTTTAAATAGGCCTTACATTCAAAGTTATTTTTTAGTAAAATATATAAAAAGACTTGGAAGTATCTATGTGTTACATTTACACGTATAAGATATGACCCTCAAATTCTAAGTCATAAACAATCTGACAATCTCCTTTCTAATATGACCTACGAATTGTAGGATTTTGGCTCTATCCCGACTGAGTGTATTTGAATAGTCTAGATACAAGACCTGAAGAAGAATGCAAGATATATTTGACAAAGCAAAATATTGCAAGCACACGGGTAACATGCATGTTTATAAAACAATTTCAGTTCGGTTGACAACCATTACCAAATCCTAATGTTAGGTATAAAAAAGTCCCAATTTCTTTTCTTAAACTAAAATCAAATCAATGCAGAAATAAACAAAAGAAAAGAATGAAAGGATCGATTGGATTAGATACTGGCAAAGCTTATAGATGGAGAGAACAAAATCTTTATAGGAATGCGTATAATGAAGATAGATATATCAATGAATTAAAAATAAGAGTATCTTTTTCTTCTTCTTCTTCTTCTTCTTTCTAAGGGATTTGCCATAAAAGTATACACCAACGTTAACAGGCACAAGTGCACCACTAAACATATGAAAAATAGTGAATAATTACATTTTCACACCCTAAACTTTCACCCAATTTACATGTCCGTCCCCTTCAAAAAACTATTATTTTGCTCAATAAATGCTAATCAGTGGTAAGTTTGTTAAAATTAATGCGGAATGTGAAGGAGTAGGGGTAAAAGTGATTATTAAATAGTTCAGGACTACAAATAAATGTGTAATTCCCTTCTCACATGAATGGTGGGTCTCACTAATTAAATTTATGGTAAGACCACCACTTTGTGAGAGGGGGGACTACGCATTTATTTGTAATCCGAGGCTACTCAATAATTTTCTGAAAGAGTATGACCTCCAACAAACTCTTATTTCTAGGTGGAGGAGGTTGACCGTCCATTTCTAGATGGGCTTCTTTTTGTTAGGTGTAGATTACCTTAAAATGGGGGCTTGGTTGTTTGGTGTAGATTACCTTAAATGTATATCTCACATTATAGGTTTTGATGTATGTTTCTTCCAATCATCTTTACCTTAGTAGAAATTATTATGAAAATCAAACTCTAATTGGATATAATGCTATATATTATAATCCCAAATTTTCAGTGAGAAATATTAATGAGATCAAACCCTAATTGAATATCAGACAAAAGGTGAAGAAAAAATTATCCTTGCCATCATGCTTGAGGAGATTCTATTTCCAAGCTTATTATCTAAAATCAATATTAAAATTAACAAATTAGTGGATGATTTTGATGGAAATTACAAATTAATGAGAATTAACCAGTTAGCTTTGACATATTAATTTACCCACCAATCTACTAATTTTTTAATTTTGACACTAAATTTGAATGCTAGGGTGGACATTGGAAATTAATCTTGATTAGGTGTTGATTGCAAGTTAAATATTTTGTGTTTGAGTATGGTCTTGGAAGCTAAGAAAATTTAGGAGAGAATTTCCACAATGCATGATAGAATTTGTAGATAACTACAACGATTGATATACATGGTTGGGGATGGCAAGAGGGCATGGTGGGACAAAGGCATTTTCATCCCTAATAAGGTCATGTTAGCATTGATAAGAGTATCTGTGTGTGTGTGTGTGTGTGGAGATGGCAAGAGGGCAGCGTGGGACAAAGGCATCTTCATCCCTAATAAGGTCATGTTAACATTGATAAGAGTATCTCTAAGAGAGAGAGAGAGAGAGAGAGAGAGAGAGAGAGAGAGAGAGAGAGAGAGAGAGAGAGAGAGAGAGAGAGAGAGAGAGAGAGAGAGAGAGAGAGAGAGAGAGAGAGAGAGAGAGAGAGAGAGAGAGAGAGAGAGAGAGAGAGAGAGAGGGCAAGGGTATTTTGCTATCCCTACACATGGTGAAATTATTCAGTTCACTTAATTTACTATACATTCTTGGTGTGAATAATTCACATTTATATGAGTGGAATATATAGTACACCAAGTGTCAGAATAATTTCTCTAAAAAAAAAATGTAGACATGAGAGGAGTGTGTGTGTGTGTGTGAGAGAGAGAGAGAGAGAGAGAGAGATGTGGAAGGTAGGGCAAGGGGATTTTGCTATCCCTAAACATAGTGAAATTATACAGTTCACTTAATGTACTATACATTCTTGGTGTAAATAATTCACATTTATATGAGTGGAATATATAGTACACCAAGTGTCAGAATAATTTCTCTAAAAAAAAATGTAGACATGAGAGGACTTTTGTTACTGTGAAATTCTATATGTGGGTGACGTGGAAGCACCTAACTTGTCAATTCTATTTGTGCTGATAAGGTTTCTAAGTACTCTAAAAAAATCTACTCCTTTTAATATAAGTTTTATCTATTTTTTTTTTTTTTTTGAATAAAGTTTTATCTATTCAAACAAAAAGAGGATATAAAAGAAAAGGAACATAAATTACTTCTTTTTTTTTTTTTTTCGATAAGTGAACATAAATTACTTTTAAAAACAAAGACCAAAGGATCGTTTATTCCTAAGGAATCCTTAATTCCATATAAGCTAAGTAGCTTGAAAATTTTTCCAACCTGTTCTAAAATAGATTTTGGGTGTGATTTTCAAGTTTGGATGGCGTGTATAGTTGGTATTACACACATTTCGTCGTGGGGTGAAGGTACGAAAAGAATGGTTGTTTGGATAGCTTTTCATTTAAGGCCAAGGGAGCATAGAATAGTTTAATCCTAGGGACATTATATTATGCTTTTTCTATAATGGGTAAATAAAGTTGGTGTTTAAAGGTTCAAAATTTGGTTCAAAAAGGATAAGATCTACTTGTATTGGAATGCATCACAACTTGTTAGTTTAATATATTAGTGAAGATTATGATAAAAAAAATATATATATATATACCTAATTCCCTAGCAAGGAATCTTTCTTTCTCTCTCTAATCTCTATGTGTATACGCGTGTGTGCGCGCATGTGGCTTGAATATTTACAGTAAAGAAGCATGAAATCATCCAGTACATTGAACCAAATCTTCAGAAGCAATTTTTATATGGGAAGTGTATAGAGAAAGATATATGAGATCTTTGAATTCTTTTTAAAAGCTTATTAAACAAAGAAGGAGATATGTGTGCTAATTGCTTAAGCAAACTGACCTGTCCCCTAACAAAATGATGCCCATCAACCATCAGATTTGTATCACACCAATTATTAGTGCAACCCACTCTATTAATATTTCATACTTTTCAAAGTTTTGTAACTTAAAGTGGTATTGATTGATCTCCTTAAAAAAAAAAAAAAAAAAAAAATTCAAATTCAAATTCAAATCTATTCTCTCCAACTATCGAATTATCAAAAAAAAAAAAAAAAAGATCATTCTTTGGGTGGGTGCAATCTAACTTTCTAAGCTGTCAAACCCTAAAATATTTCCTTCAAAATATTTTTCTTTTCCTCTTTGGTTGTTTACACTCTATTTGGATAAAAGGAAAAAAGAAGGAAGATAAATTCATTGCACGAAAGAAGAGAAAAGTAGATAATATAAAGAAAAGTCATTTATGTGAGACCTGCACTCTTATGTTATAAATTTACTAATATGTATGGACATAAAGATAAAACCCTACATTTTTCCTTTATCTTCCCTTTATCAACCAAAAAATGAAAGATAAATTATTCTTTCTTTTCCTTCTATCCAAACATGATATCCTCCTCTCTTTATCCCTTTCTTTTCTCTTCCCTCTCCCTCCATTCTACCAAACAAAGTGTTAAGGATAGAAGTATCTAGTGGAGGTGGACCGACATGGGCCTAAGTTCATTTGTACGTGTACCTCGGCTACATGGGCGGATTCAATGAATGACCAGGGTGGGCACGTGCCCACCCTCAAATTTAAAAATAAATATATATATATATTTAATAGGTTTATTTATATACCCAAAAATTAGATTGATAAAGTGCCCATCCTAAAATAAAATTCTAGGTAAATTGCTACACAAAAAAATGAACAAAAAAGAAAAATCCCAAAGACACAAAAAAGAAGAAGGCCAAATATCATAAAAAACAAAAAAAAATAAAAAAAATAAAAAAAATAAACACAAATAATATCAACAAAAATTAGCCCAAAAATAAAATTACAACAACATCAGTATATTTGTATTACTATGATTTTTTTTTTTTTTCCTTCTATAATATGATTGATTGTTTTTATATTTAGTAAGTCAGTAGGTTTTTTTTTTTTTGGCTAAACTAGGTTTTTGTTTTGTTACTATTTGATTGTTTGTTAGTTTTATTAGGGTAGAAAAACAAAAGGGAAAACTTAAAAAATGTTAATTTTTATGTTTAATGATGTGTTAGTTTTATTATATGAACATTGTTTTTCTTTTAATATTTTTGAAACACTAATAAAGAAATACTTGAAAAGAAAGTTGGATGAATGACAACTTGATTATATACGTAAAGAAATACATTTTTCGTAGCATTGATAATGAAGTAATCATGCAACGGTTTCAAAATGTGAAAACATGTCGAAATCAATTATAAAAGGCTATAATAAACTTATTGTATGTTACTTTTTGTTTATATGAATAATGTTTATTAAAGTTTGAGATCAAAAGGTGCCCACCCTAGATTGAAATCCTGGATCCGCTCCTGCTCGGCTAGGCCTTGTTTGATCAGTTCCGAATTCTTGTCTAGGTTCATTTGGGAAGAGGAAATTGATTGTTTAACTCAATTAAAAAATGTCACTCTGGTGGACTTGAAGATAGATGACAGAGATAACTATAATTCCTTAATTCCTTGTTTAAGATACAGGCATTTTTACGATCACCAAATTTTTTTTTTTTTGGGCTTCTCAAAGATTTTTTATTTTATTTTATTATTATTGAAATTGGACTTCTCAAAAGTTAATATTAAATAATGACCTTATTTGACTATTTGACCATCCTGATAAACTTTTTTCTCTTCATATTAACGTTATTCTACTCTTTTTCTACAGTAATCACCCTGTCTAAATTTTCAGAGTAAAATTACAATAAAAATATTGTTGTTCAAAAGAATGCTACATTGGTCAAGAGCTTTATAAATCAATAATATTATCTAATCTTCTTTATGAAGAGAATCAAAGTTCGAATCTCTTTCTTCCCACTTGTTGTAACAATTGAATTATATATATACTTAATTTTTATTTGCTTAATGATGCTACATACATTGTGCCAATTAAACCAACCTCCCTACTTATAATTCATAGTATTTTTTTTTTTAATATAATTCAATAATTGGGGGTGAGATTTGAATCCTAGTTGTCTTTATAAATAAAACCAATCAATATTATTATACTATAAATCTCTTGGCTACGTATAAATTATAATAATTCCTCTTTCAAGGGGCAAAAAATATTGTGAGTAGATAGCTAATTATTGTATTTAGCCACACAAAAAAAATCTATTCATTGTGAACACAAACAAATAAAAAATCAAAGACAGACACACAGTTCAACCAAATGGCCACCTAAATCAATACAAATTAACAAAAAGTAGTAATAATCTATACTCAACTAACACAAAGTATTTTTGCACTACAACACATCTCCAAGTTCAAGGCTTTAAGTCAATGCCAATTTCCCCAGCCAAAAACTTGTGAAAATTCCCATTAAGCTCGATTATACTGCACCCAGCAGTCTTAGCGATGCCTGAGTCATTCATCTTTTCTCTCCACATCTTAGCTTCCTCCCATTTACCACATGATGCATACAAGTTAGCAAACATCATAAGCTCCCCATCACTAAAGTGACTACTACTACGGTCAAAATATAGCTTCATTACTTTCTCCCCGGTGTCAAGGTCACGATCAATGACACAGGCACTAAGCAAAGCACCCAAGACGGACTCCCCCGGTTCAAATGGCATGGCTTGTATGAGTTGAAATGCATGGTTAAGAAGCTTGGCTCTACCTAGAAGATCAACCATGCACCCATAATGCTCTCTCTTGGGAGTGATTCCAAACACCTTTTCCATGCAATTGAATAATTTGCATCCATCTTTCACCAAGCCTGCATGGCTACAGGCACTAAGCAGGCCAATGAAGGTAATGTCATCAGGCATTATGCAGTTCTCTCTCATTTTGTCAAAAAGTCCGAGAGCAGCATTGCCATAGCCATGGAGAGCAAGACCAGAGATTATGGCATTCCAACAGTAGATATCCTTAAATTGGAACTTATAGAATACCACTAAGGCATTCACTATGCTTCCACACTTGGCATACATGACTATTAGTGCTGTTGTGACATGCGGACTTGAATCAAGACAGTGACTTTTAGCATAAATGTGTATCTTAGTGCCTCTTTCAAGTGAACCCAGATGAGCACAGGCAGACAAAACACCAGTCATCGTTAGAAAATCAGGCATAACATTTCCAGCCTGCATTTCATCAAACAAATCAACAGCCTCGGCGTAAAGTTGATTGTGTATATAGCCTCTTACCATGGTATTCCATGTTATGACGTTTTTTGCTGGCATCTTGTTGAATAATTTTTGTGCTTCAGCCATATCTCCGGCATTGGTATACGCCAGTATCATAGTATTCCAAGAGACAGCATCTTTGGTAGGAATTTTATTAAAGATACTTCTAGCAGATATTATTCTTCCTGTGCTTCCATACCCAGAGACCATGATATTGAAAGATGAAAGGTCCTTTAAAGGCATTGATTCAAAAATTTCTGTCGCATTATCCATCTGGCCACTAGACACATATGCATCTAACATGGAATTCCAAGCAACCACATCTTTCACAGGCATATTCTCAAACACTTTACAAGCATCACAAATGAACCCAAGAGAGGAATACATGTTCAGTAAGGCAGTTTGGACGAAAGCATGGCTGCTGAAACCAGTTTTTATCGTCACACCGTGGAGTGAACACCCAAAACAAGAATTCAAAAGATTCCCTGCTGCCTTCAGTAAAATGGGAAATGTGTAGTTATCAGCATGGTAACCAAGTTCCTGCATATTTAGATATGTCAGAATTGCTTTCTCTACATTACCCTTGAGTACCTGCTTCTTAATATTCTTATTCCAACCTCGTAAGTCATCATGCACTGGTGACAGGCAAATGACGTTGCAGGCCAAGAAAGCCATTTCAATTTATTCTAAACAGTGTCAAACCATAAAGGCTTTTTAATATGGCCAGTCTGAAAGAAAATCTTCAAATAATGCTATAAAAGATTCTCAAAAGATAAGGTGGACATTCATTGAAGCTAAAGACAAATGACAACGTTATCCATAGAGAAAATTTGGGGCTGGCAACGTGGCCAGTTACAAAACAAAAGTACTTGGTACATAAAATTTCAAAATTTAATGCAACAACTAGGTCACATAAGATGTTCTTCTCGATCATCCAGCAGAAGAATTAACTGGACCTCGAGCAAAATACAAGATAGTTTGTTTCACTTAATAAACAAACTCATCATAGAACCCCGAAAAAATATACAACTCAATAAATTTTTAATTGTTCCCTGATTCAATGAAAGGGGTAGAAATTTTTTTAAAAAAGTATGCAAAGCAAAATAAGCTACTCCTCAATATCTGATGTTGCCAAATGCTGGACAGCTTCCCAGGATGACCAAGACTTGAATCAAGGGAGCAAACTCTCACAAGCCTGAATCTCAGCTTCCTGCATTGCCACCACTTTTTGCCCAGAAGGGTTTGAATTAATGATTCTCATAGCAGCACCGAAGATTGGTGTCCGAAAGGTATCATCTTCCACCTTCTGCAGAACTTCCTTTACAACATTGAAGTCTAAACCCCCAGCCAGAACCAACTGCCCAAGAACCTCGCCAAAGTTATTTGGTGCTTTCGGCAAATCAATGCCAATGTCATCCAACATTGAGGCATAAAGAAGGCACCCAGTTCCTATGTCTCTAGCAGTCAAGACATTTTTATTCAGCGAGTACTCAAGAAGCTTTATAACGGGTTCCACACACGGTTGGCTCTTTTCTAGTGCAAGGGAAATTGCTTCTTTAACAAACTCATAGTGAAAAGCAGGGGCTTTTAGCTCCTCCACACATTGTAGTGCTTCATCAAGCATTCGAACACTGAAATATTCCTCCAGAAGAGAGACAGTTTTCCTATGAAAATTGGCAGGAATTGATCCTGTAGCAGGAGCCATTGGCTTCTCAGGAGAAGGTATCACTGACGAAGCAAGAGCTACAGGCTTAGGGTTTTGAGTAATAGGTTTGATTCCTGAAAGAGAACTAGGTTCGACAGGTGGAGTACCAGCACCCTGCAACAATGCACTTGTTTTACCAGCAACAACACCACCACTACCTTGTGGTAAAAACTTTGAATTGAAGGAGGGTGTTTGGCTGATCAAAGGTGGCTGAACGTGTCTGGCAGACTGGATCGGACCAGAACCATTAGACCTTGGCATAGATCGGGATCGAGGAACCTCCCAATTGTAAGTATCAAGCCCAGGCATTCCAGGCATTTTCCTTGTCCCAGGCATTCCAGGCATCATACCCCCAGAACCCGGTCTGTTGGCAGGAAACCCTACGGGGCTCATCCCCTGTGCCCCTGTATTACGGCCATTTCTCATGCTTGCAGTAGCACCAGGACGCAACCCTAGATTCTTCTCTGCTTCTGAATGGATCTCAGAGATGGTTTTGGCTTTCATCTGCCAAAACAGAGAAAATTTTCAGGAAAATTTATTTTATTTTTTAAAATCATAAAACATAATAAATAAATTGAAAATGCTCACATAGGCAACATGTTGAAAAGAAGCACTCAGTGTCAACCCCCACCCCCTCCAAAGGAAAAATAAACAATAAAAAGAGAAGAAATAGAGTTGACAAGAAATGGAAAATTAACCTCTTCACGTCTAGGGATCCAATTGTTGGCCCTCAAATCAATAACATTACGGACCATGAACCTTAATCGTGATGGAAGTTGAGGGTTTGTTGTCAGTTCCTTCAACCTGCCGAAATAGACATCATTGACTCGACGAGATTTTGGGCCCACATCCAGCTGCTTACCAATGGTGTTAAAAAATTGGCATATCGCCTCAACATTCTCATCTTCTGGGCATGTTTTACCTTCTTGTCCCAAAAGCTCCTATACATTGCACAAAAATGTTTTTAAGGGAGTATTCCAATTGCAGTAAGAAAGAGGCAATACCAAGTGAAAGAACTCTGAAAAGACCTGAACAATATGGTGGACAATCTTTTCAGGCACCATCTTCTGCTTTAAAAGCTCCCCAATAAGGCGTATGTTTCCTAGAGTTCGCAGCTTAATCATCCGTTCTTTATCCCTGCGTTCCATTTCTTGCTCGGGGGCAGCCATCTGCCTGATTTCTGCCCTCAGATTGTCAGCACCTTCAAACGCCTCCTGGCAATTATTTAAGAGCACTCGCTTAAAAGTGATTTCTTTCCCACCAGGCTCATCAGATGGAAATGGAGGAAGCTTCTCATTAAGATCAGAACATAAAAGAGCATACATGGGACAAAATGTGGGCTCCAGCACAGCCTTATCAAATATCAGTGAGATCACATCCTGCAATATAAATGGAACCCTCAAATTCATTAGACCGTAAAAAATGACAAATAACAATGTAAATGAAAGCATTTTAGACATGTATTAAATTAAAACCTTTAAAATATCTGGGGTTGTAATTCCAGTGTCAATCAGCTGACCCTTCAGAACATCAAATTTCTCTGGGGTCAATTTGTTCAGTATACTGCAAAAAGAATAAATAAATAAATAATAAAAAAAATGTCATGACATGTCCATATAGCATTACAAGAAGAACCAAAAAATAACACATAATGAATAAACAATTCCCACTTAATTGGAGCATTCAAGCTAATAACCCTTATTTACTTCCTTACCACAATTTCAAGATAATGTATCATAAATCGTAAAAGCATATGACTAGTATGGTGACTAGAGGATCACTTACCCTTTCACTGCCTTCAAGACACGGTCCTTCTCAGAGAGATTCCCTCTTTGAACAGACCACGGCACTTCAGCCTTGACTAGGGTAGGAGCAGGCCCTCCCTGATTAGCACAAGAAGTCAGAAGGATGCCCACTGGAAGTCAAGTACGAAGAAAAAAATAAAGTCTAAAATTCAAGTTCCCTTCAAGAACTCCAAGAAACATGATTAAAATCTTTAAGCTAAGATGGGACCAAATAATCGAGCTTAATTCTACACTATCAATATTGGATATCGAATATCTTGTATCATTGGCATCACAAATTTTGCTGACTTGATTAAATAATATTACACATAAAGAAGTAGCTTATGTCCATATGTTATTAATTTTTGTTAACTGTTCACATCAGAAAATCAGGAAAAGGAATACAGTCACACACACACATTTCTCTGCTATATAGCATAACACAAGATTATGTAAGCAGTTACCCCTTGGCTATACTGGCCATTGTTCAATTCCTGTGGCCTTGACTCCAATTGGTTAGAATATTCCTTATTATCTCGAATTGCTTCCCAAGGTCTTTCCTCTCCAGAGGCAGGAAGCTGACCAGAACGACCACGCCAGTCACGATTGTCTGACTCAGAATAACGACTTTGGGGTTGAGGCTGCAGCTAAAGAAGATTAAAAAATAGATAGATGTTATAGTTTCCAACAACTGCAAATAGAGAAAGAAGACAACTAATCAATTTTGAAAAGAAATAATTCCAACCCACATGCAAACTTTTTTGGAAAAATTATAATATGTACATTTTTATCTGCAATAGATATGACAGTCCATACAGACCCTTTTTCCAACCACAAAAAAAAACTAATATACTATAATCATATCAGAAAACTTTTGCTAAACTCACATTGCTATCTGCATGACCCCAAGTTTGATCCTCTCCAGCAAGCTCAGCCTCAATTTCTTGTTTGATCTTCAAAATATCTTCAGGGATAGCAGCAGCCTAGGCAAGAAGTAAGATGCTAATAATTACATATAACCATCAAATACACTGAAAACCCATTAAAGACTGTTAGTTATACATGGTGGTCAGCAGCCAAGAGTTTACTACAAAATAATATACTAACAAATTAACCAAATTTCTGTCTACTGCTTCAAAATGTAGGTTAAAGAAACTAGTAGGAAGATCATTGTCACGAGTACCTCCCTAAGTTGCAACAGTTGGTCTCGGGTGTACCGGACACGATCACGATCTTCAAACTGCAACTCTCCAATCTATTACAACACAGCAAATGAAAAGAGTCAATATGTAGACCATGCAGTTTTCTAATGACCCCATCATATACCGATATACCAGAAAAAATACAGAGGCAAACAACTGGAGTGAAAATGGGATAAAAAATCAATTATAATACCTTAAAAAAAAAAAAATTAAAAAAATCAATAATAATCCTTCTCGAACAAAGCATTAGTATAGAGAGCCACATAGATAGGATACAAGTGACTCATCTAATTGCAGTTTATTCACATTTCATTAAAAAAAATTGCAGATATGGGATTAGTGTCTACTAGGAGTCCAGTATAACTCCAATCCTAAACATACAAAGATAAGTTCTAACTTCTTGACGAGTGGAAATCAAGTGATGCTAGCAAGATAGGCTTAATATACAATAACAAATAGATTATGCTTTCAAATTCAAGTGCCAAGTTGGAGTTGCATGACGATTTCATTGCAGAAAGCAACTATCCTCATGAATCAAATATAACAACAATCTTGTAAAACGCAAGACGAAAAGAATGCACCCATACTAATATTCATTGAGAAACTCCATTTACGTATGACCAATCATGGCACAACAAAGGTAAATTATCATTTATTCTAATGAAATTAATTGGACAAAGCTGACTGGTTATTTATCAGAATAGCTCAATTATTCTACACCTTTCGATTCAGAACACTGAATAATTTACAACTCTTGGTAAGTGATCATTTTAACAAAAATTGTAATTAGATTTAAGAAAATAAAGATCTAAAAATCAACTCCTATTTTGGGAAAATTATGCCCACTTATGTTTAGTGTTCTCAAATGATGCCTAAAACTCTCAATGTAATGTAGTTTCTTTGTGGGCATGAATTGCTCATTGCATGCCCACCTAAAGCCCACATATCACTGTTTGTCCATATTTACGACATGTACACATACTTGAGTGCCCAGCCAAGAATTAGGACAACTGAATTTTGAAATCGCATATAATTCGGAGACTGTACCATTCACTATGTTTTATAGCCTCAAACAAAGGTTGGCAATGAAATCATATACACTACAATTTGAGGTATAATGCTTTCCTTAAAAGTAAAACAAGGACAACAACAAAAACAACAACAAAAGAGGCAAAAAACTCCTCAGGGCAGATCTTAGAGATTTCAAAGGTAAGCACTTCTTTAAGACCTTAATAAAATTTGTTTTGATGTACCATAGTTCACTCCCTGTATCCTTGGGTTATATGTTTTTTTTTTTCATCTTAATCAATTTTGTTATTTATTAAAAAAAAAACGTTGATTAACAATCTAAACTCAAATTCAAATGAATTTGTGAGGTTTAAGGAGCTAAGCTAATGCCAATCATATCAGAATAGCTCAATTATTCTTCCCCTTTAGATTCAGAACACTGAGGAATCTACAACTCTTGGTAAGAGATCCTATTACAAAAATTGTTGTAAGATTTAAGAAAATAAAGATCTAAAAATCAACTACAATTTTGGGAAAATTATGCTCATCTTATGTGTAGTGTTCTCAAATGATACCCGAAACTCTCAATGTTATGTAGTTTCTTCATGGTCCTGACTTGCTCATTGCATGCCCACTTTAAACCCACATATCATTGTTTGTCCATATTTACAGCAAGTACACATACTTGAGTGCCCAGCTAAGAATTGGGACAACTGAACTTTAAAATCGCAAATAATCCGGAGGATTTACCGTTTGCTATGTTTTATAGCCTCGAAAAAGTTTGTCAATAAAATCATAATACACTACAGTCTGAGGCATAATGTTTTCCTTAAAAGTAAAACAACAACAACAATAAAGAGGCAAAAAACTCCTCAAAATTAGGGCTGATTTTAGAGATTTCAAATGTAAACACCTCTATAAGTCCTTTAAAAAAAAATTGATTAATAATCTAAAATCAGTATCCAAATGAATTAGAGAGGTTTAAGGAGCTAAGCTAATGCCACAGCTGAATAATATACAAACTAAATCAGAACCACACAAAAGCTAAGCACTGAAAACTTGGTTTTGAATAACTTTTCGGATCTGACAAAAAACCTTAATTTGAAACCTTATTATCAGAACAAATATACATTGAAAAAAACCCACTACAAAAAATTAAATTTTTTCATAATCCCGGATCTGTAAAATTAAACAAGGCACATATCCACATATACAAACACATAGATGTGAAAAAGGTAGGGTTTTGGAGGGACCTTGAGTGTGGAAGCGAGACCGCCATGGGAGCGCAGAGTCTGAGAATCGGAAGAGAAAGAAGAAGAAGAAGAGTCGAAGCGAGGGGTGAGGAATCTGGTACCACGCAGAGCACCGCCGCCGCCGCCTCCTGGTCTCAAGCTTATCACCGTCTGATCCGCCTGCATAACTCCAAATACCAAAACCTTATTTTTTAGAGGCTCAGATAATTATAGCCGTCCGATTGAGAGAGAGAGAGAGAGAGAGAGAAACTGAGGCTGTAGAGATAAGGTTTTATTTATTTATTTATTTATTATTGTTTAGAGATAGAGATAGAGCTGTTTATGTATGCCTCTATCTCTCTCTATGTTTTGTCTCTTCGCAACTGAAAAGAGAAGAGAGGAACACCGAAACGCTTGCACCGACAAAGCCCTTTTTATTGCCCCTTTTTTCTATACCATTTCTATTTTTATATTTAAAAAGCTAAAAAATTTAATTCTCTTTTAACAAATATAAAATGAACAGAATTTAACTACAAACCAACTTACTACAACTTACTACGACCATTTATATATATTATTTAAACAAATCACATGACTTTTTAAATTGGTCATATAACTAAAAGTACAAGTGGATGATTTTATTAGTCGTCACATAATAGGTTATAACCAAACTCTGTCTAAAATTGTTTGTGTTTGAATTTAATTATAAAATTTAATTAAAATTTAATGTACTATATCCTTTGAATGAAATTCAAAAAGATTGTTGTATTTTTCCTTTAATTTTAAATATTTTATTGTCATCCTAAAACACTTCTCTCTCCCATCACTCTCATAGTCATCCCTCCCCTTTCTCTCTTATTTCTTTCTCCTTCATAAATTCTAGAGATGGAAAAATGCCTCAATATGTTCTACTCTCGCCCTACCTAGGCATGTTTTCTCACCTTGAAGAAGGAACGAAATACCCATGATCTGACTTGCCCCACTCTATTGGGCCAAAGTTGCTAAAAAATGCATTTTTTTAAGTTTTTGGACCAAACATGACTCTTGTGATGTTTATTTGAAAAATTGACTCATTCAAAATTGTTTTTGTGAAAAACAGTTTTAAACGTAAAAATCGTCTTTGTGAAAGACACTTTCTGACCAAATCTTTCGTTTTTAATTTACTGACGTGGCCATTTTTTGCCATCTGGATATTACTAAAAATCATCTTTAGAAAAGACGATTTTTGACAAAATTTTTATATTTCTCAAAATTGTCTTTCTGACCAAATATTTCTAAAAAAAAATTTAAAAACGTGAAAGTCGTCTTTTGTAAAGACAACTTTCTGGTTTGATTTTTAAAAAAATTAACTAAAAGTTGTCTTTACAAAAGACAACTTTGATAAATTTTGTAAAGACAACTTTCAGGTTTGATTTATAAAAAAATTTAACCAAAAGTCATCTTTACAAAAGACAACTTTGATAAATTTGGTTAAAAGTCGTCTTTTGTAAAGACAACTTTTAGATAAATTTTTTCAAATCAGACTTAAAGTTGTCATAAGTACACCAAGCGTTAACGATTCCCTCACTGGAATCATAAACATCATCACCATAGCAAAAGTCCCAAGAAATTTCCCATCTGGGTCTGATGGGTTTTCGTCAATCTCATATGGGTTTGGTTTTTCTCTATCTCTCTCTTTCTCTGCTAAAAATCCCACCTTTCCCTCTCTCTCTCTCTCCCAAACTCCGCCAGATGAAGCACACCAAACTCAAACCCAACATACCCTTCACAAAAGCCCACTTCTTTAAATGACAAAACTACCATCCTTCTCCTCCTCCGTTATCAAACTCGTCGACACCATCATCCTCCTCCTCGTATCCACAACACCTAAAACCCATGCCCTTGGCTTCGGCTCCACCCTAGCCGTCATGTCCGCCTCATCCATCGTTTGCGGCATCGTAGCTTCGCAACCCACACAACGCATCGAATGTTATCAACCTAGCAGCCAAACCCAAAACAAAACCATACCCATCAATCCCAACACCAATTTCACCGCAATCTCTGGCGGTCGGAACTTCTTATTTGGCCTCCGTTCCGATGGCTACAATCTCCTCTGCTGGGACTCTAACTTCAACTCCAGACACCTCTACTTCAACGTCACCGCTCTAATAGAAAACTTCTCAGTCGGTGACGACCAAGTCTGCGCTACTTTCAATGGCATATGCTTAGTCTATTGCTGGAGAGGCAATAATAATAACAATAATTCAAAGTCGTCTAATTTAAAAAAATTTATCTAAAAGTTGTCTTTACAAAAGACGACTTTTGACCAAATTTATCAAAGTTGTCTTTTGTAAAAACGACTTTTGGTTAATTTTTTTTTAAAATCAAATTTGAAAGTTGTCTTTACAAAAGAAGACTTTCACGTTTTTAAATTTTTTTTTAGAAATATTTGGTCAGAAGTTGTCTTTAGAAAAGACGATTTTAAGAAATAAATTTTGTCAAAAATCATTTTTAGAAAAGATGATTTTTATTAATATCTAGATGGCAAAAAATGGTCACGTCAGTAAATTAAAAATGAAAAATTTGGTCAGAAAGTGTTTTTCACAAAGACGATTTTCACGTTCAAAATTGTCTTTCACAAAAATGATTTTGAAGGAGTCAATTTTTTAAATAAACATCACAAGAGTCATGTTTGGCCCAAAAACTTAAAAAAAGAAGAAGCATTTTTTAGCAACTTTGGCCCACTCTATTGTCATCCTAATTTTTTAAACTTTATTTTTATTTTTTTAGTTTTACTATCAAACAATAATAACACTATTGATACTGAAAATAAAAATAAAAGCTTAAATAAGTCAAATTATTGCATCTGATTAGCCTTACACGTGAAAAGTGCCTGTTAAGAGGCTAATCATTTTTTAATAAAAAATAACATTTTTAAGTTGTAACCACATGTAATAATATGTTTTTAAGTTGTAACCACAAGTAATTTTAATTTAGGTATAAAATAGGTGGGTTGATTTTGTGGTATTTGAATTTTGGGAAAATTACATTTTAAACCATATAATTTAGAGATGGTAACAGAATCAGTTCTATAGTTTCAAAAATAACAAATTAAACCCTAAATTTTCAAAATGCAACAAATCAATCCATATGGTTTCAAACGTAACATACTAAATCCTGAGTTTTGGAAAAGTAACAATGGTGATCAACAAGCTTAATCCTTCTTTTTGTTCTTTTATTTTATTTTTAAAAAATCCTCACAACCGTGATCAACACAGATTAAAAAAACTCAATTCAAACAAACCCAGACATCACGAGTTGCGACTCATCAGTGCAACCTAACACCCAATGATAGATCATTTTAGCTACCCTCACTGTCGGTGTGATGCAGGTAATTCTACATCGTTGGGGCACTGAGAGAGAGAGAGAGATAGAGGGAACGATAATGTTGGGAAAGTTAGGGTTTATGTTGAAGGATAAAGAAAAAAATTATTATTAAATATATATATATTTTTAACAGTTTCGAGAGTAGAAAATGCAAATAGTGTTTTACAAAACATGTCATGGGATAGTAAATTTAAATAACAAGAAAATAAAACGAAAAACAACTTGTCAAACATAACAAACTTATGTGGGATCCACCATTTTTGGATTATAATCTATAAAAATTGTTTTATAATCCACCGACGAAACACGTAACTAACCTTTTTTCTTAAATTTGTGTTTTGGAATACGATCTCTACACTTAAATAACATTTTCAAAACATGATTTTAATCAATTCATACCAACTCAGCATAATTTAAAGAAAAATCATGTTTTCAACATGAATCCAAATCGTGCTTCCAAACGCGAGTTTAAGAAAATGCTAGGTTCACAAACAACTTCAAAATGCATCAATTTAAATAATCATGATTAAAATTATCTTATTTTGCAAATTTTGCCCTATATTATGGATTTTAAAATTTGACACGAAAAAAAGGGTATAAATATAAGATTATTTCTTTTATATATTCCAATTAGTAGTAATATAATTTCATGATAAAAAAATAAATTAAAATTAAGATATATTTCATACATTTTTGCAATCTTTGACTATTTTTTCAAGCAAAATAACATTATTTATTTTCTTATATAAAATTTAATATCATAAATTCATAATGTACGATATTAAAATCTATCTAAAATACAGAAAAGTGTTGATAGATTAATAAATAAATAAAATCAATCGTATAAATAATAATATGGAAAGACATTTTATAAATGGTAAAATAAGAAAAATGAAAAATGCACAACCCCACAAGAGAAGGAGAGAGAGAGAAAGCAGACAAAAAGACCACGTGTAAGCACAGCTTCCACTGAAGTACTACCTATTTGGAGAAGTGAAGGAGTGGAGTCCACACTCATTCACATTCAACTACCAAAGCTCTTTGATCATTACCTTCTCCGAAGCCTAAGTTCCAAAAGGAAACAATATGGCTGCCATGCCTTTCTCTGCTTCTTTTCATGGTTTTTTATTACAACCCAAAATAAATTCCATTTCTTCTAGATTGCCTTCAATTGCCTTCTCGATACCATCCATCAAAACCTCATTTGGGTCCTCCAAATCTGCCATTTTTCAACATGGCTTCGCCTTGCAATCCTCAACTCTTCCTGGGTTTCTTCTGAAATCTCGTTCTTTTGGAGTCAACGCCAGAGCCGCTACGGAGAAGACTATCTATGATTTCACTGTCAAAGTAAGTGTTTTCAGGAACAATAGGAACTCCTTATTTTTATGTCCACTTTTTCTTTCATTGTAGTTTTGAAAGTTCGGGTTTTGTTTGAATTTTGATTCTTTTCTGGGTACTGAGTTTTGGGTGTTGGATGAATTATAAGCATTTGAGAGTATTATATGCCATGTATTTGTATGTGTGTATATATAGTAGTTTCCAGCTATTAATTGGTTGTGGCAAGAGGAAAAGATATAAACTTTTGAATTGGTATAAGTGGTAACTCTATCGTGTATCTTGGCAGTGCTTTTCACTTGGACAAGTAAGTGGAAAATAGCCAAATTTATAGCTGGCTCTTGGTGAAGTGAAAGTCTAGTTGGTTTGAATAGGTATATATTGGAAACTATGAAGTGAAGTCAATTCAATTGTCATTACATGATAATTTATTCATTGATTTCATAAAGAATGTGTACATGCGTTTTCTAATGTTGCTTTGTTAAGGAAAATATTGTTGTTAACTTAAACTTGGACTTTCAATTATAAGATTCATATGTTACTATTATGGAACTCTATCTCTCTCCCTAGAGGTTTGGTTATATCTTCAATAATTTAATAATTTTAGGACAATTGAATTTGGGGAAGAACGTGTTAAATAGTATATTGTGCTTATGCATGGAGGTTGTTGATGCAGGATATCGACGGGAAGGATGTTTCTCTTAACAAGTTTAAGGGAAAGGTTCTCTTGATTGTCAACGTTGCTTCAAAATGGTATTTACACCCGATTGCCGATTTGCAGCTTTGAAATACTTGTGTCTAACCTGAAGTTGTCCCCTTTTTTCACTATTGAAAATCCCAGTCTCGATATCATACTCATTTCAAGTTGTGATATAACTGGTTTCTTTTTCTCTTTCTTTTTAAATCGCAGTGGTTTGACGACTGCAAATTACTCTGAACTGTCTCATATATATGAAAAGTACAAACCTCAAGGTATGCTACAGAAAATGGAGATAGTGCCCAGATTTATTATTATTATTTTAAAGATCTTTGAAAATTGGCACTTACATTCAATTGAACTGTGATTGATATGTCTGGCTGTTTATTTTTAACTTTCATAGGCTATTGCTCTGGTAATATTTTTTGAAGTATAGTTGGATGCACCATAGTCCATTTTCTGGAAATGCATTTGTAAACAACTTTTTCCTGCTGTTTGTGTGTTATGTGATTTATAAAGCAGAAAATTTCTTCCTAAGTATGGACCCAAAGATGCCCTTAAATTTTAAGGTTTTTTCTTTCTCCCATATTCATAGCAATCAAATTGAAGATGAAGGAAATTCTGATGTTTTAAGTATCAACAGGACAGCATTGATTATGTCTCCTAGTACTTGTAGGCATTTATTTCGATTAACCCTTAACATCCAGGTGCATATTTTAGTGTAACGAAATCATGTAAGTTTTTGGTGGCTGTTAACTATGTTTACCTTTAATGTTCATGAATGTGGAGTTCAGTTAAACATGATGGGTCATATTTCTGTATCAAGTTGTCATAATAATATGCTATCAAGGCATCGTGACATCACCGCTCCCTTTTCTCTTGTTGCAGTTGTTTGGTTTATGTACTGTGAGGCATGAACCATGTTTTCTTCATAATACTGCTACTGCTAGTATGTATCTCATACACAGCCAACTGATGCAGGGAATAATGATGAGCAAGTGTTTAGGTTAGGGCTTGATGAGAAATTATGGAGTTGCTTAGAGAAATTTCATTGGTGGATAATACCTCTACAAAGAACAATGAAGTTCTCAAGAATAGCTCTATAGGCTAATTTCATTCAACCAAAGAAATCTACATTACTATGCTCAATTACAGATATTTATATCATATGCTCTAACTACATTGGCTGATGCATATTCTTGACAGCTCATGTAACTAACTGCCAGGTAATTGACAGCTTATATTTAACTGAATCTAATGCCATGATTGGCTACAAGTATAACTAACTACTAACTGAAAAAACAGGTGCTGCATCAGCTGACTTAGCTACTGCATAGTATCAATATTTCAAATGCTCCTGCATCAGGCCCTCCTTCTTAAGAAGCACTTGACCTCAAGTGCTCTTGATTGCATTAGGATCATGGTAGGCTGAGAGATGTTGGACATTGAAGGTATTGGAAATGGCCATGTTTTTTGGAAGTTCCACCTCATATGCATTGGCATTGATCCTCTTCAAATTTCTGCAAGGACCATACTTTCTTGGCCTTAGTTTAGAATACTGGCCTTCAGGTCTCTTGTCTTTAGTAATAAGAACCCACGCCAGGTCTCCTACTTCAAAAATCACCTGTTTCCTGTGTTGATCTGCAGCTGCCTTGTATTTTGCATTGGCTACTTCAAGTTTGAGTTTCACCTGCTGATGTTCTTGTTGTAGAATGGTGGCTAATTCCTCAGCCTTAGGGTGCACCTTCTTAGGAACTAGTAATGGAACCAGGTCTAGTACACTAGCTGGGTTACTGGCTTACTGCCATATACCACTTCAAAGGGGCTATTTTGAGTGCTCCTATTGATGGAACTATTGAAAGCAAATTCTGCAATAGGCAGAATCCCCTCCTACTCTTTAGGATGATCCCCAATCAGGCACGTTAGCAAGTTGCCTAGGCTTCTATTGGTGACCTCAGTTTGGCAATCAGTTTGTGGGTGGAATGTAGTGCTGTAATCCAGAGTAGTGCCCACCTTCTTCCACAGAGTTCTCCAAAAGTGGCGTCAGAAACGATGGACATAGGCAGTCCATGAAGTTTATAGACATCCCTGAAAATAGTGCAGCTACATGAGAAGCATCATTGGATTTTCTGCAGGGTATAAAGTGACTCATCTGGAAAATCTATCAACAATCACCACGATACTATCTGCTCTTCTATGTATCTCATACACAGCCAACACACAGTTCACGACCACAAGAGAAGATAGCTGTGGGAAATTTAATTGGCCCTGCAAATATATGATCAATCTTTCTTTTGTTCAAACTTAGGAGTTAGGACAACATAAGTCATTTCACTGTAAAGCATACGAGAAGTCCAAAAAAAAAAAAGAAAAGAAAAAAAGAGATTTCATGTTGATTATTGATATATCCTGTTGACGTTTCTTTGACACACTTAGAAAATTGTTAACTTAAGGTAGAAATTGTTTTCTCACGAATATAATACTCCAAAATTGTTTTCTCATTGCAGGATTCGAGATTCTAGCTTTCCCTTGCAATCAATTTGGTGGGCAAGAACCTGGATCAAACCCAGAAATCAAGCAGTTTGCTTGTACAAAGTTTAAAGCAGAATTTCCGATTTTTGATAAGGTGTGTCAAATGCATTCTTCTTCTCTAAATATGACATAATGGGCAGAGAGTGCGGTACTCAAATACTATACTTTGTGCACAACAGGTGGATGTCAATGGGCCAAGTACAGCTCCAGTTTACCAGTTCCTGAAATCGAACGCTGGAGGGTTTTTAGGTGACCTTATAAAGTGGAATTTTGAAAAGTTCTTGGTGGACAAAAATGGTAAAGTTCTTGAAAGATACCCACCAACTACATCACCTTTTCAAATTGAGGTAATTTTTTTTCCTTTTTCTTTTTCTTTTTTCTTGTTTCTGAAGTTTTGGAAGTTCCTTATTATTTATTTACTAGTTGAAATAAATTATCAGCAATGGTGATGAAGCTGTTTACCCTATTTGAAACATATCAGGAAGCCTAATTGTTATAAAAATAAAATGTAATTTCTATGGAGAGCTATAGCCAAATATAGCCAAATGAAACAGATATAAAATGAACTTTCATAATACAAGAACGACCATCTTTCAGATATAAAATGAACAAATTTCAA
Source organism: Fagus sylvatica (assembly GCA_907173295.1). Lineage (NCBI taxonomy): Eukaryota > Viridiplantae > Streptophyta > Magnoliopsida > Fagales > Fagaceae > Fagus > Fagus sylvatica. Next base: position 25,110,864 of record OU015764.1, read on the forward strand.
TTACAGTCATGTTTGGAAGTTAACATGAGTGCACCTACCATCTTTCAAATTTCAATTACAGTCATGTTTGGGAGTTAACATGAGTGCACCTACCATCTTTTCTAGATCACCTGTTTTTTGTTACTTGGAGCTTTGACAGGGAGGGTTACTACATTTGAAAGCATAACATGTTCAATTGCATCTAATGGTTTCCCAAATTTACTGGTTGAGGAAATTTTATTAGTATTCTTACTATATATTAAGGTTTCATATCCCTAATATGATGGTCAAGGGGCGGAGCCAATGTATTGGCTTGACTGGGCTCTTTTTAAAAAAAAAAAAATTATAGTTAATTTTTTTTTAAATAGTCCTAGTCTTAGCCTAGTTTGAATCCAATCACAAACCCTAGCCCTAGCCCAGTCCAATTCCAGCCCACCCTAAAATAAATTCCTGGCTCCGTCCCTTCAGGTGGTTAAATTTGTTCTTCGCTGCAATCCATTTGAAATATATGATCATTGCTGACAGTTTACTCCTCCAAGTTAACTTTTAGTAAATGGATGAAGCTTTTGGGATTTTGTTTGAGTTGTTGACCTGTATTAGAATTGTTGTTTACTGGGTATAAGTTTGTAAGTATTAATAAGCTTCAATCCAAAAGTACCCTTTATTCAGATATTTATAAAATATTTAGTCAACTAAGACTGAGATTTATGCCACTACAAAACTCTGCACGTTAGTTAACATGTAAAAAGGTTCTAGAAAAGAGAACCGATTGGTCGTCAGTGATTTTTTTTTTTTTTTGGTAGGGGGGTGGGGGAGACAGTTTATTTGATGCTTGAGGGAGTTGATTGACTGACATAGTTATCAAAGCAGCACCCTTAAGTAGAATAAGATCTGAAATTTTAACCTTTTGTTCTGTTGTGACGTATCAATGACACTTTGTGAGATTTTAAGATGCAAAGACCAATGAATCATTGTATCATATGATGACGCTTGTACATATAGGATTTTTGTGTTTCTGAGATTAATTAGCATGGAAATCTCTGCATCAATTGTTTACTTTTTGATAATGTGTGGGTGTCCGCTTACACATTATCATGTGATGGAATTGCTTTCTGCTTCTCTGATTTATTGCATAAATTATTTCAGAAGGATATCCAGAGGCTCCTCACCGCATGAAGATAGAGCTGCAAAGGCATGCATGGCATTATCTGCTGTATCAGGGGGAAAAGAGTGTATGAGTATATGTAAATATCTGGATAAGTCATTCCTCTCATAGTTGTATTTTCTGTGTAAGTTAATTGTGATATACACTTACAAAGTTGCTTTCTTCCTTTCCTTCCCGCCACCACCCCCAATTTTCTGCGGTGTAATTACTAAATTGCTTTAATACAGATCTACAGCGAGTGACTCTCTCTCTCTCTCTCCCTTGTGGGGTTTGTGTTTGTGTTAACCTGCCTCATTTTTGTCAAATCTTAGGGAAGGGAAACTTAAATCTTATTCACTGTGAAGCTAATGTCACAAATATGTACCTGTTATAGATTTGGAATTAATGATGGGCCATGATTCTTTGGTTTATTGTGTTTAGGATTCGTATTTGATGGAAGGGATGGTTTGTATGATGAGAAAATGGTGTTATGGAAGTGGGGAGAGAGTAATGTTTCTTACAGAAGCTTTCTGCATGCAATCGAATGTCTCCCTACAAAGCTGAATTTCCTAGTGATTTTCTCTATTGATCATTAGGTTGAGCCTGAACCTATCAATTAATTCATTAGGTCTCAAAATTGTTATGATTCTTGCATGGTTTTTCACATCAAGTTCGAGGCTTTTTCTTTTGAAAATATATCCACCTGATTATAAATGCCCCCCAAAGCAGGACACAACATACACTAAGGTTGCCTGCAGCACCAAACTAAAAATTAGTAGAAAACAAGAAAAATAAAGGATTTCAGGGATGAATGGATGATTAGTAGGTATGTGTGTTAAATTCATTTCTTTTTACCTGTATGAGTTTCAGATGAAGCCCTTATTTTTATTGCTTGTAACAAATCAAGCAACATGATTAGACCTATTTCGGATTAGTGTTGGAAATTTTTGAATTACTTTTCCTTTTAACATCAACAAAGGAAATCAATATTGGAAATTTCCAAATTATAATTTTAAGTAAATTCCACCTCAAAATTTATCATCCAAATATACATCTTAAGAGACAGATTTTCACGTGTGTATAACCTAGATATAGATCAGTAGCGAAATCTCATAAATGAATGAGAAAATAAAAAGGTTAGTATGAATATGTTTGAAAAAAATAAAATATATGAAGGAAATGTTAGTATGAAGTCTAAATATGAATAATAAAAAAGAAAAAAAAGATTAGAGAAAAAAGAAAGAGAAGTATATAAATCTATGTCGGTAAGCATATATACTAATATACCTTGTATGCGTGCTTCTCCTTTTCTTTTTATATTTGGTTTCTTATGTGTTGGAGAAGGATTTTCTATTTTGGCATACTGACATAGTTATAATTTGATGAAATAATGGGAAAATTGTTTTATCATAAAAATGTAACACCCTCTCGTCCTATATAGATTAAAAGTTATAGATGAGTTTCACATGATCTTAGCTATAACTAAATTAAGACTTGGCTAACTTGGAAGCTTCCCTGTGTATGTTTTGAAGCTAGAATTGGATTTTTGTACCTGTCAGTATTCATGGTTGTTCTTACAACTTTCTTGGTGTGTGTGTATTTTTCTATTACTACTAATTTATTTGTAGGTCACTTTGCTAGCATAAAAGTTTTCATATAGATATTAAATATAGCAAAATTTTGCACCTATTTAGCTTAATTTGCACTTTAATTGACAATATTTTTTTTTTTGCGGTATATTATTGCTATATGAGTTTGGTTCAAGTTACATCTAATGTGTTTAGCAAAAAAAAAAAAAAAAGTTACATCTAATGTAACTTTTATTATAAATAATTTTGTTCTAGAATCCATGTTTTTATTAAATATCGATTATATGTCAAACATGCCCACAAAATTCCAAAAACAATAGGAAGCCATTTAATATTAAATCCATAAGATTATTTTTTTTAGTATATTTAAGAATACCAAAAAAAAACAAAGAACTATAATTTTGATTATAGATTAGTGAGTTTTAATGCCAAATCAGCTTACTATTTGAAAAGCATGTACTTATTTTAAGGCTTTGCTTGATGCTAACAAATGAGATTCTTTGTGTTTGACTCTCACTCTATATTTCTAGTTTATGTTTATGGAGTAAACCTTTAATGTATATTGCACATCCTTTTTACTATTGAAAACTAACCCATTGCGTAGCTCTAGATTTTTTTTTCTGAACCTAATAAACATGTTACCTCATCATTTGAAGACTTAATGATATCATCTCATGTGTATCGGTAAATGACAATGATGATGCTTTAAGTATAGAAATTGTCTACTGAGAGTGTTGTACATCTATATATCATTAGCACTATCACCGCCACCATCACTATCATAATCATCGTTATAATCATAATCAGGATCTTCATCATCATTTGATTTGTTGCCACACTCCCTAAGTGTCATACAACAGTGACGATGATACTTTGGTATGATGTTTGCATCAATTCATTTATCTTAAACGAAACTCATATACCGGTTAAGAGACAAGTTAAATGTTTGAAGTGGAATTCGTTTCTTTAAGACACGAGTTCCATGTCTTAAGTGGACTTTTAAGAGATGAGTAATAAGATTTATGTAAAACTCATTTTTTTAAGAAATGAATCCCATGTTAATGTGAATCTAGTTTCTTTATTTATTTATTTTTTTTAGATAGAATCTCGTTTCTTCAATAGATGAGATTTAGGTATATTTTTAATTTTTTTTTAATGGCCACATCATATTAGCCACATCAATAGGAATATGAAAAGTATTGTACCACATCAATAGGAATATGAAAAGTATTTTACCAAACATTATTTTATTTTTTAAAATTTATTGTTAAGCAAAACAAATGCTCAATGGTCCAAATTACTCTGGAATCACAATAAACAAATTGGTTTCAAAAAAAAAGAAAAGAAAAAAAGTTTGGGGCAAAACCCTTTATAATATCCATTTTTGCCCTCCTCCATGCTGACCTGGGAATATGCCAGTCAACTCGAAGTCGTCTTCCTTATCTCCCTCCTCCTTTTTGGTGCTTCTCTATTAAGCATTTACTCTTCGCGTCGTTTCCACGAAACCACTTTGAGCTTCCTCTCACTCTCATTCTGAGCTTCGCCCGATCATACTTCCCATCCTCATGGTAATTTTTCCACTCTCTTTTTTATTATTTATTTTCTTTCGATTACGCCCAATTCTATCAAATCCCAAACCCCTGTTCCTAATCATCTTTTCCATTTATCACTTTTTTTAAACCAAAAAAAATTATTATAAATTTTTCTATCCTGTTCTCGTTCTTTTTATTTTATTTTATTTATTTTTAAAGTTTCTGGTATTTGTCCAGAATTTGAAGGCTCTGGTTGGTTGCCGAGAAAATGTAGGAAAACATAGGGATTTAGAAGGATTCAATTACGCCTACTCTTGGTCTGAAAACAGCATAACAACATTAAGCTTATTCACTTTCTCCCGTTTTTCTAGGGAACCAAACGGTAGGCTAGGGTTCTAATTCCTGCTTCACATAATGATTTTTAGTTTTCTATTTTATTATTATTTTTATCATCAATCTGATTATAGATATAACATTTTCCTATTCAATTTTTTTTAGTAAATGTATACTATAGTTTTTATTTTTAGATTTTTTATTTTTTAAAGTTACTTTTCGGTTATTCAATAATGCATATGCTGATTTTAGTTTATGCTGTAATTTGAGGTTGCAATTTATAATTTCTAACATGTGATGTTTGGTGATTTTAACTCTGATTTTTTGTTTTTATTGGGATGAGAAAATTTGGGGCTTAAAATGATCTCTGGCGTGGGAATCTATACTGGTTTTCCTGGTCAGAAAGTCATTGATGTATTCTTGGTAAACAGTTTAGTGATCTGATTTATTAATGCTTCTCAAATTTTTTTTTATGATGGTCCATTAAAGTGGATAGGGCTATGGTTATTACATCAAAAGTTGTCCATAATGTTCATTGAATAGTTTGCATTTATAATATATGATGAACTATCACTTTTTCATGGTCATTTTTTTTCATGCATATTAACAATACTGTTATTTGTTGAGTTATGCCTGCGGTATTGTCCAAAATTTAAGTGGGAAATGATGATCTATGTGATGTTTAATAGGGTTTAATATAGACATAAGAGAGTAAAGGGAAATGATATGTGAGGTCAAGGATGCAGATTTCTTTCTGTAATGCATCAAGCTCTAGCTTCCTTCTGTCTTACAATATGTCAAAGTTGAGGTTTTTTTTTTTGTTTGTTTGTTAATACTTTGACACGTGGTTCAAACTTGCGATTCAATAGTGTTCTTTAGGGGCCTACTAAAAGGGGCATTTGTTACCTTCATCTTCAAAATTAGGGCAAAATACCCTAACCTCCAATAGGTTTTACAAAATGAAACTCCCCACAAATTTCAACTGAGATAACAGTCAATCCAAAAAAATCAACTTTGACTGTAACACAGTTAGCAATCGTTTGAATTTTCTATGGACTAACCAGCCCTTAGTTAAAGAAAATGTTCTTATTTTATCCTTGGCTTATTACCGAATTATCGTAGTGCCCTTACTTTGTTATCCTCTATAAGATCAATATTATGCCTCTAAATCTAGCAGAGTTCCAAAATACCCTGGATTATCAATGAAATGAAATCCCTCATTTTCTCCATTTCCTCTCCTTTTCTCTTGTCCCCTCTTTCTTTTCTCTCTCTCTCTCTCTCTCTCTCTCTCTCTCATTTAAGTTGACCCACCTCTCCAGCATTGTTGGAGCTATAGAAGATTCGTATCCACAAAATTGATTAAGGAGTTGACAAGTATTGCTAAAGCTATAGATTTTAAGAATCACTGGTGGAATGGCAGTGATGGGTCGAAGGTGCTTTGAGTGTGTCTGTTGGCGTGGAATGGCGATGTAGGTATCGTTTTGCTATGCATGATGGGTCTTGGTGTTGACCGTGGTGTCCGTGCTAGGTTGAGTTTGGTGATTTAAGTGCTGCTATGAAGTTGTCGTGAATGGTCGTTTGGTGTGCTTTGGGGTGTGGTCAATGGTATTGATGAGTTGATTGATTGAATTCGGGAGTGGTGGATTGTGTTTGAATTGGAGGATGATGGGTATGTTTATGGTTGTGGATTGGTGGATTCAATTGGTGGTTCGATGGGTATATGGTTTTCTTCTTTCTTTCAATTGATTTTTCTTCCTAATCTAATTCTGAATTCAATTCCCACTATAATAGCCCAACCTCTTCATTAATTCAAGTCTTGCCCTTTGATTTGGAATTTTTTTTTTGGGCTTTATTTCCAATCTAATCTAGGATTTTGGGTTCCAATATTCAGAGGCATGTCTATGGCTCTCTGTTTTTTTGGCTCTTTAGTTCAAGTTGGGGCGCCATGGATTGTTTTATTTCACAGTCCACATTTTGGGGACTACAAGTCTGGGCAAATGGATCAGTTTTACTTGAATTTTTCTCTAATGGGTGTCGAATTTGGACAAACTACCAAAATTAAATATTGTTAATTACAATGGAGAAGAGGAGAGCCACTATTTTAGTCAGCTAAGGGGAGAAAGAAAATGGTAAATTTAGGAGTTGGTTGGTTAATTCAGTTACATTTAACATGGATATGATTTGCCTTTGTAACTTGCTTTGTGTGCAAGCTTTATGCACTTAAAGCTTTTCTTTAATAATAATCTCTTACTTATAAAAAAAAAAAAAGAAAAACATGGTTAACACAACATTTAGTAAATATAAGGCTTTTATTTATTTTTATTTTTTGAAAATGGAGGACTTCATCAGAGCTGCTAACTCTAACAGCGTAAGAGGATCAGGACTAATCTATTAGATTTATCACAAACTTGAGAGAGAGTGTCATTTTGACAAAAGTTTGGGGGTGAGTGTCGTTTCCTGAAATCTCAAGGGAGGTTGGTGAAATTTACCTTAAAGACTAATTTGGGAAAGTTATCTATTTTGTTTGAGCTCTGGATTGGTTGATTTTTGTCCGCTTTAGTTGAATCAACTCATGCTTTCCTTTTGCTGAAAAGAAAGAAAGAAAAAAAAAAAAAACCTCATTTGCTTGGCTGTTTTGTATTCAAATTTGAAAAATTGGGGTAGTAAGTTTTCTATAATAGGGAGTTGTGGCCCTAGTCTTTTGGATAGATTGTTGGTTATGGGAATCTAAAAAAGTTAGTGAAAGGCTTCCAAAACTTGGAAATACTGAATTGGGTCTTTTGGTAGACACTGACTGACTTCAGAAATATGGCGATAAAACTGTTACAATTACTTTGTGAATTTGATGGTAAATATTAAGCTAGATGACCAATGAACAATAATTTTTTTTTTTCTTCGCCTGATAGAACCATTACTCTCAAGCAAGGAGAATTTTTGGTGACTAGTTAAGTCTTATGGTCATTATGCATGAGGTAAATGCATACCGTAGAGGCTAAGTTATATTGGTTTTTCTTAGAAGTAATGTTTTTTGTTGAAGAAATAGACTACCTTATGTACATAGAGATGGCCTAAATAATTACATAAAAAGAATTACAAGCAAATGAAAGAGACCCAATGAACTTTACCATGGAACTACTTTTACTAAGACCCAATACAGTTGTCCACTCTAGTAATGATCTAATGATAGATGTCTTCAATTGCATCTCTGGAGCTTCCACATCCTCAAAAGTGTCATAATTACACTCCTTCCACAATCTTCACATTTGGCATAAGGGGGCTAAATTCCAAACAATGGAAGAGTGTTTGCCAAACCAATTTCTCCAATTAAACAATAAATCAAGTACCCTCTTTGGAATCACCCATTGAACCCTGAACACACAAAAGACAAATTCCACAAAGCATGTGCAAGATCACAATGAAGCAAAAAATGATCCGCGATCTCCACATTTCACTTACACATAGAACACCGATCTACTAGTGTACTGATCCTTTTTCTTTTTAAGCAATAAAACTTTTATTTACTGATCATTTAAATTTTAGTGTGAGTATATAATCTTGCAGCTATTTCAGTTTCTGCCTTTGATTCTGTGAATGACCTCTTGAGCATATAAATTTTAGTGTGAAATATTTCATCTTTTCTTCTGTGATTGATTACATGCTTTTCACTGTCTATGGTGATGACTAATTGTCTTCTGTCTGTATATGTAGGCTAATAAACACACCATTATTTTGATGCAAACTTCTCAGAACAGAGCTTCTAGAACATTTATGGATTATGAATCAATAAGTCAAGCTATGGATGGTATGTAATGAGCTACACCATCTTCATTATATCCTCTACATCATTTTTATTTTTTTATTTTTTATGTTACAACAGCAAAGGTTCGATTTTTTTGTCAAGGGTTACTCAGTTAAGGTGGTGGTTTCATTTACTTTGACAGGTGATCTTTTTGTTTTTGTATTGCTTCCCCCCCCTCCCCCCCCCCCCCGCGGGCACCCCCACAATTTCCTTTGTTTTCCTTCATTTATTTCTTTAGTGTCCAAACCCTTTTTTTTTTTTTCCATTTTTCTATGACTGAACCAATTAAATACTCTGTTCTTCATAATATTTGTTTTACGTCTTATTTTTGTTAAAAAGCACTTGAATTTGTGGTTTTATGTTAGTCTAATAAAGCTTGTATAGGTGTGAGTTATTTGTTGTTTAGAGGCACTCTTTCTCATCTGAGTATAACATTAAATAATACTAGATGTAGAGTCCCATGTCTGAGAAAAGATTTTTTTACTTTATTGAAAAATTGCTGGAATCCGTTTAGATATTGGTCGGTTACTGTCAAATCTCTCTCTCTAAGGACCCCTTTGATAAAATTTTTGGCAGCCCTACAGCCGCTTTTCTACAGCATAAGCAGCTGCTTATGTGTTTGGTAAAAACATGCTAGGTCACCCCTGGAAGCAACTGCTGCCCCACAGCTGATTTTGGAAGGAGGGGTTTGTTTTTCAAAGCTGCTGTTCCGGCAGCAAGCCTCTAATTTAGTGAATTATTGTGAAGCTCAAAATTATCATCATTATATTTTCAAATTACATCCAATGATATCCATTTTTGTTATTTCATACATTCACAGCACTTCCACAATAATATTACCAAATACTCAGCAAAGAATTTTAGCTGCGTACGACTGCTTCTGCAAAACATTTACCAAATAATTTTTTATCCAAAAAGCTACAGCTGCTTCCACACAGCAATTCCTCAACAGCAGCTTTTGTAAAGCTGTGGCATTACCGAACTGGCCCTAAATGTGACAATAAGGAAAAGTTTCCTTGTCCAAGGTGTACCCACCAGTAAAATGGAAGCATAGCTACTAGAGTAACCTATGAACAGATAGTTGACACTGCTTTATGAAAAACCATAGTGGCTACCTTCTAACATGTTGGATGTGAGAGAATCAGAATACCGTTTGTGTTTCAATCCTTCCCTAAATCTAGAAATTGAACATCCACTCTTCTCTGTAAAAATAAGTATACAGTAGCTTACCATTAAACCACACCTGTGACTTAAAACATCCACTTACTGTATGAGAAAACCAGAAAAGTCATTACCTGTGCAGCCCACTTCAGCCAATTAGCTGTGGCTGAAGAGGCACCTTCTTCTCCTATAAGAATGGGGTAGAGGGTAAAGTTGTGGATTTAGGACTCACAGAGTGGTGAGCAACTTACCATTAAAAGAAATGTGGCCCCTGCTCCAACAACATCCCCCCCCTCTCCTCCACTCGCTCTGCATGTTCATGGTTTTTCTTATGACCACTGGTTTTGTTGGTTGATTGCTTTAGAAAATAAAATAAAATCTAAATGGCTCCAAATTTTATGTGGTTTATCCTTCAATGGTCTTGCGTTTACTAGAGGTTATATTATTTTGTGCACACAGGTATATGTGGACTATATGAAAGGAAGCTTAAGGAATTAAATCCAGCCATCAGAAACATCACATATGACATTGCAGATCTCTACAATTTTATTGATGGCCTTGCAGACATGAGCGCCTTGGTGTATGTCTCTCTCTCTCTCTTTCTCTCTCTTAAATGAGGCACTTAAAATACTTGAAACTTGGCCACTGAACAACTCTAGAGATCCATATCCATGATCCCTAAAACCTGAAGGAGAAAAATGTTAGTGTACAGAGGCTAGCCAGTTGATCACCCATTAGAGGATTTATTAACAATTTAATTGTGAATGTGGTTTTAAATCATGATTTGTCCAATCGGTTTTGGTGATAATGAATATACCCTTTTTTGCTGAAAATTAATGGAAGTGTTGTCCTCAATGTGCTTCTTTATGCACATAGGGGCATTTTGACATTTTAATACAAATCCTTATTACCTATGAAAAGAAAAAGAAAATTAATGGAAGTGTATGTTTATCTAAGAATGCCTTGATGTGATAGCTAATATCTCTGCCCTTTGGTTCTGGCTTACAGTTTTGATCACTCAATCCAAGCTTATATGCCATGTGACCGGCAGTGGATTAAACAGCGGACGTTTCAACATCTAAAGAAATTGGCACACTGAATATTTTATGATGCTGCAGCTTAAGTCTCTAGTTACTACCAGATTGTCTGTAAAATTGGATCTTGTATACTGGGAATGGGTATGACGTGTAACTTTTGAGTTGTATTTGGGCTTTGCTTAATGATGAGAAGTTTGGAAGTTGCTCTCTCCTTGTGCACATATGTTTGAGAACAAAGGTGGCTTCATGCCTAAGTTTCAGATGATTAGCAACTATTTGCTGTTTGGTAATATTCTTCTATTTGGAAGTCAAGTCGTCGATTGAGTCAATTACAATGTTGTTAAAACTTCTACCCGCCTGCAAAAACTTGAATTTTTTTTGGGTTGGACACCTGATTTCCACCAACCCATCTGGCTAAACCCATCCACGACCCTTCAGGTGGAGCCAGGTATATTATTAGTTCTACCTATGACCCAATCTGCTCTCCATTTTGTTTGAAAGAAAAGAAAAAAATATGGTAGCGGTTATTAAACTAGTGAAAATTCTGGCCTTTTGTCTTTCTGTGGTGGACTTCTTCGCATGATTTTCCATCTTTTTTTCGGTTGCGTGATGCTTATTAATTTAGAGGGATGTGCTCTTGCACATCTAAATGTTTCTTTGTATTATACGATAATGAGCAAAAATAACTAAGCAGTTTGGTACTTTTGTTTTGCACCTTTCTGCATCTTACCATTTAACCACCCAATCAAAACGGTATTGTTTTAAATGCAAAGGCACAAAAGGTGCTTTTTTCTATTGCAAACACAGTTGCAGCCGTTTGATAGAAACAAAAAAATAAAGGCGGAATGACAAATTTTTTATCCTCAAATGTGCATTTTCGCAATGGAGCTTGAGGGTTCATTTTCAAAACGTGACATTTCAAAAAATTGGGGGAACCCATTGGGTTACCAAACGGATCCGTAATTTGGTTCACAGATAATGAAATGAACGGTCACAAGTTCTTAGATTTTGTAACTAAAGCTATGTAATTTGATGGCTAATGAGGAGAAAGATTAATGCACCGGTAAGAATAAGTGATTTAGTTCGAGTCGAGAGAATGAAAAGAGCTAGAGGGAGATCTAAAATAATAATAGTAGAAGTAGTGAAAATGACATGTTAATTAAGGAGATGACAAATAACATGATTGTAGTATTTAGATATAATAGAATATGACAGAGAATAATATATGTGATTAACCTTGATTAATCTATTAAGGATCTATAGTCGACTCCAAAATTTTAGGAATAAATTTTTATTGTTGGTGTTGTTGTAGTATTCTAATATAAGGCTTCTTATACTTTGATAATATTAAGATTAAATTGCAAATTATACCCCTAGAATTTGGGGTCATTTAAATTTTATCACCTAAAGTTTGCAAATTATTTGTGTTGTTACTTGTTAAGTATTTTGTGATGGCTTGGATTGGGGGTTAGATGACAACGTTTTTACTGGTTTTTTTTTGTTTTGTTTTTTATTTTGTTGTTGTTTTGATATTGCTTTGTTTAATCATTAATGGCTTATTTTGGGGTTGGAACCATACGTGCTATTTTTGGGTGTAACAGTTTTTTAAATTATAGATTTAAAATAATTTTTAGTAACAAATGCAATCATTAATCACAATTCACAGTGAAAACAAGTATGTAATTTGAATTTTAACCCATTATTTAAACATTTTAAACATTTTAAGCACTTTTTTGTTTTTGTTTGTTATGAATTACATGAACATTTATTTAAATTTTTATTTTTTTAAAATTATTAAAAACACAACTAAAAAACACAAACCAAGTTACCAAACAAATGTCCACTAGGAAGTGTAATTTAACAGTGAAAACACGTGGACCAATCAATTATCTCAAAATGCTAATTACCATGTCCCCTCAGGTAAGTATGGTCCAAGTAGTAGTAATATAGAACTCGCTCACATTTCATTCGGTTCTTCTCTTTTATATTCCGACCCGACTCACCTGGACTCGCTCTCTCTCAAAGCTCTCGCACCGCAACTCCTGCGACTCATCCAACCCAAACCCCACGAGAAACCCTGGAAAAAACGAGCACTGATTCGAATCGCTTCACTCGGCGCCTCAACTCGGTTCGTTCTGTTCCTTATCCTTATACGACTTCACAGTCTACTGTGTTCTATAGCTTTCATCTCTATTTGGTTGTTGGTGTTGAATGTGTTTCTGGGTTTTGGTTCAAATGCTTCATAGTCTAAACCCTAGTTCAATTAATTGATTTCTAGCTTACCTGTTAGAATAATATTTGTTAATTAGGTTTTTGATTCGGGAACTTGTGTGTGGATTTATTAGCTACTTTTTTGATATTGGTTGTTGAAAATCGGTTTGGAAAACCCTAACATATAATGTGTTTGTTTCAATTTTGAATTTTGAATTTGATGCATTATAGGATATGGGTTTGTGAAGCTTGGAACATTAATGATTGTTTAGATGCATATTTTGATTTCTTTGGTGCATTTCGATAAACTGGTTTTTTAGAAATTGATGCAAAGATGAGTTCTTTCTCGATCACGCGGAAAAAGACGCCTTTCCAGAAGCATAGAGAGGAGGAAGAGGCAAAGAAAAAGGTATTGGCTTTTTTCACTTTTCATTAAAGATGCTAAGTTGGATTTCGTTTATTGGTTATGTTAATGGCGTTTTGGTTTTTGTAGAGAGCGGAGGATGAAACCGCTCGTTTGTACCAAGAGTTTGTGGAGTCATTTCAAGGTGATACTGCACCTGGGTCGAAGGCTTTTGTTCGAGGAGGAACTATCAATCCCAATGAGAAAGTGAAGATTGATTCTGAAGGTCAGTTTTCACTAGAAAGTTTTATATTGTCTTTCATTACTACTATGATCATTTCAGTTTTCAACGATATGTTTATTCTTGTTTTGTTTAAAACTATGGATAAATAAATACTTTTTCTATTATTATGGGGACACATTAATAAAAGTATGGGCCTTTTTATTCATTCGCGGATGGCAGGTGAAAAGTCCAAAGATGGGGTATCTGTTCCAAAGAAGGGAAGTAGGTAAAGAAATACTTTTGATTAACCATGTTGCAATGCTATTTTGATCAGGCATCATAAGTAGGATAATTGTTTGGTCATGATATCGTTAGATTCAGCCTTCTTTTCTCTTAGGCTTGTATAAGTAAGAAGACTGGGGAGTCTTTTGGTACAGTCCATTGTACTTAAAAGAATCAGATTAAGTAATGGTTATTTGAGATGTCCTATATCTGATTTTTTTTAAGAAAAAGTGAATAATCAAATAAATATATTTGAGAAAATGAGCTGAAGTTTTAATACTTAAGAAGTCACAATTTTTTTATTTTTTTTCACTTATTTATACTTTCATTCATTCATTCATTCATTTTTTTTTTCTTATATTTATTTATTTATGTATGTAATATTTGAATGAGGCAGCATATAACTTAGACTTATTGATTCTAAAACTCATAATCTATCACGTTGTGAGATTCTGGGATTTCTTATTCTTTTTGGGTCAAAGTTTTGTATGAATTTTGAACCTTATTACTCACATACAACAAGTTTCTTTTTATGGACACTTAGTTGTTAATTGAGTGGGGAAGATTGTAACTTCAAAGCTTCAACTATGTTGTATTCTACTTTGAGGTCATTCACTAGTGCACTAGCTAGTTGGTGGTAGATGATGAAAGAATATAAGCACCCTTTCTTTGGTTATAGATGATGGAAAAATATGAACGGTATGCTTTGTTCATAGTAGTATTAAAAAGATTGTAATTTTTGACTATGCTATACGTTTTCACGTGAAGACTATATTAGCTCAAAGCATATTTTAAGCAAAATTATTGTTGCTCAAAGCATTTTGTGAGCTGGATAAGAAATTAGATCTAATAAAGGAAACATTAGATCTTTTAGGTTTTTTAGTGAATAATGCGCTTACTTGTGCCAATCCAAAAAAAGAAAAAGAAAAGAAAAAAGAATGTGCTCACTTGTGGAGCTTGCAATTGAGAACGATTTTATAGTTGCTCATGTTGTTAACTTCTCAATGTATATAAGATTTGGGCTTTCATTAAGAGATTGTCATATCGCTGTACACTGTGGCGGAGCCGCGTTGAGACATGGGGTACTGCCCAAAGTATCCAAAATTATTTTGATATCCCTTAGAAATTCAATAACCCTCCAATAATTTACTAAAAAGAAAGAAAGTACATTGTGGTCCCTTTCTGTTCAGCCAAGATGTAATGGTCACTCTAATCCAAATAAAATTACTTAAATATATATATATATATTTTTTTGATAAGTAGTAGAAATTTTATTGATAGTAAAAACAACTTAGTACATAAGAACTGTACTAAGAACAAGAGCATTACAAGCAACCATCAATAAAGTGTAACATAGAAAGAGAAGGCTGACTACTCATAGCCGCCATCCAATCCACAATAGTATGAAGAAAAGTCAATTTTAATTCCATAGAGTGTCGTTCTGAATCTTCAAATGCCCTTCTGTTCCTCTCCCGCCATATCAGCCACATTAAGCATGAAGGAATCGCGTTCCATATCACATTTTTACTTGAAAAAGCTCTCCTGCTTCAGCAGACTAATAGCTCAGAAACCTTACATGGCATAAACCAATGCAGCCCCACAATGCAGAAAATAAAGGAACACAACTCACTAGCATACTCGCAGTGAAGCAAAAGATGATCCACTGATTCTCCTGCCCTTTTACACATAAAGCACCAGTCAAGCACCCAGATCTTCCTTCGACGTAAGTTATCTATCGTGAGGTTCTTTCCATGAGCTACCAGCCAAATAAAAAAAGCCACCTTGGGGGGAACTTTAATTCGCCAAACACTCTTCCAAGAGAATGTGCGATTACCCCCGGAACAAATGATGTGATAAAAAGATTGGACTTCGAAAAGTCCACTCCCAATATGATCCCACCGCAACTGATCTGCTACGTTCCGCTTAATCTTAATATTGTAAAGGGTCTCTATGCATGTTGTGAAATCTGCCAACTCCCAATCCTGGAGAGCTCTTATTAGAATCACTGACCACACCATCTCTTCATTGTGCCAAGTTAGATAATCGGACACCAATGCCTGTTTATCTTGAGCAATGTGATAGAGAGTAGGAAAAAGATCCTTCATAACCCCTTCCCCACAC
Source organism: Fagus sylvatica (assembly GCA_907173295.1). Lineage (NCBI taxonomy): Eukaryota > Viridiplantae > Streptophyta > Magnoliopsida > Fagales > Fagaceae > Fagus > Fagus sylvatica. Next base: position 25,126,618 of record OU015764.1, read on the forward strand.
CACCTATCATGCCAAAAGCTTACTCTCTCCCCTGAACCAATGGAAAAGGAGACATACCTGTTGAAGTGTTGCCACCCCAATCTGATATGTTTCCATAAACAAACTCCATGCCCCCCTCGATCTTCCTTAAGTGTACCAATCTCCCTTCCCCACACCATATTTGCTAGCTATCACCTGACGCCAAAAGGCCGTATTTTCTGTTGCAAATTGCCATAGTCATTTGCCTATTAAAGCTTGGTTAAACAGGATTGTCTGTCTAACCCCCAAACCCCCCATCGGAAGAGGGGTGCAGATGGTTCGCCAATTAACTAAGTGATATTTGAACTCCTCACTGATTCCTCCCCATAGGAAGTCTCTTTGAATCTTTTCAATACACTTTGCTACACTCGAAGGTATGGGGAATAGCGAAAGAAAGTAAGTTGGCAAGCTTGAGAGGGTGCTCTTAATCAAAGTGAGCCTACCTCTCTCTTCCTATTTTATTGATTATTGTTTATCTTTCTTAAGTGTTTGTGTTCAACTGGTGATTTCTATATATATATATATGTATTTTGGAAATCTTTAGAATTTTACATCACTAATTAATATACTTGTGGATGCTTTCAAATAAATTTTTATTTTTTTAGGTCATTGATGTAATTGTGGACATTTTATATATTGATATGAACAATATAAGCAATAGCAATGGCTTGAAGAGCAAGTTGATTTTGATATGGTTTTCGATGGTAACACGACAGTTTGCCATAAGATAATCTCTTTCTAAAACCCAAAAATAGTTTTTTTTTTTTGTTGTTGTTGTTGTTGTTGTAATAATTTGCTATAAATAAATCTTATGATCTTTGGCTTCTTAGTGTTTTTTGAGGAATCTTGTTTCTGGACTCAGAGCTTACCTAAGATTGTAGGTTTCTATAGGCTTTCATAGGTTAATTTCTCCTAATATGGGAGTAGGATGTTTGTAGAGGCTATCATGGTTTGGGAAGTTCATGCAGGTTTGTTTAGGCACCATCTGTAGCTTCATAGGCTTTTGACAGGAAGTGAAAATAATGATTCCTTGAGCTAAGTTATATTTTATGTTCTCGTTATAAATCTAAGGTATGGGTGGATCAGGCTGATGATTTATATGTTCAAGATGTGGATTTTTGTTAAGAATTTTTAATGGGTCACGAAAGTGGCTTTTATTGAGCATGTTGCCAGTTGAATTTAGTATGGTCAGGGCTGGTGCAGTAATAAGCATTTTATGGCAACTTTTGTGCAACTCGTATAGTAGAGAGTGAGCGAGATACTTGTTGCCTTCATTTTGATGTTTGAAGATATATGAACTCGTGAAGTTGAAAAAAAGAATAAAAGTGGGGTTAATTTACACTGGGTGTGTTAGATAGTATGATTGGATATGAAATCTTGATCATTCTGAATGGGAGCGTTTTTACCCTGTCCTCACCTTATGGCCCTGAAATCCAAGTTAAGTTGTCTTTTTGCTAAACACATGTTTTACATTCTATAGATTGTTTCTCAATTACCATACTTTTTTTCGTGAACAGAAAAAGCAACACAGTTAGGTTTAAAATCCAGATCTGTTGAATTACTCATGAGCTCGATTTTCTCCTCATTTGTTGTCATTATTTTCCCCCCAATTTTTAAAAGAACTTAAGTTGCATTGATAGTTTTGATACACATACATATGTACGTGGTCCATAGGGAAAAAAAATAAAAAATATATGGCAAATACATACATACATACGCGTACGCGTACGTGTACGCGTGCGCGCGCACACACACACATATATCTATATATATTAGATGCATTGATAGTTTTGATATGCATGTACATACGTATGTGGTTCATAGGGAAAAGATAAAAAAATATGTGAAGCAAATGCGCGCGCACGCACACACACACACACATATATATAAATATAATTAGCAAAAAAAAAAAAAAAATATAGACATGCACACACAAACATGTGCGTATATACATAAAGATATGTATGTATTTGTGTATGTTTGTATGTGTATAGCTTGTTTACTTTGTGCTCTGTCCCATCAAGTATGGCTCTTTAGTTCTGTTTTGGGGCATTTTGGTGGTTGTTTCTATGATGCTATTAATGACAATGGGAGAAAAGAGATTCTAAGACTCCCAAAGATTGGCGAGCATTTAGATAATTGATATCAAAGGTAGATTGCAAAATATATTGTTATACTTGCTTTAATTTGCACAATGGCTTTTTTACTTGATTGAGATGTAAACGGAATTAAGAGAAAGTGCATACAGGGAGGCAATGACTTGTCAGGATGTTCATAAGATTTAGTCCTTGTGATTTTTCATGTTTCTCTTGAGTTATTCTAGTAATGGTTCTTAAGCTGACCAACTTTCAATGAATCTTTATGTTTCCATTTCTAGAAAGTTTAGTGTTATGTTTATTTACAATAGTTTTATATGTTCAATTATTGACTTGTGAAGTGTGGCAAATCTTTCATGTCTTTGCCTCTTGGTCTATCATTAGTTTTTTTTGTTTTTTTAAGTAAAAGTATTTTATTGAAAGGAGGCAAAGTTCATGAAAAACACAAAAAAGTTTAAAGAATACAAAGAATTTAAGTAGGATTATGTACAGAGGGACAAGGACTCAATAAATTCTGCAATAAGGTTATTATCCGTGAAACCCCAGGCAGAGGACCAGTGAAATAATGTGTTTGAAAGCTGTTGGAGATATTATGTGTGGCTCATGAGGCCCAAAACTAGTGTAGGCCCATGTACTTGTATGTAAACCTAGTTTTAGGTTTCTATATAAACCCTACATTGGGTATATTGTAACACTAAGAAATATAGTAAAAATGTAGCTGTCAAGGGCTTTCGTGTGTGGACGTAGGTCTTTATGACCGAACCACGGTATTTCTTTGTTTCCGCTTTCTCTTCTCTTTACCTTTTACATTATTCTTGCCTTTCTATTTTACAACTTGGTATCAGAGCTTCTTCGATCTTGGCTGTTGCGTTTTGGTGGCTTCTCGGTCTCATCTCGTTGGCTTCCATCTTTAACAATTCTTGTCTTGGTTGTTGGTTCATCGCCTTCGACAATCTCGGTTGTTGGTTCATCGCCTTCAACAATCTTGTCTCGGCTCTCGAAACACTCGGATTTCTCTCAATCATCTCGCTTTATATATTTCAAGCTGGACTTATATAATGTATAAGCTCTAACTTGAGGGGGAGTGTTGGAGATATTATGTGTGGCCCATGAGGCCCAAAACTAGTGTAGGCCCATGTACTTGTATGTAAACCTAGTTTTAGGTTTCTATATAAACCCTACATTAGGTATATTGTAACACTAAGAAATATAGTAAAAATGTAGCCGTCAAAGGCTTTTGTGTGTGGACGTAGGTTTTCATGACCGAACTACGGTATCTTTTTGTTTCTGCTTTCTCTTCTCTCTACCTTTTACATTATTCTTGCCTTTCTATTTTACAACAAAAGCGTTGCAAGCAAGTGTGACTTTGGGCTTTCCAAATCCTCAAATGTACTCTGATTGCGTTCGCACCGCACAGTCCACATCAAACGTAATGGAACGTGGTTCCAAACAACTGAGGAATGTTTACCCAACCAGTTCCACCAACCAAACAAAAGATCCAAAATCGTTTTCAGCACCACCCACTGAACCCCAAAGGATTGCAAAACAAAGCTCCCCAAATCGAAGGAAGCCAAGCAATTCAACAACAAATGATCCACAATCTCCCCACAACGACACATACAACACCATCCTACTAGTGTATAACCCCTCTTAATGAGATTGTCACAAGTAAATTATTGGATCAAACTCTTGACCGTGTGATGTTTTGATTGTGTGCTAATATAGTTAGTTATAAAGATTGTAAAAACAGATGGGTTTAGGTGCTTTGGATTTTTCTGTAGTGCAGAGTAGGAGTAGATTCTATTTGAACTTGTGATATTTTATGTTTTCTCTATTTGGGGTTCATTAAATTATGCCAAAGGGCGTTGTGGATCTTTTAGCAAGCTGGCAAGTTTGGTCGATGTCAGAGTGTGGTGATTTGGAGAGTAATTCCCATTGTCTCATGTGTGGTATTTGGAGGGAGAGATAGGCAAGGACGTTAGAAGGATGTGAAACTTCTGTTTCTGACCTGAAGCTTTCTTTCCTCAAGACTGTGTTTGAGTGGTTAAATTAATCGGGCATTACTGTATGTAAATTCCGGTGCATGGTATACATCGGTACTCCAGTGCATTTCTCCCTCTGAGTCAGAATAAATATGTGGCCTGTTTTCTTTTGATATTTTGGTTGATATGCTTTATAGTTCTGTGCTTTCTGCTTGATGTTGGTATCCCTGTTGTGTATGTCTAGTGTACTTGGGATATGATGCTGGCCCTTTTTTGGGTCTAGAGAAGGTGGTAGATGTGGGATGGGGTGAGATGTTGTGTGTCTAACAGCCCTTTGTTTTTCTAGTGATAGGTGAATTGTTCCTCGTGTTTAATGATGCTATATATTAGTCTTTGTAGTGTCTTCTGGTAAATTTTTAAGGATATCTTAAGCTAAAGGGTGGATTGGTATAAAAAAGTGGAACTTGGCTTGGAAACACAAGCAAATCCTAGTTTGATAGAAATTCCTAAGTTCCTGCACTCAAACGTTTACTCTTGTCATGTTTGTGTAGGTCAAAATCTTTATCTTTAATTTTTGAAGTGCAGCATGGACTTTGTCTGTTTGTTCTTTGTTCTATCCTTAGTGAGTGAAGCATCATCAGTGGCTTGAACTCTGTTATAATAGGGTATACCTGCAATATTGTGATAGTTTAATGGTGCAAAATAACTTGGTAAAGAGTAGGCAGGTAGGGGTGCATTGTAAAAGCAGATAGAATGTGAATTTCTCTAACATTTGCTGCAACTGTATATCTAGAGAGCGTTCAATACTTTTTTGGATGCCTTTCATGATGGGAGTGTAGAGATTGTATGTTGTGGGATGTTCTTTCTTGTTGCTTTAGTTCAAGAATATTATTTTTGGTGAAGTTGGATTAAATTTTTGCAAATTGTGTGTGAAGTTATCATATCATGTTCCTATGGGGTTTGCGTGAGTCACACTTGAATGTTAGTGGACCACCCAACTTAGTCCTTCTCCAAATTTGTTGGAATACAGTGTTTTTATGGCATACAATACTTCAATGGACCTCATGCCACTTGCACTTTTGCTGAAGTGGTTAAGTGGCCGGGTGGGATTGGGAAAGGTCTTAGGTTAAGACTTTGAAATAACTCAACTTAGACTGAATTCCAACTGTGAATCCTTTTACCAATTAATTGTGTTTGGCTACAAACCCCAACACATTTCTCTAGAGGATCGATCCTCATAATTTGTGTCTAAGATATTGGTATTCAACCTAATACAGACCTCCTTTTTCTGGGCTTGAGACTGGCTGTGTAAAAGGCTTAGGACATTAAGCGTGACAGAGGCAGAGTTAGGTTAAATCCTTACCAATGATAAAAAAAAGGAGTCATTTGGTTGTTTGCCTTGTAGAAATGCTAGAAGTTTACAATGTCTTTGAGAATTAAATTATAGCTAAGTGGTCAATATAAAATTTTTCTTGTATCTTTTTAAATTATCTTCTGCATAAAAGTTTTGGCAATGTGAAACTTTGTTCTTTATTTTTCTTATTGCAGGTATGTTCCATCTTTCATACCACCTCCTTTGGCAGCTAAGGGGAAAGAATCTGAAAAGAAAGTTAGTAAATAATTGATAGTTAGTCATGAACTTCATTTTTAGCGTTTATAAGTCATTGCTGGAATCTTTTAGTCTAAATCTTTTGTATTACACCTTGTAGAAGGAGGAGGACAAGCCAAAGGAAAAAGAAAAAGGAAAGTCTCGAAACATAGATCATTTTATGGAGGAGCTGAAGCATGAGCAAGAGATGAGGGAGAGGCGAAATCAAGAGCGTGAACATTGGCGTGATGGTCGCCACAATGAAAATTCTGCTGTAGGTGTTTTCCCTGCTAGCTTCTTTTCAGTCATTTGGAAAGGAAATGGAAAGTTATCTGGTGATTTATGAATAATTTCATCACTGTTTCAATTGTATATATGTATTGTTTTCTTATTGTGTTTCTATAGCAGGTGTGCTAGATTGTCAGGGGTAGCTTCTGGAAAATTTATGCAAATTCATGCACATATCACACTCTCTTAAATATCGTTTCTGTATTGTAATCTAAGCACTGCAATTTTACTTTTGAATTCCTTTGCACCACTTAATCTGTACTTAATCTCATGTACTGAATTCTTTGCTTCAATTTTTCATCTTCAATTTTTGTTTAAACATATATGAAGGCTTATTAGGTTACTGTTTTCAGCCATCTAGTCGCTTTGATGAGCTGCCTGATGACTTTGATCCAAGTGGAAAGCTTCCTGGGTCATTTGATGATGGTGATCCACAAACTACTAATCTTTATGTTGGAAATCTCTCACCCCAGGTGAGATCATTGTCTCTAAATCTGTTGTCTCTTTTACTTCCGAATAATCTGTTGCTTCTGAAAATAATGACATGTCAAGTTCATTTTTTTATTTTATTTTTCTTAATAATTCTAGGTGGACGAAAATTTTCTTCTGCGGACTTTTGGAAGATTTGGGCCCATTGCTAGTGTGAAGATAATGTGGCCTAGGACTGAAGAGGAGCGAAGGCGGCAAAGAAATTGTGGTTTTGTAGCTTTCATGAATAGAGTTGATGGACAGGCTGCAAAGGATGAAATGCAAGGTCTGGTTCTTTATTGGTGTTCATCTTTGCTATAATTTGGATGATTGCTCTCAAATTAAAGTGTTTGATATATCTTCGTTGGGTTGCTTCCTATGTTCATGAAATTGTTTTTAACTAAGAAAGTGTGGGTTTACCTTTCTAGTATTATCTATTATACATAAAAAGTTTCATCATAAAGGTACATTTGGATGTTTCTCCATTTACTTCTCCCAATTTTTTTTTTTTTTTTAAAATATAAGTCTCTTCTTGATGTTATTGTCTCTTTAAAGGATGAAGTTTCCTACAAAGTTAAAGGAGCAGCCACTCCCACTATTTGTGTGCATATGTATTTATATAAGTTAAAAACCTTCTTTCTTTGTTTTGATGGCTGCCTGCATTATGAAGTGGCATGATTGTGATTCCTCGTCACAAGGATGTTCTTCCCAAATGTTCCTTTGCCATGCACATTTGTATCTGTCTGATTGTGTGGCAATGGACCAAAATATCTATTGACAGTGTTATCCAAGTCATGACCATTGACGCTTGATTGCCTGGCAGCCTGGGATCAAATTTAAACTTAAGCCCTTGTTTTATTTATTTATTTTTTTTGTGTTGGGGGTGGGGAGGGTAATGCTTCCAATAAATTATAATTGATGGGGTGCTAGCAAAGTAGCAGTGCTCCAGATGATACCATATTATTTTGTTACCATTGTTTTACTCGTGTAAAGGTGTATCCGACACTCAAAATTTTGGAGACATAATTTCTGATATAAATGAGGTTGCATACTAACTTCTATATGACACTTCAAACAGATTTTTACGCTAAAAACGTATGGAAAGCATTGTAAAATGACATAATAGTTTTAATTTCCAGGGATTCCAAAATGCCCAAAACATGTCTAATCATTGATTTCTTTTTTTTTTTGATTGGTAAGTTACACATGCTAATGGGTCTTTAACTCACAACCTCACCCTCCACCTTACACTTACAATGGGAGGAGGTGCCAGTTGAGCTAGAGCTCATTGGCCTAATCATTGATATCTATGTCATTAGTCTTTGATTGTTTTTGGTTGAGTACTGATACATAATATCCCCCTTTTGAAATAAATCCAAAATGGATGAGGGAATGAACTATTTAAGGATTGAAAAAAAATATTTTTGTGTGCAGGAGTTGTTGTTTATGAATATGAATTGAAGATTGGATGGGGTAAGTCTGTTGCTCTACCATCACAAGCACTACCTGCTCCTCCACCAGGACATATGGCGATCAGGAGTAAAGAGGTTTGTCAAATTTTCTTTTGATGTAATGATTGTGTGCATGCATGCATTTATTTCTTTTCCAATATTTGATGCTTTATGCTAGTTTAAACTTGGCAAGGAAGTCAACATGGCTTCATTCATTATTCCTCAGCATCAAATGAAGACAAGCTGATACTTTGATTTTCTGTTATAATTTTGTAAATTATTTGTTAAATATCAAATGAAACAACTACTATATATTTTACTTTTTTGATTGACAGGGTGCCACTGTAATTTTGTCTGGTCCATCTGGCCCACCAGTCACTTCTGTTCCAAGTCAGAATTCTGAACTGGTAGGTTGTTTCATTTTATATTGTTTCCTTTTTATCGTAAAATATTGTTGTTTAATGTTATCGTAATTTCATTTTATATTGTTTCCTTTTTTTTTATTTATCAAAAAAAAAAATGTCATCTCTGTACATAAGTTATTACCTTCGTTTTTTTTTTTTTTTTTTTTTTTTTCATTAAGTATATTGTTAGTTAATGTCATATAGTTTTTCTACAATATTGACATGGTGATGCTGACATGGAAGATTAATTTGTTACTACTTTGCAAATTTGTCTATGCAAGATTTATTTTATGGGCCACATGTGGTTTGTCTATTTACGTGTGTCTTAAGGTTCAAACAGTTTTTAGTTTGGGTTTTTATTTAATAAGTTATTATCAATTTTGTAGTTAGGGGAAGAATTCTAATTTTTTCAATTTCTGTGAATTAAGGTATTTGGTAGATTAATTGAACTGAGAATTTTCTAGATCTTAAGTATCTTAGGTTTTATTTTCTTTGAATCCAAGTTAGTATTTTATTAGGTTTTTAGTATAGTTGTCATGTACATCTAGTATATGCCCTGTGTACTTGGTGCATTCTTTTTTCTTGCAATAGAACTTATTATTTATCAAAAAAAGGTTTTTAGTTTACTTGTTAAACTAAGAGTCCTAATACTACCACCAGTACAAGAAAGAGTCCTTATATGTATTGGTGCTTGATCTACTCAAAGATAGGAGCTGATCAATAAAACATTGAGTTTTTTGAGTGTTGAGGCACGTTGGTATTATTGTTCTTTTCTCTTTTTCCTTCTCTCTTATCTTCTGTCTTTTATGGTACTGTTCATGGGTGTTGTTCATACAGCCCTTGAACACTATAAAATTCTCCCTTTGCCTTCTTCCTTACAACCACAAACTAGGATGCACGATGCTCCATTTTGGCCAGCGTACCTGTATCCGATACTCATACCTGTATCGTACTTGATTCCCGATATCCATATTGGCTTACATAAGTTTTTAAGAAATACTGTATCCTCGTACCTGTACCCGTATCGTACTCGATACTGTATTAGTATCTGTGCAACTTAGACCACAAATACAACAACAACCAAATCTTAATCTCAATTTTTTTTTTTGGATTGGTTATAGATCCTTAACATACTAGTTAGGGTTGATCACATGTATTCTTTTTAGCCATTCTATTCTATCTGTAGTTATACTTTCTGTTATTTCCTTCATTGACATGTAGTTTTTTATGATTTCTATTAATGTTGTTTTTGGTCTTCCTCCACGTTCTTTGGTTCCCTCGACTTGAATCACAATCAAACCGTTTCTTTTACCTATCAAGCCCAAAAAGCCCGCATACTTTCTTCTACCACATTGTAACTCTTGGCACAACCCCATAACCCTTTGTTCAACAATTTGTAAACCCTAGATCTGCAAATTCTCCTAACCCTAAATCCACTAGAACCACTGGTAGACAAATTCCCCAATTTTTCTTACGCAAATTGGTATCAGAGCCAAAATTTGTACCCCAAGTTCTATGTTGATTTCTTCACTAACCTTTCAATGAAATTTCTCCTTCAAGATGGTCATCACCAATGTGGAACTAAATTCAAAGGTTTTAGGCTTTTTCTCAAGGTTTTGTTGAAACCAAGAAAAATTTGCAAGAATTAAATGAAAGGGTGCGTTCCATAGAAACAAAGTTAGAAGATATGTCTAGTATGTGAGAAACTTTGGATAAGCTGTCTATTTTGGAAAAATATCCTACTAGAACAACAATTGATCAAGGAATTTTTTTGTGCTAATTTAAAAAAAAAAGGTTAGACCCAAGTTTACCCCCCACCCTTGTTGGAAAACATTGCACCCTTCCCTTCAAATCTAAAGGATACGACCCTGCCAATTTGTTGCCACAGCAGCCTCAATTGGGTATTGGTTCAATGTCTCAGGTGGGGTATTAAGGAGAAAATCTCAGCCTTATTATTCACCACAAATCAAGACGAAGAACTAAAAGAATGCATTACAAGGACAATGGAGACCAGAAAGGAGCAAGGGGAGCACTGTGCTAATCATGGAAAAGTCAAGACGAAGGAAGATATTGATGTTACTGCAATGAATCAATTCAAAAAGGATTAAGTTGAAAAGCCTTCCAGTTATTGATTTTATTATTCCAAATGCTTGGAAGGGATCCATATCAAATTATCTGCATCCCTACGTTGAATCTTTGTAGCATATATGTTTTTTTGATAATGTAGGGAACCTTTCTAAAGAAGAGCCCTTCGGACTCGCCTCTCGGCATTAAAAACTACAGACAACTATGTCATCTAGTAATTGTGCCATAGACTCTAGTTTCCGATCAATCATCGTTGTAAGGAATATATGTGATTCCAAGAAAAGCAATTAGGAATCTCAAGATAATACATGCCACCTTAGCTTCTCTAACCGTAGCAGTTATGAAAAAATTATGATATCTCGCATGAAGAGTTGTCTTGCAATTCTATAGATTGAGCCAAAAGCAATTTTTAGGGCCATCATTTTTTTGATAAGTAATAAAGAAATTTTATTGATAGAAAAAAGCTCTAGTACATAAGGAATATACTAGGAACTACCAGCAAATTAAACACAGCCATCAATAAAAGCAAAAACAAAAGGGAAAGAGCGATTGGAAACAGCCGCAGTCCATTCCATAAGAGTTAGTTTCAAATCCGCGGAATGGCGTTCAGCATCTTCGAACGCCCGTTGATTCCTCTCCCGCCACAAGAGCCACATTGAGGAAGAGGGAATGGCATTCCAAACTACATACGCAGGCCCTTTCCTCCTCCAGCAATGCAAAAGATCATAGGTCGTTTGCGGCATAACCCAAGAAACCCCAAACAGGCAGAAAATCATGGTCCATAACTCCTTGGCATACTCACAATGGATCATGAGATGATTCACAGATTCACCGGCCTTTTTGCACAGAAAGCACCAATCCAACACCCAAAGCCCACGACGGCGCAAATTGTCAAGAGTAAGAATCTTACCCTGAGCCACCAACCAAGTAAAGAAAGCAACCTTGTGAGGAACATGACTCTGCCAAATGCTTCTCCAAGGGAAATGTGTTGTGTTGTGAGAAGTAAGCAACCGGTAATACGACCGCACTTCAAACAACCCACTAGTAGTACAAGGCCACCGCAGCTGATCCACTACCGTCCTTTTTATCTTTAGGTGGTATAAGAAAGCCATGAGATCAGTATACTCTCTCAGCTCCCAATCCTGAAGAGGCCGCTGTAAAGTTATCGACCAAACCATATCTTCATGATGCCAAGATAAGTATTCAGACACCGTTGCCTGTTTATGAAGAGCAATCTGATAAATGGCAGGGAAAGCATCCCGAACCAGCCCCTCTTCACTCCACCTATCCACCCAAAACCGGACTGAATCACCGGATCCAACAGAATAGTGAACATACCGAGAAAACTAAGACCAACCAGCTTGAATGTGCTTCCATAAACAGACCCCATGCCTTCCCCTACCCTCCTTCGAGTGCCATCCATCCCTATCACAACCATACTTACAAACAATGACTTGCCTCCAATAAGCATTCCGCTCATTAGCAAACCGCCAAAGCCATTTGCCCAAAAGAGCCTGGTTGAAAGGGATAATCTGTCTCAGACCCAAGCCACCTTGCTGAATTGGGGCACATATAGTGCTCCAGTTCACAAGGTGATATTTGAATTCATCCCCAAGACCACCCCAAAGAAAGTCTCGTTGAAGCTTCTCAATCCGGTGAGCCACACTTGCCGGGATAGCGAACAATGAAAGAAAATAGGTAGGCAGACTAGACAAAGTGTTTTTAATCAAAGTAAGCCTACCTCCCTTGGAAAGATAGCTTCTTTTCCAGCCCGCCAAACACCTCTCCATTTTCTCCAAGATAGGATTCCAAATTTCCTTTGATTTGTATCTAGCCCCTAAAGGAAGCCCCAGATACTTCATAGGAAGAGAAGCAACCCGGCCTCCCAACACCTGCACCAAGTTCTCAACATCCGCAACTGGGCCAACTGGAACAGTTTTAGAGCCATCATTAACATCATATATGATAAAAATGCGAAAAATTGTACCATTCTCTTCTTATGTTCTTCCATAAACCCACCCTATAAAGTCCATTAACCTCATCAGAGCACCAACTCCCCCAAGTGGTGCCATACTTTAAATCTATCAGCTTACTCCACAACACATTTTCTTCCGTCCCATATCGCCACAACCAATTTCCCAACTATTATGGTTAAATGATTAAATTCACCATTTCCTTAATGGTTTAAGGTTTTGGGACAGTCATTAATTTATCACCAACAAAGCTCGATTAATCAGTAATAGCTTCTTAATCCCTGAACCTCCACTGCAAATCGGGGTGTAGTAACAATCCAATGGACTAATGAAATTTGACTTCCCCTCCCAAACCACTCCAGAGAGAATCATTTTTAGTTTTTCTAACCTCTTTGCTACACCTACAGGCAATAATATAGATAGGAAATATGTTGGAAGGCTGGATAATGTACTTTTGATTAAAGTGAATCTTCCCCCTTTTGATTAGTGTAATTTCTTCTATCCAAGCCATTATTTATCCAAAAAAAAAAAAATTCTTCTAGCCAAGCAATCACTTCTGCAATCTCTCCAAAATGGAATCCCAAATATGCTTTGCCTTGAAATGAGCTCCCAAAGGTAAACCCAAATAGTCACTGGAAGAGAAGAGACATGACATCCAAGATTATTTGCCAACTCATCTATATCATTACTTCTCTGGTACAATTTCATATTTGCTCAGATTGATCCTCAAACCCGAAACTGCCTCAAAGAAAATGAGGATGCGTTGTAGATAATGAAGTTGGGTGGGGTTTGCTTCACAAAAGATGGGAAATCACTGTTGTGTCACCCCAAGAACTAAATAAATTAGAAACCGTTCAAATAACCCCTGACACCACTCTTGCCAACATTCTGCTCAAAGCTTCCATAATTGCCACAAACAATAATGGGGAAAACAGATACCCTGACTTAACCCCTACTACTATTGAAAAGGCCATTGTCATTCATCAGGATAGAAATCTGACTGGAAACTCAGAATGCTATCCACTTCCTCCATTTTCCCCAAAGCCAAATTAAAAAAAAATCCCAATTGACATAGTCATAAGCCTCCACATCATGCTTTCACAAAATCCGTGGACTTCATTAACTAAATCTTACTTCTGTACATGATAAAGATAAAATAAAAGTTTGCTTTTGTCTGGTTCTTGAAAATACAATCGTATATTTATGGTTGAGTTAATGGTCCTTTTCTTTTTAGAGAAATAAATGTGGATATAAAGTTCTTCAATGTAATGCATGTGAATTATATGGTCAATTATGAGTTTGAAACTGTACGATTAAGTTTCGGCTTTGTTCAAATGAGCTGTCTGATCTGTAAATTTGTTTGATCATCACTGTTCATCTGCCTCTACGTGTGATAGATCCTCATTTTTATATTTGTATTTGGGGAAAATGAAAAACTAAAACATTTTGAGAAAAATTTGCTTCACTTATTTATTGTTGTAAATAGTAAAGCATGTTTAAATGACCAGTGCTTTCAACTTTTGAAACTATCAGGTGGGTCATCAATGTCAAAAGGACATTTACAGGGAATCAATGGCAGTTTCATATTTAAAAAGAACTTATTCCCACTGCCTTTCTGAAACCAAGGAAATGTCTTTTCATTGTTACTGTCAAATAGGAGAATTAATTTCTGGCTGGGTGACTGTGTTTATGGTGTGTGTGCTATCTGAATCTTTTAGTGCTCTGGCCAAGTCCTGGAAATTCTGTCTTTTGCTGGGGACTTGAGGTTCTTTCAAAAGGTCCTAAGAGACCTTCTGCCGCTTTAGTCCTGTGTCTTTGTTGCATTTTATATGAATCTTATCTTCACTCTTCGACATTACATATGGAATTTGGAGTTTGCTTCTATCTTATATATCGTACTTTTTTAACCCAGGGATTTGGCTTTGTTGGTTTTACTTTTTACATCTTGTTAATGGTTTGATATGGGTGACTAGGTTCTTACCCCAAATGTTCCTGATATAATGGTTGTTCCACCTGAGGATGATCATCTCCATCATGTGATTGACACAATGGCTCTCTATGTTCTGGATGGAGGATGCGCCTTTGAACAAGCTATTATGGAGAGAGGTCGTGGGAATCCTCTCTTCAACTTCTTGTTTGAGCTTGGCTCAAAGGAACATACATACTACGTCTGGAGGCTCTATTCCTTTGCTCAGGTACATCCTATCATCCTTCACTCCAGCCATCACCCAAAAAAAGAAAGAAAGACCAGAAAAGGATATCCTATTATGTGCCTAAATCAAAGTGTCACCTGCCGATTTAGGCACACCTGCCTTGTTTAATCTTGTAGAAATTTCAGGCATTTTTTTCATGATAATAAACTTAATTTTTTCCTGAAGAGTGATTTCCTTATCTGTCCTGGATGCTATGTATTTACATGTTTAGATTTTTGGGTCATGAATGCAGGGTGATACCCTTCAAAGATGGCGAACAGAGCCTTTTATCATGATAACTGGCAGTGGAAGGTAATGTACATCCATTCTTTCATCTTTCAGTAGCTATTGGTGCACAGTCATTTTGAATTGTTCAGGCTCTTTTATGAATAAGGTGGTTTAGTGGACTACAATAATGATGTAAAACTGTGTTATATTATCATTTCCAGATGGATTCCACCATCTCTGCCAACAGCAAAAAGCCCAGATCATGAAAAGGAGGCTGGCTCCACATATGCTGCAGGAAGAAGCAGGGTATCTTTAACTGTTAAATCCATGAACAGGGTTATTTTATTTTATCCACATTGTGTCATGCTTTTAACTCCCCCCTTCATTTCATTAACCTCTAAAGCGCGTGGAAGCGGAAAGAACGCTGACTGATTCTCAGAGGGATGAGTTTGAGGATATGCTGCGTGCTCTAACATTAGAGAGGAGTCAGATAAAGGAAGCTATGGGGTTTTCCCTGGATAATGCTGATGCAGCTGGAGAGGTAATGCTGATGTTAGGGTCACTCAATTTAACTACCCGTAGGATAGTTTACTGTGTGGATGGCACGGTGGATTTGATGCCCTAATTGCAAACCATATCAAATGGTGTTGACTAGGCACTGTTATTGATTTGTTTTCAAATATGCTAATTATCGCATGAGATTTAATTTTATTTGGTTTTCTTTTTTTTTTTTTTTTGACATCTTTATTGCATTTACATTTGCTAATGATAAGCTTTTGTCAGATGCATAAAATTTTAATTAAACTACAAAATAATAGAAAAAGAGAAAGAGAAGATCAGGATCTGTATTACTTTTATGGATTTTACTCTTTTTCCTTTAACAGTAGTGTAGTGTTTCAATCTCTTATTTGGTGTCTTCTGTATTGTAGATAGTTGAAGTTCTGACAGAATCTTTGACGCTTAAGGAAACTCCTATTCCAACTAAAGTTGCGAGGCTTATGCTCGTTTCTGATATTCTTCATAATAGTAGTGCTCCTGTAAAGAATGCATCTGCATACCGCACCAAATTTGAAGTAGCATTACCTGACATTATGGAGAGCTTTAATGATTTGTACCGTAGTGTCACAGGAAGGATTACTGCTGAGGCCCTTAAGGTAAGCTGTACACATCTCTTGTCTTTTGGGGCTCCCGATCTTTCCTAATTTATTTCGTGTATTTCTGATTTTATTGTAAATTTTTGTTTGAAATTCTATAGGAACGAGTACTCAAAGTGTTGCAGGTATGGTCAGACTGGTTTTTATTTTCGGATGCATATGTGAATGGTTTACGAGCAACTTTTATTCGGTCTGGGAACTCTGGTGTGATCCCCTTTCATTCCATATGTGGCGATGCTCCGGAACTAGAAAAAAAGACTGGTTCCGAAGATACACTTGAAGGGGGTAAGGGGAACCAAGATGCTGCATTGGCAATGGGCAAAGGAGCAGCCATGAAGGAGCTTATGAGTCTTCCCCTTGCTGAGCTAGAGAGACGATGCAGACATAATGGACTGTCTCTTGTTGGTGGTAGAGAAATGATGGTTTCACGGTTGCTAAGTTTGGAAGAGGCAGAAAGACAAAGGGGCTATGAACTAGATGATGACTTGAAATATGCACAGAGCCATTCGAGTTCTGGCAAATATTCCAATAGTCATAGCGAAATAAATGTGGAACCAGATGTAGCCGGTCTGTCTGGATGGAACCGTTATGGGGAGGATGAGGTGCAGCCACAAGGCAAAGGGTCTGTTCCTTTGGCTCCAACCCTTCCCATTCCACAGCCTGATCTAAAAGCCTTCATGAAGAAAGAGAAAATTGATCCTGTTTTGCCAACATCTAAATGGGCTCGAGAGGATGATGAGAGTGATGATGAGCAAAAGAGTAGTGGTAGGGGTCTGGGGTTGAGCTACTCATCTTCTGGAAGTGAGAATGCTGATGATGGTCCTAGTAAAGCTGATGAGATGGAGTTTGCAACTGGTACAAGTGTCCCAGCACAACCTGACACTGGAATGAATGAAGAGCAGAGGTAGTGTCATACTTCCACTGTAACCTGCTGTCCTGTTTCATTTTTTCAGGAAAAGATAGTTTTCATCCTTCCCAACTGTTTTCCCCCTTCAGTTCCTCTTTTTCTCTTTTAAGGTGGGGCTGAACTTTATCTTTCCAATTTGAATTAGATATGTGTGTTTCCAAATGCTTTGTAGAAAAATGTGATGAGGTCATTCACATCTATTGTCTAATGCTCCCTGCCATCAATAATTTATATAGATTATTTTATAGTGTTTTGTGTATAAAATACTTGACTGTGCTTATGTTACTACAGACAAAAGTTGAGACGACTAGAGGTGGCTTTAATAGAATATCGTGAATCCCTTGAAGAGCGGGGAATCAAAAGTTCAGAGGAAATCGAAAGGAAAGTTGCAACCCATCGGAAACAGCTACAATCAGAATATGGGTTATTAGATTCTAATGAAGATTCTCCTGGGAACAGTAAGTGCTCATTTTGTAGGCATGCAAGATATAAAATAATTGAAACTATGGAATATCTCTCCACTTATAACGTTTGTTTGACATGCTGTTCTAGTTTTTAGGTTTGCCTATTGCCCCCACTGCCTTTTGATTTGTTTAGATATGAGAAGTATTTTAACTAATTACTTTCCTAGATTGAAGTCTTTAGTTTTTTAAAAACCTGTTATGTATAAACAGGAATTCCAAATATTGCTTATTCATTAGTGGACAAGGTGGTTTGTAGCCCGTTTGCTACAACTCATTATGTGGCAGCTTATAAAACCATCCACATATATTATTTAAAGAAGTCACATGACTCATTAAATAGGTCATGTGACTAAAGTACAAGTGGATGATCTTATTAGTTGACACGTAGTGGGTTGTAGTGAGCTGGCTACAAACTGGTTTGTAGCCAAACTCTATCTTTCATTAGTAGTGTATGATTGATGCAGTCCACAATCTCAAAAACACTGCTGGAACGGACTTAGAACAGATACACATGTCCAAGTAGGGTTGTCGAGAATAATTATTTGGGATAAATAAATTCAGGCAGCAAAAGATCGTTTACCTTAGCCTCTGACATTGACTTATATAACACTTTATTCTCAGTAGTGAACTTGCATAACAAATACTTTTTAGTTCTTAGAACCTGCAGTCAAAAGTCATATAGGACTGCAAAATAAACTACTTAATAGCTTCAGTCGGTTTCTGGTTTATTGTTTGGGTGGCAGAATTGGTTTGGGAAACACACTTCAGGTAGTTAAAAGATCCTTTTGCAGGAATTGCCAAACGCTTGACAATTTCACTAAAGAGCTTTAAGGGGGTCCTTAATACTGAAAACAACTTTAGGCTAAAGCTGAAATTTGGAGCTTTTAGGAAAAAGCTCTACAATTCACTGTTCTGTTTTTGAGTTGAGGTTATTTAAATCTAGCCAATTAAGAATTCTTAGATGTCCTGGCATTAACTAGTGCAGTAAAGATGCAGCGATCAATTCTCCCAATAGGCCATGGCTACTGAGGGCATATGCAATGTTAATCTTTTGAAGTTGTAATGAGTTTAGAATCTACTATTTTATAATGCCTTTAGCTTACAGTGTTTATGTTTTCTACTAATTGGCCTGGGTATTTGCTAGACTGAACTGGCTTTGGTGTTTCACAAGTTCCAGTAAAAGAGTACCCTTTCTATCTGGTCATGCTTATAATGCAGTTCATGTTATGAATTAGAAGTGTTAAATATGCTCTTTAATGTACTTAATGTCATATGTGATTTGATCTATTTAACGTCTTAGGTGTCGTAATCTTTTCCTCCATATTGCCTACATAGAAAATGTTCAAGTTAATATTAGAATGGTTCATGCTCAGGCTTTATGTTTATAAAATATATCCCTTTACTTTTGAACCTGCAGAGAGAACATCTTCAGAGAGGAGGGACAGACGGGATGATACCCGTGACTCTTCAAGAAAGCGGCACCGCAGTGAAAGCAAAAGTGAGAGCCCACCACGGAAATCATCGAACCGAGACAAAGAAAGGGAACATGTGTTAGATAGGGACAGAGAAAGACACAGGGACAAAGATAGAACTCATGATTCTGAAAGTGAGAGAGGAAGGGATCGGGAGCGAGATCGTGAGAAGAGTGGAAGTAAAGAGAGGGATGACCATGACAGGGATAGAGGCAGAGAAAGAGACAGGGATAGGAGGAGACGAGCAAAATGAGTTATTCTTGGGGTTAGTTTTTGAGAATTGAGGTGGGATGTTTTGTGATGAAGAGATGCCCAGCTAGTTAGGCCAGGGTGCCTGCCATGAAAAGATTGTATTGACATTGTAATGAAAGCAGAAATTTCCTCCCATGTCTAGCAATAACTGATAATCCCCCAAAAGGAAATCTGTTTCTTATTAAGGCTCTGTTTGTTTCGATGTAAAACATTTTACATTGTAAAATATTTTCAAATGCAAATGATTTCAGGGAAAATAATTTTTTTTCCGTGTTTGTTTGCATTCTAGGAAAATGCTCCGGAAAATATTCTACATTGTGTGTTTGGAGCAACGTAAAACAAAACAACAAAAAAAACTCACACCCAAAACCACTGGAATCCACAAAAAATGGGAACCACCACTGCCAGCCATCGCAACTCACCTCGAAATCCACCCCGCAACCCATCACTGCCAGCCACCCAAATCCCAACAAAAACCCGTGGGTCACCGCTTGATGAGAGAAATCCGCGAAGCCGTGGTGTTGCGGTGCGCGTGCGAAGCTGTGGTGCTGCGGTGTGAGATCGGCGCGGTGAGAAGCCGTGGTGCGAGATCGGTGCGAGGTGGGGTGGGTTCTGTTTGAGATCGACGCTGAGGGGGGGTTTCTGTTTGAGATTGGCGTCGGGGTGGCTGCTGTTTGAGATCGGCGCCGGCGAGGGGGGGGGAATGGTGCTGTGCAATGTGCAAGAGAGAGAGAGAGAGCAGGAAGGGGGGGGGGGTGAGAGGCTGCAAATTTTTGGGGGAAGGGGGTGAGAGGCTGCAAATTTTGGAAAATGATTTACAATTTTTTTAGGTGTAAACCGTTTTCCTAATTTTTACACATGATTTTCCGGTCAATGGAAATCATTTGTAGTTTGACCGGCATTTTACAATGAAATAAACACCCGTAAATCTGAAAATATTTTACAACGAAACAAATGGAGCCTAAACCACATTGTAGTAAGAGGGATTCTGATTTCAAAACTGAAAATTTGAGATGTGTTAAAAGTGGTCAATGAGTAAGAGTGCTTGATTGTTTAAGTTGTTTCTAAAACATGCGCCAGCATATTGGATGAATGCACCAACCTTTCCTTTGCGTGTGTTGGCATGGATGCATGTGTTGAAGGAGTATACTGCCCTTGGTCATAGATCTCTTCTTGTAATGTGGCGATGTATTTTTGTTAGTGCTTTATTCCAAACATCTCCTGAAAGTTGACAACAAGGTTTAACATCTCTTTTTGCTCTGAAGAGGATGGTTTAGATCTTTCAATCTTACGTTGTGACTTGTGATAGATACCACAACTATTGGTGTTCTATGATTCACCTTCAAATAATGAGAATAGAGTAGGTAGTTCGATCCTTAATTTCGTAAGAGATTCTTTGTCTATGAAATGTTCTAGTCATAGCTACTACCTAATTTGGTGCTTCACGCTTTTCAGTGCTTGTGACTGCCAAATACTCCCTGAATTGCTGTATTAGTTTGAGCCCAAAGCTTTGGTGGTTTGAGAGTAGCTTTGGTCTATGTTGGACATATAGTTTTTTGTCTCATGTATGAGACAAGAGCCTCTTTGGAATATGCTAGAAATAATTTCTCTCTAGAGTTAAATTCTCTATTTGATTCGTAGGAGTGTTAAGAGTTTAGTGTAATGTACAAAGAGGACACTCACATGTTAACTGATCTTGTGCATCATTTTAAACTTAGGATAAGACATTAGGTGGCAGAACTTTGTCCTTACTAAACATAGCTCGTGCAGTCATGACTCATGACCCTAATGCAAGAACCATGATATAGAACTCCAATAGAGAATAGTTGAGGATTTTATCAAAAATATATATATATATATATATATATATATATATATATATATATATATATATATATATATATATATAGAGAGAGAGAGAGAGAGAGAGAGAGAGAGAGAGAGAGAGAGAGAGAGAGAGAGAGAATATTTAAGGATAATAATATAATATACTTGAAGAGAGAAGTAACACTGTGTACCTTGGAGGAAGTAGATAATTTTTTTTTGACAAATATCGTTAGTATTTGTTTGTACATGTATTTTTCTTGTGGATACATTTGACCAATTGGATTTTTTTTTTTTTTCAATTTCTTAGAAAAAAAGAATATGGATTTCTTGGTTAGGAGTTAAGAGATCATTATTATATTTGTCATTTATGAAAAATAAGGTTGTTCTTTAGTTCTTATTATTGTCATATTTTTCTTATATTGCTTTGTATATTTGTGTTTTAAATCCCTTATATATACCACCGTAGCGGGTGGACTAGTGGCAACTGGCAAGAATCTTGGCCAACAAGACTTTGGTCAAAAATTGAAGTCAAGTAGAGAGCTCTTAGTAATCAACCTTCACAATAGAAAAAAAATTATAAAAAAAATTGTATTTTGTTTTCCACGAATCCACCACATTTAATATGCATTTTTTGTTGTTTGCGAGAGTATTCTTATCACATTCCAAACAATGAAATACCAAATCAATTCCAAAATTATGCTATACAAAGCATCAATGCCGAAATTACAAGTGGGGTGAGGAGTGAGAGTGCCAAAGAGATTAAAGATTATGAATACAAGGAGATCCAGATCCTCTTGTTTGTAGTAGCAAACTCAATTTTTATGTGGATGGTCGCCAATTTGTTTGAAGAGTAATATATTTGAATTAACTGTTTTATCTAACCTTGAAGTTTAAAAGAGTGTAATTGGCTCAAAATGACCTCAATTAAAAGATTTATTTATTTATTGATTTTTAAATAACACCAAATACAACCAGAAAGTGAAAATGTAGATACAATTATAATCAAATGGTAATCTCTAGGTAGAGACTTAATCCAGTCTCACTAGTATTTTTTTTTTTTTTTCCAAGAAGTGCAATCTAGTAAATTTATGTTAATCCAAAATACATATGAATAATATAACATTAATTCAACAACAAAAATTTTATTTTATCTCGAGGTAACTGAATAACATGAAATAAATACTAAAACACTTATATATTTTGATTAAAAATCATATTGGACAGTTTCAATAACAAATATAAAGTGAAACAAGAACTTACAAACATGAAACTCTTGAAACTTGTAATTAAATACCAGGAACAATCTAAATTAAATTAATTTATTGGTCTCTTTTGATTTTAAGTTCTCTTGAATGTTCGTAGAGATTTCTCTGTGATATTGCTTTTCTATTTATACCTCCATAGTAAGCTGTTATCATTCAGTTTCCACTTATGCCTTGAATCACGATTTAGAGACCCATGCTTTTAGGGCTTGATCAACAGTTGTTTCTTGATAAGAATTTCAAATTACCAACTGTTTTATTTCACTTCAGATAATCGTTGATAACTGTATTATTTTATGAACAAGATTGGCTCAAAGTGGATCTCTCTTTATTTTCTTTGTAATAATTATTTGATGATATAACAATTGGGCCTTATCACTTAATAATTCTTTGGCCCAATTAATAGCCAATTCAATAAAATCAGAGGCATGATGGGTTTTTTCTTATATTTTATTTAAGTATAAACACTTATTTGTTTTAATCTTAATATTTCTTTTTATAATAAAAAAATTCAGATTATGTCAGTCATCAATCTACTAATAAATCTCCTAAAATAATTCTCGTTTAAAAAAAAAAAAAAAAAATCATAAATGATATGTGTGTGGGCTATTTGGTGGAATACTTGGAATGATTGATGAAGAAAAAAAAAAATGTAAAATAGATTTCCTACGGTGTTTGTTTTTTTTTTATTTTTGCTAAGTTCCTACGGTTTGGCTTTTTACATTTAATTAGGTTTGAATTTTATAAAAGAATGGGATTGGGACTTTGTACCGATCAATTTTAAACAGAATTTACCTCCAGGTTCCAACTAATGATTTTTTTAAAAAAAAATATATATATATATATATATTTTCAAATTGCACCAGAATACTGTTTATACTTTATTATTATTATTTTTAAGACTCACACCTACATGTACAAGATCTTTCACATTCTTAATTTCAATCAATTAATTAGTAAGAAAGTGAAGAAAAACAATCGAGAAGTTATGAGTTGTTTATTTATTTATTTTTAATAAAACCTATTATTTTAAGAGATTTTGCTAGTAAAGTTAATAACATATCATTTTTTTTTTGAATAAAAAAAGAAGTTCAAAATTAAAACATCTTTATATGATAGAGATAGAGTACCCTAAAAACTCTTAATAAGATAAACTTATAATTAATTGATGATTTCTTTTAAAGATTATCAAGATATTATTAGACTTGAATTATCATCAAAACTACCTTTTTATCTTGTACAGCTCTAATATTATTCAAGATTTGTTTCGAAAGAGAACTCGTTTTCATATATAGAGGGAGAGAGAAGAGAACCATTAATTTCATTCACAGAAAAAGTAAAACTCTTCATCATATCTGTTAAGAGAGATAAACAGAGAGTTTGAAATCACCTTTCGTGTGTGTCAATGTCTTCTCATTGTCTGAGTCCAACTATGGAGGTCGATGAGAATTGCGAGCCGAGTTTCAAGGTCTCTGTTACCACTCCCAATAACCCTACAACACCATCTCTTTTACCCGGGTGCAACAAAAGTTCATTGAAAACAGTAGAGCTGGTTTCAGACTCATCTGTTAATAACCTCAGCAAGGAGAACAAGAAGGAACTCCTTGATACTTTCCCACCTGGGTATAGGTTCTGCCCTACTGATGACGAGCTCATCAGGTTTTACTTGCAGAACAAGGTTTTGAATAAGCCTCTCCCTCCCAATCGGATCGCCAACACTAACATATACCTCAACAACCCAGACTATCTTGCAGGTTCTTTAAACGTTCTTGTTTTTGTCTCTTCACTTTTTTATGCTTTACATGTACACTAAAGAGCAAAGATGCGTTCTTGGTTACCGTACGATACATTGGTATGGCATGTATAATTATTAAATAATCTTATATATATATTGTTATGCATATATTTTTTATATATTTTTCTAAAATTCGTGAATTTAAGAGCAATTATAGAGTAAAAACCAATAAGTAGTTGTTAGAGTGAAAACCAATATTTAAAAAAGTAAATAAAAGATGTTTACAACATTGAAACCAAAATAAAATAAAATAAAAGATAATTGTTCAAGAGGTTTAATTGTAGGTAAAAATAGCAAAATAATACTAGTTAATTCATGTATATGTGATGCAATATAGAACTTGAATTTTTATTTTTGGGTACTTGTGGGTACTGCCCAGTACCCGTGCTTCATAAGGTACAATAGCAACCCTAAACATTTGCATATAAAATGTTATATCAATATTTTCATTTTATATTATTCTATAGCTATAAAATTTGTGATGATTAACAGGAAGGTATAAACAATGTCGAGAAAATGAATGGTACTTTTTTACTCCAAGGGATCGAAAGTATCAAAAAGGAAGTCGTCCAAGGCGATCAGCTGGTGATGGATATTGGAAGGCTACAGGAGCTGATAGATCTATCATATTCAAGGAAACAACAATTGGGTTTAGGAAGACATTGGTTTTCTATATAGGAAAACCTCCAAAGGGTGAAAAGACTGATTGGATTATGCATGAATATAGAGTTAATGGTCCTCCTCGAGAAAGAAAGAGTGAAAATGATATGAGGGTATGTGGATTTTATCCTTTCAAATACTATAGCTTTTATATGACTCACTAAAATGCTATTTGAATCTCTTTAAGTTTTTGAATGTATTTTTTGAATATCATTATAGTAAATTATTTGTTGTTTAATTCTTTCCTTCTCAAACTGACTATTGTTGAATTTTATGCTATCCAGTTGGATGACTCTATTTTGTGTAGGATTTATAAGAAAACTGATCACAAACCGAGAAATTATCATAAATCGATCAAAACCTGTACCCAAGATGATGATCATACAGGGATTCCATGCTCCACATCTTTGCTCGATGATAAAGAAAATAAGCCTATGGAGAAAGCTGATCAGAAACCGATCATAGTTCGTACCCAAGATGAGGATCATACAAGGATTCCATATTCATATTTGCCTGATGATAATGAAAATAAGCCTCTGGAGAATTTCGACTTCAGCGATGCTATGGATGATCCTATGGTATATGCACATTACTACAATGCACTAAATGCACTCTTGGAATCGGATTTCTGCAGTATCAATGATCTGCATTTTCTCAATAGTGACCCAGATAAGCTTCGAGATGTTTCAGATGATGACGATTCATGTCAATGATTGGTAGCACCAACTAATCTTTGGTTGTGCAACTTTGGTATTAGACTATGAACTTAGTGGATCTTTAGCTAGCATTATGAGTTCGTTTTGAATTTGGGATTGATTTTGCTAGACGGTTTTGTTATGTTTCTATGTTAATTTGCTTAGTCTTTCT
Organism: Fagus sylvatica; assembly: GCA_907173295.1. Lineage (NCBI taxonomy): Eukaryota > Viridiplantae > Streptophyta > Magnoliopsida > Fagales > Fagaceae > Fagus > Fagus sylvatica. Next base: position 25,152,051 of record OU015764.1, read on the forward strand.
TTTATTCATTCGATTCATTATTATTATTTCAATCTGATTTGGGACCTGTCTTGTTTGGTTTTGTCCCTTGGTTTTCATTGTTTCACTTTCACTATAAGAACAATATTTATTAAAGCAAGAGAACAGGTGCAGAAAAGTGTCAGAATCATAAAGGATTTCCCGTTGGTATTGTTTAGTTTGTGTATCCGCAAGTCTATCTGCACAGCTGTTAGCTTCATTCAATAAAGGGAGATGCAGATTAAGATGCTAGAAATCCATTGAAAAACGAAATAGTCAGTCTCAAGAATTATTTGTTATATCCACCAATTGAGCTGCAAGGCTCTTGGCAGGAACAATAGTAGAATACTAGGCATAATTGTGAAGTTTCTTATGTTAGGAAAATATAATGGTTGTTTCTAGTCTATCCTAATTGTCATGGGTAATATACATTTCTGCCTTTTCGTTTACAAAAGGCAAAGAAGGATCAAACTTGAGGGAAGAAAAGTATGGCACGTACTTGGGTGACTGGAGGTATGGTATAGATTTGAGAGTTTTGAATTAAAGAAAAAAAAAACTTAGGGTAATTCATATTTATTAACAATGGCATTAATATTTTTGTTCTATCTTTAAGACAAATTCGATTCAAGTGTATGCACATAAGAAATGTTGGAATAGATACGAGTAGTTTTTGAAATTATGAGAGAGGTTTAAGTATGTCTGATAAAAACTAGAGTGTGGCAATCATTTTCAATCTTGAGATATTTATCATTGGCACATGGGAGGTTTTAACCGAGTCTCTCCTTTGATGACCTCTTCTTAATTGTTGTGTTTTTTTTTTTTTGGTACCATGTGGGGGTCTAAAATTTGGGCATTTTTCTAGTTAATATAAAAAGAAAGACATTTAAAATTAGGAGTAACAATATTTGACATGATCTGCGAACATAACACAAATAAGACATAAAGTTAGTAGGTTAGGGTTGAGGCTTAATGATCTCTTGACAGCTCATTAAAATGTGTTTTACTATTACATATTTGTGTATCTTCTCTTTTTCTTTATGTTATTTTTTTTAGATAAAATATTATTTTCGTCCCTAAATTTTGCATGAAATTCGATTTTCGTCCTTAAACTTTATAAAGTTTGTTTTCAGTACTTGAATTTTGAAAATGTTTATTTTTTGACATTGCACATGAATTTAGAGGGCTAATCAGCACTTTAGAGTACCAATCTGCACTCTAAAATACAGAATGAGCACTCCATATATGAAATTCGGCACTCCAAACATGAATTTTGGCACTTTATAGTGTAAATCAGCCATCTAAATTCATGCTCTGAGATGAAAAACGAACATTTTCAGAGTTTAGGGACGAAAAACAAATTTTTTAAAGTTTAAAAACGAAAATCTAATTTCATGTAAAGTTTAGAAAGGAAAACAATATTTTACCCTTTTTTTTTTTCTAATGAAGCATAACCAAAATAGATTTTGCTCCCCTAAATATAAAATTACTTCTAAGAACTATATTACACAACTGTATTTGTTTCATACCGTATTTGCATTCCTTTTAGGCGGGAGAATGGATTCGTTGATCACATATTTATGCAATCTCTCTTTTCTTGCATCAACCCAAAATCAAAGCTCAAGTGGCCTAAGGAAGTGTTCTAAGCTCACACTTACGACACTTCATTGAGCCTTTCAATGGGATTCCATCTTATCCCTTGAAAGAACATTGACTTAGACCATGATTAACCTAAAACTAACTTGTTTTTGGTATCTTTTCCAAGATCTTCTAGCTTTCTTGATGGCTTCAGCGTGGCCTTCCATGGCTGCCCGAAGCTTGCTCTTTTTTTTTTTTTTTTTTTCCTTCCCAAAATTGAGAAATATGTGAACTAAGGGAATAGGTATGTGGGGGTGTAAGACCAATTTTGTGATTGGGTTAATTTCTTTATAAATTGGGTCCACCCATTTTATCCTTGCTCCAAGAGAGTTGCTGTGGGGGTTTGAACTTAGAAGAGCTGCTGCATGGCCAGAAAATGAGACCTAAACAAATATACATTTATTATCTAATCTAGTAAAAAAATTTGTTACTAACCCCAAGGGTTAGCTAGATGCTCGAAGAGCCTTGGACACTTATGTTTGAAGAAAAAAAATAAAAAAAAATAAAGTGAGAACTGCATGTAACATTAAAAAACTAGGACTACTACAGTACTACTGACGAAGCTTTCTTAGTAACCATTTCCTTCTGAGAGTGATATCCAACGCCAAAAACGTCTTTGCTTTTTTCTCATCTTCCAGAAGATCACAAGCATCCAACATAAGCTCATCATCTATGTCCGGTATTGCTTGGAGAGCATCAATTGCACTTTCTATCAATTTACAGTTCTTATTCTCTTTCTTATTTACCAATCTTTTGACTACACCTGCAATCTCGGAAAGAGCTTCTTCCATTCTATTGCCACCAGTCTTCCGTACCTTTCTAGGACGTTGTGATTCTGATGGTGTCTCAGTTGGCCGTTTGCTCTCATCACCAGACATTTGAGTATTCCCAGTCAGAATTCGTTTATCTCTAGATGCTCCATCCATCTCTATTTCCGGGGCAGTTATTTCCGTTTCCTTCCCCAGGCAGTGATGACTGAATCTTCCATCTGACACTTTATTTCCAAAGATCTTGCATAAAACACTATGGCTACACAAGAATTTATCTCTGTATGAAATAGCATCTGGGCTGCCCTGTAAAATTCATGCATAAACAAACACCTTAAGATTGATGGGATCAATATACAGTAAATTTGGCAAACACTACCTTCATTTCATAAAAAGAAATAGCAATATTAGCAGAGAGGGAGGAATGCACCTTAATATAAGCTTCCCAGACATCATTGTCAGCGGTTATCTTTTGTTGAGATTCATCCCACGTAAAACCACTATGATTGAGAATATTGCTGATTTCATCATGCTGTTTCGTCAAGCTGATATACTGATCTTCTAGGAGATATTTGTTATATTTTAGTCCAAATTTTTCATTAAATGATTCAATCATATCAGTCCATGCTTGCTCATTGAATGTATGATCAGCCTTATTGCCTCTCTTCACATGGTCTACCATAAGGTCAATAAAATAGAGCTCCATTGGTGGTGTCCAATCTATCACCAAAGGAACATTACCAGCAGGGGATTGGCCATGATTCTCCTCAGCTACAAATTAAGGAAAACAATGAGTATAAAAGAGGTCTATAAGTTGTGTCTAGAGAAAATAAAACAAATCTGCTTCCCATGGCATGCATTTAAATTCAGTCTATATTAAATTTCAAAGCATACGGGACAAATCCTTTTCTCCAGCATTCCAGCTATCATTTTATTTAAAATTTAATAAGAAAAAAAAAATTTAATGACCTATTTAGATTTTATTTCCAAAAAGATTCTTTTGATACTAGTGACAACTTTGTTTTGCAGGTTTGAAAGCTAACAAATTCACATACAATTTTATGAAACTGTCCAAAAACAAGTTTAAAGAGTCAAGACAAATAGACAATATGATTACACCAAACACTAAAGTGATCAACTTATACTAGCTTAATTAATGCATGATATTGCAGTTCACAGTCGTCCATGTTGTCTTGGCACACACCAAGGCTTTATAAAAGTGAACTTGATGCAGGATGTTATTTTAATTTAGTGTATTAAATTTTAGAAGCCAATTATATTTTTACTATAGAACAATTTGGTTTTATTTACTACTTATTAGGTATTTAGGTCATTGGTATTTATTTAATTTCCAAAGTCAAGGTTATTTTTGTGATTGACCAACTAGGCTTATTTGTTATTTTTCTTAGTATCAGAGCTAGGTGTGCCCCCGGACTGTTGGATCGGTCCTGTTTAATTATGGCAATGGGGGGAGTGTTGTCGAGTCCCACATTGCTAGAGTGCCCCTAGGTTGTGCACTTTATGAGTCATGAGAAATTTTCCACTTTCAAAGGCTCTTTTGAGTGGAGTTAGGCCCATTTGTCTTTCTCCTTTTTCAAGTTTTTTTTTTTTTTTTGGGGGTGGGGGGGGGGGGGGGGGTGAAGTTCATTTAATTTACTATCATCAACAGAAAGTTGTATTACAAAGTATTTTAATATTAGACCTAAAATTACTCTTAGTATACTTGGGCTGTCCATTTAATAAAAATTTCTTACTTATCAAAGAAAAGAAAAGAAAAAAGATTAGACCTAAAATCGAGTCTCCACATTAGAGCCTATTTATTGAATTTAATCCCCAGCAACATGAAGCAGCATCATATAATTTGATTAAAGCCGCAACAAAACTCAAACTTAGCATACCAAAATCATGACTCAAGATAAAACTTTTGGCTGCTGGCCACTATCAGGAGTAACAGTAAAACACATACCAGTCATTGAAACAGGTACTTCACCACTGGGGTCTGCACTGCGTGCCAAACGGCTGTATCTACCATCAGAATGTTCTTCTCCAAATATAACACACAATTTATGATAGCTTGGCAGAGTTTTCACTCTATACGATCGAGCATCAGGATGTTCCTGCATGCACTTTATGTAAGCAACAGAATGGCAGAGCAACCAAAGCAGAATAAATATGGAGAGCAGTTAACCTTGGTATAAGCATCCCAAACATGATCATCAGCTGTTACCATTTCTCTTGTTTCATCCCATGAAAAGCCGCTCTTGTCAAGAAGAATCTTTACATCATTGTACTGCCTCCTCAAATGTTTGTACCTATTCTTCAGAACATCTTTATCATGGTGAGATCTGAATTTTGCATTGAAAGATGTAACCATGTCTATCCAAGCCTGGGTTATGAAAGTTTGCCCAAGTTTATTTCCTCTATGAACCTGTTCTAGTAACAAGTCAATAAGATGACGGTCCATTGGTGGTGTCCAATATGTTCTTGTACGATCACCAAAAGTAGGGGTCTGGCCCCCCTTTCCTTCACCTACACGCAGAAAGATTTAGTCATAGGAGTAACTCTTCATTCATCAAAATTGTCAAATAAATGAACAATACAATCACTGGCAAGTACTTTAGGACATCTCACGTGAATAAAAAGCAGTTCTTATGTAACTAGAAATTCAAAACATCTTCCAAATACTTTACCAAGTTCTAACCCTGTCACTCATTGGCCAATAAAAGAAATTACAAGAAAACCTTGCTACGAGTTATGGCCTAGAAAACTCCTCATTTAACTTCAGTTCAATCCAAGAGATTTGATAAGGAAGCCAGAAAGACCAACTACTTTTTTTCATCTTAAAGTATAAGATATTAAACATTAATTTTTTAATTTTTATAAGTAAAAAGTTCTATTGAAAAAGGATAAAAGGCTGGCACCCAGGATGCATGCAATCTCATATCAAAGAATACAAAGTCATAAAGAGAGCGAAACAGAAAAATCAACAAAAGACATCAAGGAATGCAACCCTGGACCCTCATCCAATCGTACAAGAACCGCAAAATTTGCTCTTTGATTACAAAGGTAGGGTGTTGAACTCCATCAAAGACCCTCCTATTTCTTTCATACCACAGATGCCATTAGATTCAAAGAGGCATGGCTTGCCACACCTTAGCTAGACTGTGGCAATGAAAACGTCCTTGCCAGCTAAGATATCAAACATTTAAAGCACAGATAACTACAGGTGGGGTTCCTATTTCTTCTATTTTCCGCTTGATCAAAGTCCCAATGGACTTTCCATGACAGTTAAGGAAGAGCCCATTATATCTTATGACTGTAAAAGTCAAGCAAATTAATCTCTGCTTGGTATAAATAGTAACTTGTAACTCACCGGCCTTTCTTTCTGAGGTGTCGTCTTCAAGAATTTTGTTCTGATGTAAATCACAGTGGATGCCATCATCAATTTCACGTCCATATATTAGGAGCAAATCATAGTAGTTTGGCAGGGTTTTTGTTCTATAAGTCCGTGCATGCGGGTGTGCCTACATTTATATGTTAGTAAAGAAAATTTGCCAAAAGAAAAAAGGAATGAAAAAAGTATTCATTTCTATGTACCTTGATATATGCATCCCAAACATCATCATCAGCTGCAACCATTTGTTGTGTTTCATCCCAGGAAAAACCATTTTGTTTAAGAAAAATTGTTATGTCACTATAGTACTTCCACAATTTCTTGTATCGATGCCTTAAAACCCTTTTGCCATGTTGTGGACCGAATTTTGTATTGAACAAAGCAAGCATATCTGTCCATGCTTGTTTATTGAATGTATTTTCAGTCTTATTGCCTCTTCCTACTTGATCCAGCATAAGCTCAATGAAAAATTGGTCCATAGCTGGAGTCCAATCGGTCCTTGCACGCTCATTACTTGAAGGTACAAGGCTGCCCATTCCATCACCTACAAATTGAGGAACATATAGGTAAACATAGTCATCTCATATTATTGGATGTACATCTTTATTTACTATAAAGTATATTCTGGAAAGCTAACCATCATGATAGCAGTCAAGCTACATATTCAGAATTTAATTGCTGCTCATGTTCATTGGTCCACTAAGAAAGGTCATATTTTCAAAACAATGGACCCTAAGCTGCAATTGTTTTTAGGAATTATTTGGAACATTTTACTTTTGAAGATTGTAAGGCTGAATTCTATCTGCCTCCTAATCATTCCATATCTCGTAAGTTTCATAAACCATGAGGTGAGGAGTGAGGAGCTTCTTTCTGATTTTTCCTTCTTTTCGACCTTATGTATAAATATTAATACTAACTAAATATAAACATTATATAACGAGTCTGTTAAACAGAATATCAATATGACATATTCAGTCCCAACAACACAGCCAACCATCCATGGAAGAAAAAGGAGACATACCCATATTTACTCCTTGCATTTCTTCGTCAAAGTCTAGATCATGACTTGATCGGCTGTATCTTCCATCAGCAGTTGTATAGCCATATATCAAGCACAAATCACTAAAATTCAGCACTGTTTTAGTTTTGTAGGATCGTGCATCAGGGTAAGCCTGCACTTACTTCATGTTATTTAACAATTATGTCATAGATGCTATGATATGAATGAATAGAAAAATTAATGGACCTTAATGTAAGCATCCCAGACATAATCATCAGCTACCACCATTTGTCGAGTTTCATCCCAAGAAAATCCACTTTGACCAAGGAGATTCTTTATATCATTGAATTGCTTCCACATATTTGTATAACGACTTTTTAGGACATCTTTGTCATATTGAGATCCAAATTTTGCATTGAACACAGTGAGCATGTCCGTCCATGCTTGCTTGTTGAAAGTATGGCCAATCCGATTGCCTCTATGCATCTGTTCCAACATAAGATCGATAAAATAGCGTTCCATTGTTGGTGTCCAGTACGTCCTTGACCGATCATTGCTTGTAGCAGTTTGGCTACCCATTCTGTCCCCTAAAAATTGCAAATATTATTTATCATTTTGTTTGGATAGCTAAAGAGGAAGGAAAAGGACAAAACTGCAATAAGGGTCATGATACAGTAAATGTGACTCTTCTACGGAATTCTAATGCTCATGTCTTGCAACAAAACAAAAATGCGGTAACATTCAGTCAAAAAGATGCAAATAATGGGACTCGATTGGATTTTTAACTCAAAAAAATCTACCATTAATACCATAAAAAAGCATTATATAAAGCCCCAAGACAATAAGTAAAACAATCTCAAATAACATTCTTAACAAAAATGTACTTAGTATCTTGTATATGTAGTGCATTTTTATTTCAATAAAACATATTACTTATCAAAAAAAGAAATTGAGATAGTCTACGGGCACAATACACAGTTGGTTTCTAACGTTTACATATAATGCACGTTTGGTCCCTGATGTTTCAAATGAGCAATATTTGTCCTTAACATTTAAAAAACATGCACTATTGCTCCTTGTGATGATTTTAGGGACAAATAGCGCTAATATTTTTGGAACTTGAGGAATTCAAAGCGCTCACAATTAGGGATCAAAAGTGCTCATATATATATTATATATATATATATATAATATATATATATATATATATATATATATATATATATATATATATATATTTTTAAGTTTGGGAACTAAAAGCGCTCATTGGGACCAATAGCGCTCATTTTTTAAACTTTTGGACTACAAATGCTCGTTTGAAACTTGAGGGATGAAAAGCTCTAAACATGTAAACTTTAGGGACTAACAATATATTTTCACCTTTTCACAACAAGCTTGTTTTGAGTTGTGGTGAGTCCTTGTGTAATCTCTTTTTATTCTATTGTATTTTATTTGGAATTATGGTGGGCTAACACTTCACTTGTTGTGAGACTTTGTTGTATCCGTAGAAGCACTCTAAGGAAATTAATAGATTGAAAGAATTTTATACCATCTGTTTGTTAATTGGAGGAAAGTTGAGCTGGACAAGACATCAAATTATTTTTTTACTAAATTAAAGTTCTTCATGCAAGGGGCCAAGAACTCATGCAATGCTGAGAACTACTCTTGAAAACATCAACCGCATTCAGTAAAACTTCAGTACATAATGTCAAGTCAAAATAGATCCACATTTTGATGAAAGCCTTTAAATTTTTCTTTACCAGGATGACATAGTTCAAGGTCTGAAAACAAGCCATGCTTAGAGTCAGTACTTTATATAACAAAGATGAATCACATTTGGAAACAAAGATAAATAAACATAAGGACACAAAGCCACGTACTCCTCAGGACATATGGCGACACTTTCTATTGGATTTACAAAACTATGTTTATTGGTATAACACTGGAAATGCAAAGAACACTCAGCCATAGCTGTGATAATTTTTATTTATTTTTTTTATTTTTTTATCAGTAGCCATAGGTGTGAGAAATTAATAACACCAAAGAAGCATTACCAAAGAAGAATTTCACCATCTTTGGATCTAATTTCAGAGTTTCACAGAATATTTTCTCATGTGTGTTCTTGTTCTCTCTATGACGTATATGGAGAGCTGCAATATGTCAGGTGATGTCTCTATTGAGAGTAATCTTGATTGCTGGAGATTTATTTCAGCTGGATTTTATTTCGTTTAGTCTTTGAATAAGTTTGGGAAACAATATAAATTGGCTGTTTGAGTTTTTTTGCAAAGGTTTTCAAATCAATGAGTCATTTCAACAGTTGAAATAGCTAGAACATCACAATCTTTTTTCTTTTTTTTTTTTTTGATTGGTACTAGAACATCATAAGCTTACTTCAAGAACTTTCCACTTTAGTGTTTTAATTATCACTCCCACATGATCATAATTCACATTATCTCATAACATAATTTATAACATAAAAGATCATTTTTTCTAATAAGTAAAAAGATCATTTTTTATAAGTAATAAATCTTTATTGAATAAAAATAACTAACTCATATACACATAAATAATGCTACCAATCAAAGCATATTTACTAGTTTATGTTTGATTATTCATCACTGAGATAACGTTTTTATTTATTCATAATTGACTGGTATACCCAAAATTTATAGTATTGGAAGCAAGCCTAGTAGGAAGGTTGAACTAGCTTGGTTTTATCGGAAGAACGATCTTGAACAATTTCTTTGTTAGAGCTTGACTGGCTTGACTTTTCAAGACTTAAAACATCTACCCAAGTCCTAAGTTGTTCGGGATTGATTTGTTTAGCTTTTGAGACAAAGCAAGAGGTTATTCAAATAACACCTTTTCAAGCCAATATCAAGTAACTTGATTTATCTTCCGAGCCAATCAGCTGATTTTACCCTTTAAAAAAACTCCAGTTCCAAATAAAACTCTGTAGGAAGAGAAGCACTAAGTAGGATTTCTTATGTTTCACAAAAAGATGTCTTCATCTATTACATTAATGCTCTATATCTTAGATTGTCAGAAGCCTATTTTATAATAATTGATTCTATGGAAAAATCTCTTTCCCTCTACAAATATTATGAAATTTAAAAAAATCTGTCAGAAATCTAATTATGAGTATAATTAAGTGAATTTGTCAATAACCACCTCTGTATATGTACATTAGGGTGCACACACAGACACATATAGTTAGTATATTTTGGGATACTCTTATAAGGGTAAATCAAAATGATCATCTTAATGTGAAAAAAGTAATGCAGGTTCATGTAGGCATGGCAGAAACACATATCTTACTAATTAATTATTTTCACCTGAAAATTGGTGTTGTAATCTATAATTTAAAGATACATTTAAAAAGAATCAAATCAATAGTTTTCATGCATTGCATGGAATGAAACCAGGGGTAAAAGACTAGTGGTGCAATATAACAAGGTTGATCCAAAGTTTTCCAAAACCAGGACCACCAATCAGACATTTCAGTGAACGGACAAAGAAAATTCAGAAAAAGCTAAAGCCTTATTATTTTTTTTTAATAACGCATTCAACCCTAATGGGCTAAGCAGTTTATGCTCATACGTGGATTGGTTTTTAAAGACTTCCACTGTTTCTTATCGATAACAAGATGGAGGAGCTAACAATTTTGATTCCTCACATCTCAGCATGATCTGATGAAAGAAATGAGGTTCAATTCAACCAATCACTATATTTTATGCTTCATACAAATAGGCCAATCGACAGCTTGAAACCCAACCGAGATGACTATCAAGATTTCACTTCTACATAGCACATTCATCAAAACTAAAGACCCTCTTTTCTACCCCCAAAAAGCTGTACAACCAAATATGATTGCAATTCAATAAACCCAGAAAGAATAATAGCCAGAGATTGAAAACCTTTTTATTTTTATTTTTTAAGGGGGTGTAAAATTTTGAAACCTGAACTAAAGAGTAACACAGCTTCAAGATCGTTATAACCAAATGGGTTTTAATTTTGTATAATTCAACAAAGCAAAATTAAATCTACTTATCCTAGATATCACACTAGTCCTATCATGAATGACACACTTATAAGCCTTTTATTACTAAGAAATGCACTTTAATTTTTAATTATTTATTTATATCAAAACATAGAACAAAAAAGAATCAATGCCAAACACAACAACCTAGTACCCAGAAAAGAAAACAAAAGCAACACATAGAAAGACAAACATGAAATTTTCTATTAAAAAAAAAAAAATTGAGAGGTTTTAACGTAATGGTGAAACGGTTAGAGGTTTTACCTGTTTGTACTGACCACTGAGAAAGAAGGAGGGAGGCTGATTTTTTTTGCAAGTTGTGGTTGGCGCCTAAGAAAGGCTGTGATTGTGCAGAGTTTTAACCCTAATCCGGAATAAGAGCAAAACGATCGATGTGTTTGGTCACAGAGGAAGCCTGTGTCTGTGTAATATGTAATAATGTGTGGGTCAGGTTGGAAGCTCAGGCCCAACTTTTAAACTGTTTATTCTATGGGCTCTCCATATCTCAGCTTAGCTCAACTCACCTAGGACAGAAAAGTATATACACTTCATCAAAATAATAGACAAGATTGAAATTAAAATAATCTGAAAAAATATTAATCGATGTTAATAACAAAATAAATAAATTATAGGCAAAAGTATTTTTTTCGTTTGTAAACTTGGCATGATGTTCACTTTTCTTCTCTGAACTTTGAAAAATTCGTTTTTCGTCTTTGAACTTTGAAAATTTTCGTTTTTACACATAAATTTCGTCCTTGAATTTTTTTTTTTTTTTTAAAGTTCAAGGACGAAAAATGAATTTTTCAAAGTTCAGGGACGAATAACGAACTTCATGCAAAATTTAGAGACGAAAATAATAGTTTACCCTAAATTATAAACTAATGTAATTGTCATATAAAATCATATATAATTTTTCATGTGGACTACATTGTCTCAAGATTGCAGAGTGTGACTTAGAGCAATTAATAAGCCCAAGACTCTAGGGCGAGGCTATGCACTCACACAATAGGATGTCAATGCCTTTAATGTCGCGGTAACAATAATTATCCCAGAGTCCTCGACCATGCACATGCATTGTTTGAACTTGGTGCCACTCATTCATTCATTTTTTTTTTCAAACAAATATGATCTAGTGTTTGTTGTCAATGTGAAAATTTATTATTTTGATCAAGTCTAAAAAAAAAAAATCAAAATCTCATTTTTAGTATGGAGGCTATGGGAATCACATTAATTAAATTGGTTTGTCCTGATTGAATTACATTGTCTCAAGATTGCAGAGTGTGACTTAGAGCAATTAATAAGCCCAAGACTCTAGGGCGAGGCTATGCACTCACACAATAGGATGTCAATGCCTTCAATGTCGTGGTAACAATAATTATCCCAGAGTCCTCGACCATGCACATGCATTGTTTGAACTTGGTGCCACTCATTCATTCTTATTTTTTTTTTCAAACAAATATGATCTAGTGTTTGTTGTCAATGTGAAAATTTATTATTTTGATCAAGTCTAAAAAAAAAATCAAACTCATTTTTAATATGAAGGCTATGGGAATCACATTAATTAAATTGGTTTGTCCTGATTGAATTACATTGTCTCAAGATTGCAGAGTGTGACTTAGATCAATTAATAAGCCCAAGACTCTAGGGCGAGGCTATGCACTCACACAATAGGATGTCAATGCCCTTAATGTCGTGGTAACAATAATTATCCCAGAGTCCTCGACCATGCACATGCATTGTTTGAACTTGGTGCCACTCATTCATTCATTTTTTTTTTTTTCAAACAAATATGATCTAGTGTTTGTTGTCAATGCGAAAATTTATTATTTTGATCAAGTCTAAAAAAAAAAAAATCAAAATCTCATTTTTAATATGGAGGCTATGGGAATCACATTAATTAAATTGGTTTGTCCTGATTGAATTACATTGTCTCAAGATTGCAGAGTGTGACTTAGAGTAATTAATAAGCCGAAGACTCTAGGGCGAGGCTATGCACTCACACAATAGGATGTCAATGCCTTCAATGTCGTGGTAACACTAATTATCCCAGAGTCCTCGACCATGCACATGCATTGTTTGAACTTGGTGCCACTCATTCATTCATTTTTTTTTTTCAAACAAATATGATCCAGTGTTTGTTGTCAATGTGAAAATTTATTAGTTTGATCAAGTCTAAAAAAAAAAATCAAAATCTCATTTTTAATATGGAGGCTATGGGAATCACATTAATTAAATTGGTTTGTCCTGATTGAATTACATTGTCTCAAGATTGTAGAGTGTGAATTAGAGCAATTAATAAGCCCAAGACTCTAGGGCGAGGCTATGCACTCACACAATAGGATGTCAATGCCTTTAATGTTGTGGTAACAATAATTATCCCAGAGTCCTCGACCATGCACATGCATTGTTTGAACTTGGTGCCACTCATTCATTCATTTTTTTTTTCAAACAAATATGATCTAGTGTTTGTTGTCAATGTGAAAATTTATTATTTTGATCAAGTCTACAAAAAAAATCAAAATCTCATTTTTAATATGGAAGCTATGGAATCACATTAATTAAATTGGTTTGTCCTGATTGAATGGTGGATTAACCAATTCGATGAACTGAAGGCAAAATCTTAAAGCAGCTGTTTGTTGCCAAACTAGAATTTCCAAGGAATGGTCGCCAATTTGTTTGAAGGAAACAAATAATTATGTTAGATGAGGGTCTAGTGCCTTAAAGCAAGCTTAGAACCACAATCTGACTTCGATCTAAAAGGCTGGTAGGCTCGGTGATTGCCTTTGCCTAAAGGACTTCAGAATAAAATGCAAGTAAAGAAAGAGAAAGAAAATAGCAATAAACAAGATTATCTAATTAAGCTAAGAGAGAAACAACTAATTAAGCTAACTAAGCTAATTGACTAAGTTAAGGTGTTATCTAATTAATTAGTTAAACTAAGTAGTCTAAAGTAACTAATTAATTAATTAAACTAACTAATTTAAGTAGGCTAAGGAAACTAATTAATTAATTAAACTAACTAATTAAGCTAATTTAAGTAAGCTAAGATAACTAATTAATTAAGCTAATTAACTAAGCTAAATCCTAGAGTAACTAATGCTAATTGAGGTAACTACGCCTAAGTTAAAGTAAAACATACGCGATTGAGGTAACTAAAACGTCAAATAAAGTACCATCACCATAAACAAGACATTCTTAATTAATTGAAAGAATACTTACAAGCATGTAAAGGAAATACTAGAAGCTACAATCGAAAGTTCTCTAACTAATCTAACAAGTACTATTTGGGTTTGTTTGGGGGTGTGTGTGTGTCTATGTTTGAAATGCACTTGAGTTCACTATTTATAAGCCAACTCCAACGGTTACATTCCAAGCCTTGATTAAGCATTGATCTTTTCTTCAAATCCCATGAAAATAGCTCCTATTACTTGTTAACTACTTTGATCGTGATCTTTCTGTTAGATAATCTAGGAATGTGCATCATGTGTGCTTTTCACTTGCCAGATGTTGTCTGTGTGGCTATGAAAATCAAACACGTGTTGCTCCTTGATCGATCTGCATGCTTCTTTATGATTGGCCCTTGGTTTTAGCCACTTACTATGTTTACTTGTCACCATTTGATTGGTTTGTAGCCTATTTACTACTTAGATCCACGCATTGCTCTTCCATTGGTTCATGTGTCTCTTTCTGTTTGGCTTGTGTATTGATCATTGTTTAATCCACATGTCACCATTTGATTGGTACCTTTGCCAAATCATACGCCAGATCATTATTTTAAATTTCGTACTAACAACAACTCCTCTTTGATCAACATTGACTGAGTATCAAATGAACCCAAAAAGACATCGGAACGCCAAATTTCATTTATTTTTATCCAAATATATATGCATTTCGGAACCATTTGACATATAATTAAGGTTGACCGAGTTTGATCACAGTTGACCAAATTTTGATCGAGATTTGACTAAAAATCAACCATCCTATTAAGGTAAATCAAGCCGGGCCAAGTTTGGTGTCAACAACGTTTACTAGAGAGAAGACTTCGATCTCAAGGATTTCAAGGAGAGGAAGCTTGAAGACTATCTTGAGGTAAGAACCCTAAAACATCTCTTCCCTTATTTATATTTAAGGGCTAAGAGGAAATCTGTCAAATAATAATAATAACAACAATAGAATCAAGATTTGGATAACTTGCCAAATTATGACTGACCAATTTTGAAGCAATTAATCTTAGTGTCCTATGGGTATAACTATATATGAGGATCAAGTAATTAATATTGAATTCCCAGTAAATATAATTGAATTTCAATATAGGCTTGCACACTTGTAAGTGAATTTAATTATGGGTGTGCAGCCGTTGTCATATGTCTAGGTCATTAATTGGGTTCAAGATGTAATAATAATTTTTGTGATATCCTAGATAACGTGGATTGGATTGAATAAGTGTGTATTATATGAGTATGTGCTTAATTCAACATAGCATTTGTTAAGTTAAATTGAATTATAAAAGTGATTACTAAGAGTTATAACTTTATTAATTGTTGGTGGTGGTGGTATTATAGCGCAGATGTGATGTGACTAACTCTTTTTGAGTTTGACAAACATGCTTTTAATAGGGAAATTCTTAGGTCCTGTTGCAGGATTGTCCCGTCAAACGTGTCGAAATTTAAAATATTTGTGTGTATTCTGATAAAATATTGTGTGTACTTTGATAAATGTCTGTCATGGTGTTGTAAAATGTGTGTAGTTTTGTAATAAAGTTTACTTTATCACAAATATCATAAATTCTATCAGAATTCACACATTTTATTTTTACAACAATAAACATACATTTATCAATATAGACACATCATTTACCACAAAACACATAAATTTTTATCAAAATCAACAAAAATTCCATTGTGAGACCTAAGTGTTCCCCACTTTATATTGGAAGGTCCCCCATTGGTTTAGTTAGAAGTGAACAAGTTGAAAAAGTCGCATTCTGGTTAATGTAGAAGATGTGAATGGCGGCTTCCCTGTAAAGATAACAATCTAGATAATATACATTACTGTTTATTTCTTCGAATGTTGGAGAAAAATCGGCCCATTGGTTTTTGTAATTGATGTGAACGGGGATTTCCCTATCTTTTTTTTTTTTGATGAACTGAATTGATATTATAAAGAAGAAGAAATCACACAAGTACTGAATTTATATTATGTGAACGGTGACTTCCATGTCATATGTTACATCCGCGCGCATTTTAATCGCTTTTTCATTACAATTTACAACACGTGCTGTGATCGATGATGTCATTCGATCGATGATGTCATTCAGGGGCCAGCTTCAACTTTCTCGAACTCTTTTTTATGGACTTGGACTTGGTCCATGATGTGCTCATTTCTAATAGGGAATAAGTTTTCACTTTTACTTTTTGATTGTGGTATGATTTTTAGACAATTTAGGATTCTTATATACTATGACCAAAAATCCTAGACCCATTCTTCTGATCACACTCCGTGCCTATTACAATTTATAGCCGCAAACAAATCCCTAAACCTTCACACTCACACCTACAAAAAGCAAACACAAACATTTACCATGTCTCTAATCAGACTTCTTCCAGCATCCAGTCCTCACTGTTTGAGTATTCCCTTCCCTTCCTTTGCTTCAAACATTACCAACAGAAGATGATGCCACTGCTTACAGCGGAGCAATTAATTAACTAAACACGTGATTCATCAGTTGCAATGTATGTTGCAGTGTGTTTCTTGATCATTTTGATGCTTGTAGCAGTGGGCATCATCACTTGGTTAGTACTTGTGAAGTGGAGGAGTGTTAAAAATAATAGCCATGGAGACGAAGCGGATTCAGTCTCATCCATAAGTACAGATCTTGAGAAAGGAGCGTTGCCTAGAAAATTCTCTTACATAGAATTGGTTGCAGCCACTAAGGATTTTGCAAATGGTAGAAGGCTAGGTCAAGGAGGGTCTGGCCAAGTCTACAAAGGAGACTTGGGTGACCTAGGCCGCCCAGTTGCTGTCAAGAGAATCTTCACTGAATGCCAACATTCTCGGTCTCTATTCATCAACGAAGTAAAGATAATAAGCCGTTTAATACATCGGAACTTGGTTCAATTCATTGGATGGTGTCATGAGCGTGGCGAATTCTTACTTGTTTATGAGTACATGCCTAATGGCAGCCTCGACAATCGTCTCTTTAGCAATGGAGAAACCTTGTCATGGAATTCTAGATACAAGATTGCTTTAGGCTTGGCCTCGGCCCTTCATTATCTCCATGAAGAAGTGGAGAACTGTGTACTTCATAGAGACATAAAGTCAGCTAATGTATTGTTGGACGCAGATTTCAATACTAAACTTGGTGATTTTGGGGTTGCTGAGCTGATGGACCCCCAGTTGAAGATTCATAGCACTGGTGTCGTAGGAACATATGGCTACTTGGCACCAGAATATGTTAATGAAGGGAAGGCAAGTAAAGCATCAGATGTGTTTAGTTTTGGAGTAGTGGCTTTGGAACTCGCATGCGGGAGGAGGACTTACCAAGATGGGGAATTTCATGTGTCACTCGTGACGTGGATTTGGCAGCTCTACCTTGCAGGAGATATTCTCAACGCAGCTGATGAGAGATTGAGCTTGTGCATGGGTTTTAACCAGGATGAAATGGAATGCTTGTTGATTGTGGGATTGTGGTGTACTCACCCAAACTCCAAAGAAAGACCAAACACAGAACAAGTAATTAAGGTTCTTCAACTTGAAGCACCACTGCCAGAGCTTTCGCGTGATGACATGCATCATCTCGTGTTTCAGCCAATTCCTCCACCCCATGGACAAGGTGATTCCTTTCAACCATCTATCACCTCAAGCCTCAACTTTGGGGGTCGGTAAAGGGGTGTTACTGCAAACATCATGAAAACCCTTGTACTTTTGTTTTCCCCAATCAGAATCTTGTGTGGTTTCTCTCTAGCATTTTCTTTTTTGCTAATTCTACTTTAGAGCCTTATGTTAATTATAAAACGGAACTCTTAATAATTTACCAATTAATTTCATTTATATGATCCGTTTTTGCAACAGATACGTTTTTGCTTTTATTATGAACTAGCATATAACCCGTACAAAGCACGTAAATTTTTTTTATATAAATACATAATGTGTATATGATCAAAATATATATTCAGAATTATTTTATGGAAAATATGTTCCATAAAAAAATATAAAACTGATAATAACAAATAAATTGAATTGCACCAACAACAGAAAATAAAAAGAATTAAATAGTGTACAATAATTGAGAAAAAATAGTTATCTTTAATTGATAAAACAGAAAATAAGTTAGAATTAAGCAAAAATAAAAGATTACTTTAGTTCAATTGTCTTTTAGATCCCCTTGCAGTCATATAAATGTACAAAAATACAAAAATAAAAATATTTCATGATAGAAAAATAAATAAATAAAAAAGAAAAAGAAGTAAAAGAACAAAACTTATACTGGATTACCATTGTTTAGATGTTATGTAAGCAGATTATGGAAGAATGATGAACCTTCAATTTAACGTGTCTTATTTATCTTCCTTCTATTAAGGAGTATGTCTGTTCACCAAATAATATCTTAAGTGATTGTTCACCAATCAATAACTTTTCACTAAGATGTCTTTTAGTATTTATTTTTATTTAAAAGTGTTTGACAGTTATTAAATTAAATCACTTAGGAAATTTAAACAATGTATGATTTTTTTTTTTTTATAATCTTTAAAAAGTCTTTTAGTATTAAGAGATTGTCATAATTGTAAGATTTTTAATAAGATATTTTATTAAGATGTCTTTTAGTAGTAGGAGACTTATTTTAAAGAATTTGTTATTATCTGTTTTTATTTTAAAGATTTTTATTATGATATTTTATTAAGATATCTTTTTAGTAGTAGGAGACTTATTATCAAGAATTTGTTATTATCTATTTTTATTTAAAAGTGTTTGGTAATTATTAAATCAAACTATTTAGGAAATTTAAACAACGTATCACTTCAGAAATTTAAACAATAAATAGACATGCAAACTACTTAGGAAATCTAAACAACGTATCACTTCAGAAATTTAAATTATAGATAGACATGCCACTTGTCATGATGTGAGACATTCTAAGTTTTAATGCTCATGTTTTCTGCTATCATATATTATATAGATAGATATATATGAAGTATTATTTTCACATGGTATCTAAAAAAGACTTGCTTTATTCACTTTTAAATTGAAAATTATTATATTCATTGATTAAATCTCTTTGCCTCCAGAATTTACTATATTAATTGGACAATATACAAAAATCTAGAGATGCATGCATGCATCGTAGATCCATATTTTAAGTTAAAAAAGAAGCTAGAAACCCTTATACACGTTCAACAATACGTTCAAATACAGTGATAACTGAAAGTTCAAGCAGTGGTGCTACAAATAGCAATAGAGGAAATAAAAGACAAAGCAACAAATGTCAATTAATCAGCTGTACCAAATCATAGACAGGAGTGTCCCTGGGAATTATGGGACCTGTAGGCTGTAGCAATGCAAAAAAATAAATGAGTACTTCTATCTAATAAACATAAAAAAATAAATCTAAGATAAAGAATCATTACTCTGCACGCAATTTGTGTTGTAAAATTACTAATTAAATTTTTATTGAATATTTTTTAACAAATCTTGTTCAATAGACAATATGACTAACCCATTTAATCTTTATTGTAATATAGTTAATAGCAAGTAAGATTTTAGTAATTTTAAGTATGAAAAAATTTCTTTCAAAAGATGCGACTATGACAGATATAGTAAATAATAGGATTAAATACACTGTTTTTTTTTTTTTTTGTGCTAAATAAGAGGAAATTCATTAAACCAATAAAGACAAACTAATTACATCTCTTTGGCAAGCCTCCATGACAGAGGTAGGAAGAGTGCTTTGATTACAACTGAAAGGGAGACCTTGATTAAATACAAATTTGGCAAGCTCATGAGCTACGATATTTGCTTCTCTTTTGATCCAAACAAAGACACAGTTAACAAAATCTAAAGCTAAGTGATGAATATCAGTGCATAAAGTAGAAATATTCCAGTTAGCCTCATCAGGAACTCCAAGTAGAGCATTTATACAAACTTTTGCATCACTTTCCACAGTCACCTTAAGGAATGGTTCTTGTTTAGCTAGAACTAAGGCCCACTTGATGGCAGAGGCTTCAGCTGTAGCAGGGTCTTTTGTAACCAATTGCCTTGCCCAAGCTTTAATAACACTTCCAAAGGAGTCACGGGCCACCACTGCTAAAGTTGCATTTCCATTTTTCCAGGCAGCATCAACATTAAGTTTGACAGCATCACAAGAAGGTAGAATCCAATGGAAAGTACCATTACCTCTTGATTGACTTGGTTCTTCATACATTTGCCAGTGTTCAAATACTCTATGTTCCAAACCTTTACAAATGGTAAGAAAGTTGTCATGGGAAGGTTCATGAACTATCTTGTTCTGGTGATTCCAAATACACTCAAGGGTTGGTGCAAAAATGGTAGCTGACTGGTTTTGGAGGGAATTCTTGGAAGTAGAGATGACTGATGTATAAGGAAAGAGAGGATCAACCAAGAGTTTGATGATATCCGAGCATGAGTGGACTGGCAAATTGTCAGAATGAATCCCCCAAGAGTTCGTTTACTAGAAGGCTTTTGCAGCATGATATTTGAAAAATAAGTGGATGATGGATTTCTCCTCTAAATTGCAGCAAGGACACAAAGTATCTCTAGATTCGAGCCTTTTTGCTATATTCAGCTTGGTGGGCAGGCTGTCAGAGCAATTCTCCAAAGAAAAATCTTCAACCTATCATGAATCTTCAGTTTCCAAAAGCAATTCTAGGGAGTGTTAGAAAATACATTGTTAGTCTTTAACGTTTACCTAAGTTGCACGTTTGGTCCCCCAACGTTTAAAACGGGCAGAAATGGTCCCTTACGTTTCAAAACGATGCATCATTGGTCCTTCTGTTAGTCTCTGTTAACTTGGTGTATATGTGGCTAACGGAATGATGTGGATAATTTTTAATTGATAGTGAAATTTTTTTCATTGACAATTAGGATATGACATGACATACTCATTTAAAAAGAACCCAACCCAAAATATTAACCCAACTCGAATAAAAAAAATTAACCCACCCAAATCAAATCAACCCTAAATTAAATTCTAATCTCTTAATCGCTAAACTCTTTGCCACTCTAACAGAACCACCGTGCCTCTGCTTCCTCTCTCTCCAAAGTATGTATCTATGTGACAAGGAGGTGTGCAAACTCAACAAGTGGAACGAGGTTTCTGATCCCAGGGGTTAAGATGAACACCACGTCGAATTTGGTCATGGTGTTTTGGTTTTGTTTGAGTTTTTTTTTTTTGCTTTATCTGGCTTTATCAATTGCAAGAATGGCTTATGGCTATCATGATGGTCACCCTTTTAATCTTATCCTTATTCGTACAAAAAAAAAAATGTTTTGATTTGATTAAATAATTGATGATACTTACTACTGAGTATGAATGTATAAAAAAAAAAAATGAAACACCGCACCACCCTTAGTTAATTACTCCTCAACAAATAAATAAATGAAAAAGATGAGAAAGGAGGAACTTTCTACATTGTCACACAGATACAGACTTTGGAGAGAGAGCAAGCAGAGGCACGGTGCTTCTGTTAGAGAGGTAGAGAGTTCAGCGATTAAGAGATTAAAATTTAATTTAAGGTTGATTTGATTTGGGTGGGGTTAATTTTAATTTGGGTTTTTTTTTTTTTATTCGGGTTGGGTTAATTTTTTCGGTTTGGTTGTTTTTAAATGGGTATGTCATGTTATATCTTAGTTGTCAATAAAAAAAATTTCACTATCAATTAAAAATTATTCACGTCATCATTCCGTTAGCTATATATACATCAAATTAACGGAGACTAACAGAAGGACTAATGGTGCATCGTTTTGAAATGTTAAGGACCATTTCTGCCCGTTTAAAACTTTAGGGACCAAACGTGCAACTTAAGTAAACGTTAGGAACCAACAATGTGTTTAACCCTAAATAATATTCAGTGACAGATAAACTATTATGAAAAAAATGTATTAAATACATATCTCAAAAATCAAAATTCAAATTTTTTGGAGATTCGAACTTTTCTTTTTTCCCTTTTGGAATAAATGAGAGTGGTAATTATATAAAGAAATTGAGATTGGAGAGTAATTGAGATATATTGAGATGAGAGATTACAAGACTAGAAGTATATATATATATATATATATATATATATATATATATATATATATATATATATATAGAGAGAGAGAGAGAGAGAGAGAGAGAGAGAGAGAGAGAGAGAGAGAGAGAGAGAGAGAGAGAGAGAATGACTTTTGAATATCTTGTATTTTCAAAATGATAGACGACTAAGTTATAAAGGGTAGTGAAAAGTTTGTTTATTTTGACATTTTTTAGGGTTATATTATTATTGTTAGGACTTGGGCTAGAGAAATAAATTATTGTTGAGCTTATTTTAAGGGATTAATTTTAATGTTTGAGTTTTTTTTAAGGTTTGTTTTGATTTTTGGGGCCTTTTCAAAAATTTTATAAGGTCATATTATCATTTTTTTAGGTCTTCCAAAATTATAAGAGATTTAAAACCTTTTAGGGGTAGACCTGAAGTGGTCGCACACTGCACATGCTCCAAAATGTTATTTAGATTTTGATTTTTACCAATTTTCCAATTTTAATATCTTTATAAAAATAAAAATATTATAATATTAAAAAGAGAAAAGTATAGCAACCTCCCTTGAGGTTTGGCGAAATGACACAAACTTCATTCTAGTTTGAAAAATGATACTCCATCCTCTAGGAAGTTTGGGAAATGACAATTCCTAGGAGGTGGAATTTCATTTTTCAACTTAGGAAGATATCACTATCATTTCATCAAAATAACAGAGATTGTTATAATTTTTTTAATTAAAAAAAGGGTTTATTATCATTTTGGTCCTTAATCTTAGTGTTTGTGTCAAAAGAGTCCTCAACCTTTCAACTATGTCAAATTGGTCATCAACCTTTCATTATTGTATCAAAATGGTCATTATCATTAAACAGTAGACGGAAAATACTGACTAAATTAATTTTTTTATTAAAATAATAAAAAAAAATGGTGACATGGCATACCAATTCAGGAAAAAAATAAAATAAATAAAACTCTGACTCAAACTCACGCACCTGAGTGACACCCTAGAGTACGTAAAAACCCCAACACCATCGTTCCCAAATCAGGCAAATCTCATACACGCCGCCCCTTGCTTCCCCTCGCCTCCACACGCAAAGCGAGCCCTTCGCCTCCTATCTCTGCCCCACGCCGAGCGAGGCCCTCGCCTCCACACGCCACCCCTTGCCTAGATCCACGACGAGCCCCTCGCCTCACCTCTCCTCTCTCTCTCTTTCGGTTTGAGCTTGTGGCTGGATCTTTGAGTTTATTACCTTTTAGATTCGTTGAGTTTTATTATTTATTTTTAAAATTTTGTTTTACTTTTGAAATTGAATTCAATGTTTTGTAATGAAATGATTCAATTTGATTAGGGGAAGTTGAAATTGAAAGATTGAAACTTTAAGTTTGATGATTTGGGATTGGATTGTAGTTGGAATTTTTTTTGTTTGTTTGTTGCTATTGAGGTGAGGGGCGGCGAGGAGGAGAGTCATGGTTGGGTTTACAGTGGAGTTTGAGTCAGATTTTTAATTTTTTTTTTATTATTATTTTTTTTTCTAAATTGGCATTTTACGTCATTATTTTATATTATTTTAATAAAACCGTTAGTTTAGTTAACATTTTTCATTCCTCGGCAAGGACGATTTTGACATAAGGACGAAATGTTAAGAACTAATGTGATACAGTTGAAAGATTGAAGATTATTTTAATACAAAAAAAAAAAAAAGTGTGCAAATCACGGGCCAACAACTATAATGACATTAATAAACGGAGCTCATTTAAAAAAAAATAAATAAACGAAGCTCATTTAAAGCTATAATGACATTAATAAAGCTACTTCTGTACGTGGTCGATATGTGTATGTAATTTGTGTGCGCGGAACATGGCGGCAAAGCTGACTGGGTTTGTGTTTAGACCAAAGTCGTGGACTCGTGCCTACATCAGCTAAATAAGGAGTACTGTCGCAGACTCGCAATGTTGCGTGATGCTTGTATATTCGAAGAAGTACATGCATGTTTTACATATAGTCCTTTTTCTCAAAATATCTAGAAGGTGAATGAATTTTCATTGACTTTTTGATTTTTAGTTATCAACTCAGTACTCCTAGCCAACAAAAAATAAAGAGTTATTTACTCAGTAAAAAAATTAAGAAAAGAAATTTAAAATCCAAGTCTATATATATTATGACCAATACTTCTTACCTGGCCTCACTCCTTGGTCTTTACAATTCGTCCATAAACCTTCACAGACCAAAAGCAAACACAGACATCCACAATATTTTAATCACAATGTCTCTAACCAGACTTGTTCCAGTGTCCAGTCTTCACTGTTTGATTTGTCCCAGCATTGTTCTCTTCATTTTCTCAAACTTCTTCCCTTCCTTTGCTCATCCACTTTCTGTCAACATAACTTATTTTGGTCATGATGCTTCAAACATTGCTTACAATGTTAGGATTGCTTACAATGCTACAGCCAAGAACCTCGGTGTATTCTGGACATATGAGGAAAACCACCTTATTAGGGGAAGTTCTTTTCTTCCTTGCAGCATTGATCTAAAAGAAGTTCATCCGGCCGACCAGGTTATAATTGGTTTCTTAGCTGCGACAAGCTCAAACCTTGAGTGGCATCCTATTCATTCATGCGATTTCCACTCAAATACAGATTCCTTGGAGTTAAGAAGCAATAAAAAAAGGACATTTTTGGCCGTGTATGTTGCTGTGGTTTTCTTGATTTTGATGCTTGTAGTGGGCGTCATCACTTGGTTAGTACTTGTGAAGAGAAGGAGAAGTAAGATTGATAGCCATGGAGATGACGCAGCCGATTCGGTCTCCTCCATAAATACAGATCTTGAGAGAGGATCATTGCCAAGAAAATTTTCTTACATAGAATTAGTTGCAGCCACAGAGGGTTTTGCAAATAATAGAAGGCTAGGTCAAGGAGGGTCTGGCCATGTCTACAAAGGAGACTTGGGTGACCTAGGCCGCCCAGTTGCTGTGAAGAAAATCTGCACTGAATGCCAACATTCTCGGTTTCTATTCGTAAACGAAGTAAAGATAATAAGCCGTTTAATACATCGGAACTTGGTGCAGTTCATTGGATGGTGTCATGAGCGTGGCGAATTCTTGCTTGTATATGAGCACATGCCTAATGGTAGCCTCGACAATCATCTCTTTGGCAATGGAGAAACGTTGCCATGGAATGTGAGATACAAGATTGCTCTAGGCTTGGCCTCGGCACTTCATTATCTCCATGAAGAAGCCGAGAACTGTGTACTTCATAGAGACATAAAGTCAGCTAATGTATTGTTGGACGCAGATTTCAATACTAAACTTGGTGATTTTGGCGTTGCTGAGTTGGTGGACCCCCAGTTGAAGATTCATAGCACTGGTGTCGTAGGAACATATGGCTACTTGGCACCAGAATATGTTAATGAAGGGAAGGCAAGTAAAGCATCAGATGTTTTTAGTTTTGGAGTGGTGGCTTTGGAACTCGCATGTGGGAGGAGGACTTACCAGGATGGGGAATTTCATGTGTCACTCGTGAGGTGGATTTGGCAACTACACCTTGCAGGAGATATTCTTAACGCAGCTGATGAGAGATTGAGCTTGTGCATGAGTTTTAATCAGGATGAAATGAGACGCTTGTTGATTGTGGGATTGTGGTGTACTCACCCAAACTACAAAGAAAGGCCAAAGACAGAACAAGTAATTAAGGTTCTTCAGCTTGAAGCACCCTTGCCAGAGCTTCCACGTGACATGCATCATCCCGTGTTTCAGACAATCTCTCCACCCCAAGGACAAGGTGATTCCTTTCAACCATCTATCACCTCAAGCCTCAACTATGGGGGTCGCTAAAAGGGTTCTCATACTGCAAGTATCATGCAAAATCCATGTTGGATTTTTTTTTCTTTGGGTAAAGTACACATTTTAAGTTTAAAATTTGTCATTTCAGTCTTGTAACTTTCATACCACAGTCTTACTTGTAATCTATACTATAATGTAAAACCGAAACCTTTTGACTTTTGGTTGATCTCATAATATTGCGTCACATAAGCTTTTGAATTCTCATAATTTTACACCTCATTATTTTAATATATATATATTTTAATTGAATTTAAATTTTATTCTATAATTAAACATCTCATTAGAATCTTGACATATTATATTTTCTTTAATAGAAATAATATATTATTCCATATATATAAACACAATCATAATAAATGTCTAATACTATAATATATTTTATATATAAACACAATAATAATAAATGTCTTTTAATAATTATCAATTTTCATATTTAGATAAAATATAAAAGACAATAAAAATCATAGTTAGACCAATAATTTTTTAAATTTAATTTTAATTCATTTTCCGTGCATCGCACGGGTTTGCGACTAGTTTTGTAAAATTCTGTTAAAAATTGTTGTTATCTTTCCATTTTTAATATTAAGAAGTTAATTTTTTTAAAAAAAAAAAACTTAAGATTTTATAAAACTTATTTTCTCTTTCTCTCTTCTTATCATAAGATTTCTTCTCACCCTCTCACTTCCTTCTTCTATTCTTCATTTACTGGTATTATTTATTTATTTATATTTTAAATAAATTTTACTACTTTTTAGTATTAATTTTTTTTTTTTTAATGGTTAGTGAGCCGAAGTAGAAGAAAAGTACTAAAATGACTGTGGTATGAAAGTTACAGGATTAAAATGACAATTTTTAAACTTAATGTACTAAAATGATAATTGGGCAAACTTAGTGGGTTTAAATTGTACTTTTTTGTTTTTTTTTTTTTTGTGCCTTAGTGAAAATCCTATGAGATTTCTCTCTAGCATTTTATTTTTTGAAAATTCCACTTTAAAGCCCTATTTTAATTATACAACGAAATTTCTTAATTATTTATTTATTTATTTCATTTATGTGATCCACAACAAAATTCAACATGCACTAAATCAAAAGGAAATAATAATAAAAGTAATAAATCACACTCAAATTTAGTGACAGTGTGAAAAACCAATGAAAGCAACCCTTCAAATGAAAAACCACTACAAGAACAATAATAGTGTCATAGAAAGTCAACTATGAAGAATTTGATACAATAGTTAGGACTTACAAAAAAAACCTTTGTAGCCTAGACTTTCTACGCAACCTCTGCAAACGATCCACTTACCTTTCTACAACAATAGTTCTAAAACCTTTGGAATCATGGGTGGGGGGAGGGGAGTAGGGATGTACACGGTACGATATTTAAGTTATGTAAAGACTAACTAAATTTAAATATTATTATTATATATGAGAAAATAACATATGTTAAATCATGTTATAGATATACATGTGTGTATTATATTTATCTCCACCACCCTTTGGAAAAATTCCTGGCTGATTGTGTATCACCACTATAGTCTATACTGGATAACAACATATATGTATAAGACACTTGTCAAATGAACCATTAATTTAGACTTGGGGGCTTGGTTATAGAATGGGAAGGTGTTAGGCACCCCATCCTATTCGACCTAAGTCGGTCTTCTAGACTAAGCTTGGTCAATATTCATATCATGTCAATGGATTAAAAATAATTTTTGCATCAAAATCATATTTTAGGGTTCAAATGGTTGTTAAATTCATTACATGTGAATCTCATGTTAAAGTCATTTAAGCATGATATTTAATGAATAACAAACATTCAAATACAAGTAAAAAAAAAATCCAATTTCGAATTGATACATGCCTGCTTGTATGTCTTGAAAAGATCGCCTTAAGATTGCTTGTGTGGCTCTCCTAGAGTTTGGGGGTCAAAATGTAATTAATTTTGGGGTTGAAATGTAATTATGTAAGAGTTTTGGGGTCAATATGTAATTTGGTGAAAGTTTCAGGGTTCAAATATAATTATGTAAAAGTCTAAGCGTTAAGGTGTAATTTTGTGAAGTGTGGACTGATTGGATTTTAGTTTTGGGCTTGGATGGATGGAATGAATTAGGGTTTGGGTCAAATGTTGAATGTGATTGTGGGACTTTATGAATTTCGGGTTGGGCTTTGGTGGGCTTGATAGGTTTTGTTTTAAGGTTGGCCCGGTTCAATTTGAATCGGGTAGGCATCACTAAATCCGGTCGGGTTGAGCTAATCCGACTTGTCTCTCTCTTTCTCTGGGCTTTTCTCTATTCCAGAAATACGAAGCTCCCTCTTTCTCTCTCTCAATTTTTCTATTTCTTCCTCTCATTAAGCTTTTCTCTACTCTGCCTCATGATTTCGCAAGATGTGTTTGGGATAGTGTGGGTTTCAGATTCATGGTGGTATGGGTAGATGTTTTGGGTGAACCCGTGTGTGGGTTGGTGGTTTTGTGTGAAGTCAAGACCAAGAAGGTCTCGCATCTGTGGAATTGGAGCCACAAAGCTCACGGATCAAGTGATGACATCGCCATGGTGGCATGTGGGTAACCAATTTGCAAGGTGAAGATTATGGGTTTGATTGTATTTGTGTAAATGCATGTGTATGTATGTTCGGGTACTGGCCCGATTGTGTAGATGTGAGATTCAAGTGTGTGTGATGTTGGTGTGTGTTGTGACAAATTGTTGTTATTGTGTGTGAAGCAAATCATATGTAAATGCATGGGACAGAGTGTTCCCTTTTGTTCCTAAAGAGGTCGAATTTGCTTATTGTGTTGCTCTTGACGTTTGTTCCATTTTTCATTCCTTCCATCCTTTGTTTCTCTACTACTTTCTCCGTGTATGCTCATGTGTACAGTCATAAGTAAAGACAATGGAGCAAATCAAAATGTTAATACGTAGTATAATGGAACACCAAATGAGAGGTGTTTTGCGTAATTTTTTTGATAGTATAATAGATTTGAGAACGTTACCAGGAGATATCTGGCTTGTATGAATAATGGCTGAGGACTTCACTGCAAAACAAATAAGAAGCTCTTAAGAGGTGGTGTCGGTATACGCCGATCACCCTCCGAAGATCAAGTTAGATACTTGCTTAAAGGATAAGGAAATGATAAACTGTATATGCTCTCTAATGAACATGCACGTACCTCTCTAGTCCTCACTCTCTTTCCATTTATAGAGAATTTTGGGGATTTGTCTCCACATGGTATTCACCAGCCGTGAGGCACTTACTTTGAGGATGAGATGACCTGTGACAACCTTTGAAAGATTGATGTGACATTGATTCTAAGTGCAGTAGCGATTGTCCCCTTATGCATTCAATGAATTCGGCTGGATTGTCACGGGACGGGCGTCTCGAGGTTTGTGTTCGGCTGGGACAATCAATGCCCCAACCACTCTGTTTAATGCTCTTGGTATGTCGTGAACATCCGCTTTTCGCCTTTAGAAAGGCCCCCGTTTAGGGAATGAAGGAAGCATTATCTGTTTCCCACAAATTGCCTGGTCTCCGTTTCCCTCAAACTGACCAGTCTCCGTTCCTGTTGGTTTGGTGAAGCCTTGGTGTTTCCGGCCTATCCTGATAGGCCTTCCCATGTCACAAAGGGAATCAATGTTGGTTCTTAGAGAAGCCAACCTCATTGTTGAACACCAAGAGAGTCACCTGTGCATCAATTCCTGTTATATTTGCACTTGTCAGCACAAACTCTAGTGTTAGTCTTACACCTACTAAGTACTCGTCGTCTTTTGTATTCTGAATGAGCCTCATAAGGAAAATAATTTCTCTCACAAGAGGAAACATTTAGATTACTCCCTCTTTTATTTTGTGGCTTTGTGTTCTGTGTATCTGGGATTGATGACAAAAGGAAGATGATATCGTCCGCGTGATTGTTCTTTGTTTTCTTGTTGCTTCATGTAGTTGTGTGTGCTGGTGAAAGAAAGAAAGAAACAAAAGAGAATAATGTTAACCTATCTAGAAACACACACGCCCGTGCACACACACAATTCATGTAAAACTATAAAACTTTCTGGTCTACTATTGAGACTTCTGAAATAATGTAATGATCAGTTATTTAGTTATTGTCACTAAAATAGTCACGATAATTATTTATTACAAAAACCCATATCCAAATTATATCATATTCATATATATGCTATATAATAAAAGTATGTCATTCCGCTATGGTTGCGCCAAGTGGACACCCTCCTTTTTTATTAATTATTTTTCTTTTTTTTTTTCTCCATATGTTATGTGACGCACTATAAGTATATTAAAATAATTAACATAGTTAGCCTAAACGAAACTCCATTGCCAACATTTTAAAATTAAAAAAAGAAAAAGAAAAAAAGATTCAAATTAAAATTCTAGTACTTAGTTTCTAAATTTTTTAAAGAGGTTTTAATAATTTACAACTTTTTTTAGTAATAATGGTTGAGTCATATGCGTCATGCTTATACTATATGGCTTAATATAAATACATTAAAATTATTAACATAATTTATTTATTTTAAGAGAAAATTTATTACCAAATTTTAAAAATATTAAAATACTATTTAGATTAAGACTTAATTATAAAAACTAAAAAGGTTTAAGCTATTTAAAATGAATTTCATTATCTATTTTATATCTATTCTTTGGTTTTTGATAAATAGACTTTTTTTTTCTTTCTTTTTTTTTAATAATTTGATAGTGTTGTGGGAAGGGAGATTTCTGAACCTTGAATGTCTTATTTGAAGAACACCTAATTATGCCAACCAATTGGGTTACAAGACTATTGATATAAAAATTTAGACTTATAGAATGCACATTCTTCATGTAATTTAAAGTATTAATTTTTTATTTATCTAATTTGTTTTTAAATTTTAGTTATATTATTGAAGCATTCTTTTTAATTTATATATAAATTTTGCTCAAATTGTCCATTACATGGAAATCTATATAATATATAATAGCAGAAGACATGAGCGTTGAAACCAAGAGTGCCTCACATAATGACAAGTGGCATCTCTATTAATTGATGTGGCACTGATGTGGCTACCACATCAGCAATTAAAACACTAAATTAAAGCAAGTGTCTCTCTATTGTTTAAATTTGTCAAGTGATATGTTGTTTAATAAAGCAATTGGATAATGATCAATGATCAACAATTGCACCATTTCCATTCCGCATGACTCTCTTTTCATTCGGTTGGTGCAGTTCCCACCATTCCTCTTTGTAATTTATTTTTCATTCAATTAATTGACGTTTGTTTGTTTTTAATCTGAAACTTCAAACTTTCTTGGAAATGGCGTATGTGGGATTCTTTTACCTTTTCCCCTCTATAAATTTGAATTGATTTTGGTTTTGATGTATAACCTCTTTCAGGGTGTGAGAACCTCGCCCCTTTTCTCAAACCCGAAGCGAAAACCCCAAAATTGGTTTAATGTGATTTTGGTTTTGGTTTGAAAATTAAATTGGTAGCATGTCTCAAATGATGGAATGAAAACTTTAATGTTTTAATCGACCCTCGAGGTTGAAAGTCGATGTGACATGTTGTTTGTGGAGTCGCCACTTAATTTATTTTAAAGGACAAATTAAGAAATTCCAAAGACAAGAGTAATGTAATCCCCTTTTATTCAATTTTAGAATTTGTACAATTGCTAAATGAAATAGTGTGTGTAAATGTTACAAATAAAATTCCCCTAGAATACAATCTAAGAATATAATATTGTATGAATTTCCTAATTACAATCTATGTAAAAAGAAAATAAAATGTTGTTGTAAGACACTATGTATGCAAACCAAGGTTTTGGTTCTGAGGCTTGGTTACAAAATGAGAAGGTGTTAGGCACCCCATTTTGCCCGATTTACATCGGTCCTCTTATATTAAAAATGACCAAACATGTTGTAATGTCAATGCATGTATGTGTATGTTGTGCAAACAAATTAATTTTAATTGTCCATGTTGTTATTATGTTAGTTGCAATATGATGTTCATGTTATAGTTGTAAGCTTAAACACATAATCATAATGAACTTGTAAATATAAACACAAGAAATTAAAACATAATGTAAGAACAATAAATTAAAGCATAATGTAACAAAAATTAAATCATAAGGGTTAGAGAACTAACCCGCATGCAAAACAAAATTAAAATCAAGTAAGTGCTTCACAACTTGTGTGGTTGTGAGCTTTGTGACTCAATGACTTTAAGGATGTGTATACAATTTGTGGGTTGTATGGGTAATCCTAAGAAGTGTTTGAGTATGTGGGTTGGTGGAAAAATAATTCCAAACCTAAGTTGTAAAGATGATGAAGGGTGAACCAAATCAAAATGATTTTTTCAACTTTCAAAACCTTTAAGACTTTTGGAAAGGAGTTTTGGTTTAAGAAAGCTTAAGTGCAAATATTTTCCAAGTCTTGGTTCCAAAGATAATGAAGGGTGATTTAAATCTAAAAGATTTCTCAACCTTCAAGAGCTTTAGAACCTTGAAGAGGAGGGTTTGTTTCAAAGAATTTTTCTTCTCAAAACACTCTTGAAAACTCTCTCTATTTCTCTCTAATTTTTCTCTACACTTTCCAACCCCTTTGCCATGAAGACCATGGTTGTATTTATAGAGAAATGGGGGTGTGAAAGGGTCAAAGAGGGGTGGAAGGGGCTGCTTTTCTGCCCCCCACCAGTTGCCTCACGTGCATGCCAACCATGCTTTGTCCCCCTTTGCTGAAAAAAAGACAAAAAAAGTGTAGAAATGGGTCCAGGGACACAGTGCCGGCCGGCACTGTGTTTTAAAATCCTAGTGCCGGCCGGCACTAGGATTAAATTTTTGAGTGCCGACCTAAAAATTGGAGTGCCGTCCGGCACTTCATTTTGGGTTATTTAAAACATTTTTTTTTGACTTTTTTCAACTTACCTCTTTTGACCATACATTGTGGAACGTGCATGGGCAGAAAAACTGATTTTTCTGCCCTTCCAAAAGTATTTTTGGCATGCATGAGTGAGATATAATCCTATGTATGTATGCATATTTAAGCTAACGCGGACCCGAAGCGTTAAAACTTCGATTAGCGATAATTTTCTCGTTTGTAGTCCGATTTGAGTGCATGATGCGTCATTTTGATCGTGTTGATCTAAAGACTCATTTAAAATTATTTTGGTGTTAATCGGACGTCCCGAGAAAAATCGGGCCGAAACCCTAGAAATGCACGAATTTCCGTGCCGAAACGCCCGGAGTCCAAATTGAGTGCAAGTCGTGTCGTTGTGATCGTGTTGACCTAACGACTCGTGTGAATGTATTTGTATATCAATCAGATGCCCAGAACAAACTGGGACCAAAAACCCTAAATGTGCACAGATTTCCGTGTCAGGGTCCATTTTTTGGATTTTTAGTCCGTAAAGCCCCATGCACGTTATAATTGAAATGTAGGTGGCAAAATGAGGTGTCTACACTGGGTTTTGCAGATTTGAGTCTCTCTGTTCGTTGTTGGACTTCAAATTTTGAACTTTGACAATGTAAGTCACTCACTCACATCTTCTTTATATGCATTTCTATGACTCTGTCATCACTTTATTGTGAATTTCAAACAACATTTGGCTTATCCACACCAAAATTCTTCAATACTAAGGTTTAATCCTCTTTTGCTTTTCGTTGTTTTTTTATTTTTATTTTTATTTTTTTGGTTTGGGGTTTCAGTTTCTTCATTCTTGGTAAATGATATAAAGTATAGAACTAAACCCTCATTATGTTATTGCAGAGGAAATTCGGGTTACGATTTTGACCCGAAATGTCGACCCGCAACCGCCGTCCACCACCATCTTCGTTGAAGAAACCCTCGGTTTCAGACTATCCAATCAAAAAAGCCACAAAGCCCCAATTGGCAAAGAAGCGACCCGCTCTCGCGAACGTCACCAACCAAAGAAATGTCCCTCACACTATTTCACGCACCTCAGAATCATCGTCCATGCCTCTGGTGCGCTTCATTTAATTTCTCTCTCTTTTAATTTTAATTTTTCTTTGTGTTGTTCTTGAAATGACAATTTTAATTATACTGGATATCGTCTTGATGATTATTTCTTTTATTTTCAGTTTTGAAAAATATCTACACTAATTTGTCGCAGTGTAGTTTATAATTTTGAAACATTTTTATGTTGATTTATATTTTTCTTATCTCTGAATTCAATCATGAATTAATGGTGCGTACGAACATCTTGGCAAATCAATTGCATAATTTCTATTCTTAGTGAATGTCCATTTTGTGCTAAACATTAAATATGTTTACACTTATACAAATGATCTTGAAATTTGTGTCGTACATGCAGAATTTAATGTGAATTTTGGATTCATCCATGTTTATCTCTTAGATTCACTTAGATCGATTGGTTTGTGCATTTGTGTTGCGTATTTCCTTGCTGAGAGAGATGATCGGTGGAGGAGAGGAAGCGCTGGCGGCGGTGGGGTCTTCGGCAGCCGCTGGAGTGGAAATTCCCACAGGTTTTCAGCGAACGAACCGCCAGAGAAGAAGTTCAGGAAGGTTCGATTTCCAATTCTGATTTCGAATTCATCGATTTGATTTTGATTTATTTATTTATTTAAATTAGGGCTTGATTATTTAGTTTCTTTTATGTGCTTCTTTTATTTTGTTGAGTTACTAATTAATTTTTGATAATTTTGATATCTCTCTCACGCTCTCGCTCTTTTTTTTAGCTAAATTTGTGCATTCAATCCTAGATAGATTGAGTGGGATTTAAATATCTGAGAATAAAATTTAGTTAATAGGCGATTGTCATTGTATTTGAGCAGCTCATGGTGCTTTAGCATTGGATGCGTGGTTGGAAATAATGTAGTTAGGGTGAGAGTTGCTATTTAATTATGATTTTAATGTAGCTAGAGTGTTACTGCAAGTGTATTCATGGCTCACTTGCTCAAGGGGAAACTCATTGTCGAAAGTATTTCATCAATGATTGTGATGGTTTGTATAATGCAAGCATGAATTTACTTTCTGTGATTCCTGATATTCTGGTGACTCTTCATATATTAAGTGAGAAAGCTATTGAAACTGCTAAGCTGCTTGCCTTGAAAGAAAGTTTGCTGGTATGGTATTTAATTAAAAAAAGCTGTAATAGTTCTCAAGAGATTTTTACATTCCAATTTCTGTTAGAAATAATTGTAAGAGTTCTTTTGTTATAGGTCTTTATAATATTACGTTTCTATGCTAATTGTGGGAGGATGTTTTTTGCAGGGGGGGGATTTCATCTGCTGGTGCAGCAGCTGCTGCAATAAAGTTATCAAGGAGGCAACAGAATGATGGAAAACTCATTGTTGTAGGTTAATTTCTATAGAACCTCTGTTGCACTTTCTTATTTGGTCTACGTAGGTTAATTTGGTCTAGACTTTGCATCAGATTCCTCTAAATATGTTTTTGCCAAATTCATGCTATGTATACTGCACTTTTTTTCTCTTCATTGTCTCACCCTCAAGCCAAATGCAGTCAGTGCATACAGATTTTAAACCAAAGATTTATTTAAGTGTTGGGTATATATCATGTGATTCTGTAAAAAGAAACAACAACAAATCTGTTATAGTTAATAAATAACAAAAACTCACAGTGAATGCAGTATAAATAGATCAAGTCTAGCGTTTGACGCTATGTCCTTAAGACAGATTGCGCCCCTCACACTATTAACTTAGTGGTGCTTTGAGACTCGCGGACGTCTGTCTCCCAGGATAAAATGATCTTCGCACGTAGAAGAAGCACAAGCAATCTCCGTGCACAACGAACGTAACAAGTGTCTCTTTCTCTCTCTTTATGCAAATGGGACTCTCAAAGTTGTAGGAAATAACTAACTCAGTATATTCTATATGTAATTAATTAAATGAATGAGAGGGACACTCTATTTATAGATAGAGTCATACCTCTTCAGAAAAGACACAACATTTGGGGAAATAATAATGTATTAATAAATATATAAATTAGATGGACTGGGCCTAACCCACATGGGTTTGCTTGGCCCACTTTTAGGAGGCAATTTCTCATTCACTCCTAACCATTTTTCCAACAATCCCCCACATGAATAGAAATTGACAAACACAATGCAAATGACAATGCAGACATAGAGAGAGTAGAAGAAAAGTTACTGTATCGGGAGAGGTAGCTTTTGGCTTTGAACCTTCCTTTGTGAAAGACTATCGGATATACTGGCTAACCAGTGAACATGATGTCTTGAACTGTTCAGCCGTTTGTGTATACCAAGACAATAGAATTCACACAGCTCCTTTTCGAACACAGTTAGTTCTCATTATTGTGCTCATTTTGGCCCTTAACACCTTCCTGGTTTCATGAGTGTTTTAGAGAATTCAGCCTTAAAATTCTCATTGAAGCGGCCACATTTCACACTCACATAGGTGATTTCTTATTAAGAGTATCCTGCTGCTACCCCACTTGGATTTCCAAGGTATAAGAATCATTAAAAGCATAGCTTATCCTAAACTTTTACAGGCATCACTATTTCATCATAGGAATGGATAGGAGATGTTATCTCCATAGTGATACTACTAAGTCCAACACAATTCGGTTGTCCCTTTGAACCTAGATCTTGGGATCTCCAGTCAGCTAGGTAGGGTTGCCATTATGGGACTTAAATTATAGGCTTTAAACCCATTCCCCTCGATGAGCAGTTTACACGCTCTCCACTCAAACCTTTGGTTAACGGATCCGCTATATTATCTTTCGACTTTATGTAGTCAATGGAGATAATGCCATTTGAGAGCAACTGCCTTACGGTATTATGTCTTCGACGAATATGTCGAGACTTACCGTTATACATATAACTCTGTGCCCTACCAATTGCTGATTGGCTATCACAATGTATACAGATAGGTGGCACAGGTTTTGTCCACATCGGCATATCCTCCAGGAAATGACGAAGCCACTCTGCTTCTTCTCCTGCTTTATCCAGAGCGATAAATTCCGATTCCATTGTGGACCTTGCAATGCATGTTTGTTTAGAAGATTTCCAAGATACAGCTGCACCACCAAGCGTAAAGACATATCCACTCGTGGATTTTGTGTCATTTGTATCAGATATCCAGTTTGCATCACTGTACCCTTCTAGTACAGCTGGATATCTTGTGTAGTGCACACCATAGTTTAGGGTGTATTTCAAATACCTTAAAACCCTAACTATTGCCTTCCAGTGGTCTTCCCCTGGGTTACTCGTGTATCTACTCAGCTTGCTGACAGAATACGCTATGTCTGGTCTTGTGCAGTTCATTATATACATAAGACTGCCAATTATCTGAGAATACTCTAATTGAGATATGCCATTCCCTTTATTCTTAGTTAGATGTAAATTTACATCTACAGGTGTTTTCACTGGACTGTCATCATATCTCCCAAATTTCTCAAGTACCTTCTTAATGTAGTGTGTTTGAGATAAGACAAGTCCATCAGATGTTCTAGTAATCTTAATTCCTAGTATCACATCTGCAACACCTAAATCTTTCATGTCGAACTTACTATTCAACATCCTTTTGGTAGCTTTAATGATATCATTATTGCTACCCATAATGAGCATATCATCAACATAGAGACATACAATGACATAGCCACTTGTGGTATTCTTGACATACACACACTTGTCGCATTCATTGATTCTAAACCCATTTGACATCATTGCATTGTCAAATTTCTCATGCCATTGCTTTGGAGCTTGCTTTAATCCATACAAGGATTTCACAAGTCTACACACTTTCTTTTCTTTTCCAGGAACAATAAACCCTTCTGGTTGTTCCATATAAATCTCTTCATCCAATTCACCATTCAAGAATGCAGTCTTAACATCCATTTGATGTATCTCTAGATTATACAACGCTGCAATAGCAATTAACATTCTAATGGATGTTATTCTTGTAACTGGTGAATATGTATCAAAGTAATCCACACCTTCCTTTTGTTTGTAACCCTTTACAACAAGTCGTGCCTTGTACTTGTCAATAGATCCATCAGCTTTCATTTTCCTCTTGAATATCCATTTATATCCTAGAGGTTTACAACCAGGTGGCAGATCCACCAGTTCCCAAGTATGATTTTGTAGGATGGATTCAATTTCACTATTGACAGCCTCTTTCCATAGAGGAGCCTCTGGCATAGACATTGCTTCCTTGAAACTTTGAGGTTCATCTTCTAACATAAAAGTTAGAAAATCTGGACCAAACGTTTTTGACGTTTTTGTCCTCTTACTACGTCTAGGCTCAACCTCATTCCTCTCTTCCATCAACTCTTGATCATGAGAGGTACTAGACGTAGATTCCAAATTCCTTTTAAGGGAATTAAGAGAATTTGTTTCTTGTGTAGGTTTACATGGAAATATTTCCTCAAAAAATGATGCATTCCTAGATTCAATTATTGTATTCACATGCATGTCAGGAATATCAGATTTATGAATCAAAAATCGATATGCACTACTGTTATGGGCATAACCAATGAAAACACAATCAACTGTTTTTGGTCCTATCTTTACCTTTTTGGGAATAGGAACCGCCACTTTAGCCAAGCACCCCCACACTTTTAAGAATTGATAGGAAGGCGTTCGACCTTTCCATAATTCATAAGGTGTCTTGTCTAATTTCTTTTGAGGCAACTTGTTGAGAATATAATTAGCAGAAAGAATAGCTTCCCCCCACAAGTTCTGTGGTAATCCAGAACTTATCAGCATAGCATTCATCATCTCCTTCAAGGTTCTATTTTTCCGTTCAGCAACTCCATTTTGCTGAGGTGAATAGGGTGCAGTGGTTTGATGAACAATACCATGTTGTGAACAGAACCCACCAAA
Source organism: Fagus sylvatica (assembly GCA_907173295.1). NCBI lineage: Eukaryota > Viridiplantae > Streptophyta > Magnoliopsida > Fagales > Fagaceae > Fagus > Fagus sylvatica. The sequence continues at coordinate 25,190,798 of OU015764.1, forward strand.
AGGTGATTCATATTCCCCACCTCTATCACTCCTAAGAACCTTTATCTTTTTATTGAGTTGATTCTCAACTTCTTTCTTATAATGAATGAAACTCTCTAATGCCTCATCCTTGCTCCTTAGCAAGTACACATAACAGTATCTTGTGCAATCGTCTATGAATGTAACAAAATATTTCCGACCTCCTCTAGTTTGAACAAATTTCAAATCACATACATCACTATGTATTAATTCTAGAGGATCACTACTTCTTTCAATGGAATGAAAGGATGTTCTCGTTAATTTAGCCTCCACACAAGTTTCGCATTTATGATTAGTATCAATTTGAAATTTTGGCAATAAATTTAAATTGACTAATCTATGCAAAGTTCCAAAATTAACATGACCCAATCTTCCATGCCAAACATTAGATGACTCAAGCAAATAGGCAGAAGATTTGTTCTTATTCTCATTTATAGGAACAATGGTCATCACATTCATTTTGAAAAGCCCATCGCTTAAATACCCTTTTCCCACAAGCATTCCACTCTTAGTGAGTAAGAATTTGTCAGACTCAAAGACCAACTGAAAACCATTCTTGCTTAACAAAGAACCTGAAACAAGGTTCTTACGAATGTCTGGCACATGCAGCACATCATTGAGGGTTAATTCTTTTCCAGAACTCATCTTTAGGACCACCTTTCCCTTTCCTTCAACTTTAGAAGTCGAGGAGTTTCCCATGAAAAGTTGTTCTCCATATCCCACAGATTGATATGTAGAAAACATTTTCTTGTCTGAACATATATGACGAGTAGCCCCAGTGTCCACCCACCATTCATTGGTATTTTTTACCAAATTCATTTCAGACACTTGTTCGATAGACATTTGTTTAAGCAAAATTTTTATTTAAACAAAATTCTCAAAAATCAATTTAAAAGAATTCACTACCGAAATCAAGATAAGTAAGCCAAAGAAAGAATTTTATTTAAACAGTATCTTCACAGATCAACTTTTAAGCAACAGTAATTCAAATAGAAGCAACAGTAATTCAAATAGAATGTTACCAAAATGTAACGTTCCACTTTTAAATTACTTTAAGCCTTTAACCGTTGAATCACTAATATTAAATTCAAAGAACATTCACTATTTGCTAAACTTAATTCTTCAATTGTTTGAGAACAAAAAAAGACTAACAGTGAACAACACGTTAACGTTATATATATTATAACACCAAAACATGAAACAGTATATTAATTTTGCAAAACAAAACTTTCACTGTTTCGGAAAAAAAACAAAAACAAGAAATAGTATATTAACCAAACAAAACAGTTATCACAACTTTTGGAATATATCACATAACTCGAATTCGCAAACAGCGTGAAACTATTAAGAATTCTGGGTTTGCGGTGAATATCGTCACACAGTATGAAATTCGCAATCAACGTTTTCAACAACCACACAGATCTCAGTAACTTTTTCACAGAAATTACACAATAAAATTTTACGCAAAATCTGTCTTAAGATTGTTGGGTATATATCATGTGATTCTGTAAAAAGAAACAACAACAAATCTGTTATAGTTAATAAATAACAAAAACTCACAGTGAATGCAGTATAAATAGATCAAGTCTAGCGTTTGACGCTATGTCCTTAAGACAGATTGCGCCCCTCACACTATTAACTTAGTGGTGCTTTGAGACTCGCGGACGTCTGTCTCCCAGGATAAAATGATCTTCGCACGTAGAAGAAGCACAAGCAATCTCCGTGCACAACGAACGTAACAAGTGTCTCTTTCTCTCTCTTTATGCAAATGGGACTCTCAAAGTTGTAGGAAATAACTAACTCAGTATATTCTATATGTAATTAATTAAATGAATGAGAGGACACTCTATTTATAGATAGAGTCATACCTCTTCAGAAAAGACACAACATTTGGGGAAATAATAATGTATTAATAAATATATAAATTAGATGGACTGGGCCTAACCCACATGGGTTTGCTTGGCCCACTTTTAGGAGGCAATTTCTCATTCACTCCTAACCATTTTTCCAACATTAAGTTGAATCATGGCCTTGATCAAGCGCACCAACATGGTCCATTGATGCTGTTCCATCGTTGAACATTAAGATCACAAATTGCATCTGCTGTATAATTTATTTAATAAATATAACTGTGCATGAAGTTCATGCCTATTGTTTTCATTGTACTCTGGTCTACCAGTTTAAACCTGTGAAGTAAACTATTATTCTGCAATGTGGCAGCTGCTCTATAGGAAAAATTAGATAATTCTACATCTGCTAAACATATGTTCAACCAATAGGAGATTTGCATTCAAGAGTTTGTCAAATGTAGACAAGGAGATACAATTTACAACTTGGCACTTCGTAAATATCATATTAATGGCCTTTGGTACCCTAGGACAACCTTATTTTAGCTTTCGAAATTATGATCTAGACTAAATTGGCTGCAGTTCTTTTATTTTGATATATTGTTCAATGAAAAATTTTAGATGTCTATAACATGAGACATAGTGAATGCCTACTATGACTGTGACCCTATGTAACTAAAACTTATAGAAGCTTCAAACTTCTAAATTGAACCGCAAAATATATACTTTTCTAAAAGCCTTGGAACACACTCTGCATAGTTTTGGGAATTCCACAAAATAATATCACCCTACATTATATAATTTTATAATGTATTTCATCTGGTCTATGAAATTTAATGAAGAAGAAAATTGGATGCACCCAAATGAAAGTGTCCTCTCATACAACGATCTTAAGGATAGAGACTCAAGCTGAAGCGTGGAAAGCTCAATACCATTAGAGGTTCTATTGTTTCTTTCCTTCCAAATACTCCATATTATACATAGAGGAGTGGCATTCTTGGTCTATTACTATGTCATCTATACAAACCCTTCTGAGGAAACACTTAATAACCTTCAAAGGCATCACTCATTGAATCCCAAAAACAATTCTTTAGCAATAGAACAATGAGGCAATAGATGTTTAAATGATTCTCCACTATTATTTTATACTGAATTTTAAATACTTCACATATAAATTATCCCGCGCTTTGCGCGGTTATACGCTAGTAACATTAATAAACGAAGCTCATTTATAAAGATTCTAAACGGTAAACTTCTGTATGTAGTTTGAGTGCGCGGAAGATGGCGGCAAAGTAGACTAGTGTTTGTGTTTAAACCAAAGTCGTGGACTCGTGGCAGCCTCAGAGCATTAATTGCACACAATTATTTCAAATTAATACCCACAATTTCTAAACAAATTTAAATTTATAGGAAATTATATCAACTATTTGTGAATATTAATATCTACGTGATATATTGCGGAGGTGATATGAACTTTTTTTTTTTTTTTGAAGTAAAGAGTGATGCACGTACTGTTGCGCAAATCAATGCCCGATAATTCGTAAAAATAATTCATTAAAGTCGCACATGCATGTTTTACTTAAAAGTCCTTGTCTTTTTTCATTTTTGCTGGATCGTATAGTCCTTTTCTTTCTTCCAACTTGTTTCAATCTTTGTGTTTTTGGTTTACTAACACCATATTGATCTTTCCTTACATCGAAAGGCCATTACATTATCCAGAAAAAAAAGGCCATTACTCACACGTGAATTTCCAGGCAAAACCAATATGTCATGTCGAAATCACTAGCCATTTTGATCGTTCCTATTTCTCAAAATTTCTAGTAGGGTGTTAAGGAATTCCACATAGGTTAAATAGGAGAGTTATGTTAGTAGTCCTATGTATAAATAGGACACTTTCACAACATAATATAATCATCCAAAATATCATACAAAGAGAATATAATAAAAATATAGCCCATTGGCTACATCCTGTGGACGTAGGCTCACATAGCCGAACCACTTGAAAAACCCCTAGTCTCCATTCTCTTCCTCTCTCTATCTCTCTTTTATATATTCCATTGTCAATAGATTTATGTTTTTTACATAATATCAGAGCATTAAAGCTCTCACGAGCAATTTGATCCTTACGCTTCAGTATTTCAAAAAAAAAAATCCATCCAAAGCTCCCCACCACAAATATCCTAATTTCAGAAAAACTGATCACATAGATCAGTAGAGAATTAAAAAATCGGCGAAACCCCAGTTTTCCAATCGGCATCAGCGATAGCACGCGCCTCCATGCGCGGCCCAAACCTTCTGGAATCTCCACCATGAACCACACGTGCCGCCAGCACCTCCATCTCGATTCTATCTCTTCCGGCCACCGATTCAATTGGTGACCACCTCCATTCAATATATCGGAGGCTGATCTGTTCATGAGCACAAAAATAAAGCCGATCCGATGATGAATGCGCCTCCACGCGCCTCTCAAAGTTCCGGCGTTCCGATTCACGCACTCCCAGTCTCACACGCGTGCCATGCGCCGGAATTAGTCTTGTTCGACCCATGTTTCTCTTGACCCGATCTATTATTCGACCCGTTTATGATCCGCGGCGCCAACCACTGCTGATGTCAGCCTTAGGTCGCTACAGTTTACTGCTGACGTCAGCAGACCCGAAAAAAAAAAAAAAAAAAAAAAAAAAAAAAATCCAAGCCACCGAGCCTCTGAGTTGAGATTCGAGCCATCGAGCCAAGATACTAGCCAAGCCAAGTTGAGCTAAGATATTTGAGCTATTCTATTGCTACCAAACTCAAAGGCTACATTAAAAATTACACCTTGAGTTTGAGGGGGAATATTAAGGAATTCCACATAGGTTAGATAAGAGAGTTGTGTTAGTACGTAGTCTTATGTATAAATAGGATACCTTTACAACACATCGTAATCATTCAAAATATCATACAAAGAGAATATAATAAAGATGTAGCCTATTGACTACATCCTGTGAACGTAGGCTCACATAGCCGAACCACTTGAAAAACCATAACCTTCATTCTCTTTCTCTCTCTATCTCTCTTTTATATATTCCATTGTCAATAGATTTAGGTTTTCTACGTAGGGGAATGAATTTCATTGACTTTAGGGAAAAAAGAAAAAGAGATTTATTTATTCAGTAATTAATCATTGAGAAATATATAAAATCCACGTCTATATATTATGACCAAAATCCTAGACCTATATACTTCTTACCTGGCCGCACTCCTTGGTCTTTACAAATTCGTCCCTAAACCTTCACAAGCCAAAAACAAACACAGATCACATACACAATATTTTTAATTACCATGTCTCTAACCAGACTTCACTGTTTGATTAGTCCCTGCATTGTTCTCTTCATTTTCTCAAACTTCGTCCCTTCCATTGCTCATCCACTTTCCTTCAGTGTAACTATTTTTGGTCATGATGCTTCAAACATTGCTTACAATGTTTGGATTACTTACAATGCTACAACCAAGAACCTCAGTGCAATCTGGACATATGGGGAAAACCCCGTTATTAGGGGAAATTCTTTTCTTCCTTGTAGCATTGATCTAAAAGAAGTTCATCCGGCCGAGATGGTTATAACTTGTTTCTTAGTCTCTTAGATGCTACAAGCTCAAACCTTGAGCGGCATCTTATTCTTTCATGTGATTTTCACACAAACTCAGGTTCCTGGGAGATAAGAAGCAATAAAAAAAGGTGGACATTGTTGGCCGTGTATGTTGCAGTGTGTTTCTTGGTTTTGATGCTTGAAGTGGGCGTCATTTCTTGGCAGGGGCGGAGCCATGTATTGGCTAGATTGGGCTATAGCTTAGTCAAGCTTTTAAAATAAAAAAAAATTTATAGCAAAAATTTTATTTTATTTTAAGTAGTCTTAGCTTTAGCTCAGTTTGAATTCCAATCACAAACTCATCACTAACCCAGTCCAATTTCAGCAGTGCAAGAGCTATTATTAATTTTTTTATTTTTTTATTTTAGACCTATAATTTTAAAAAAATAAATAAACATAGCCTAGTCCTTAGCCTGCCAATTCTAATCTCAAACCTATTAAAAAATTTAGTCCAATCTAATTCCAAACCCAAAACCTATTCAGAATTCCAAATCCAAACCACAAATATTTAACCTAGACCCACCCAAATTACTCACATATCTGAAATCCCAACTCACATATCTAACCGTAAATTAAAAAAAAAAATAAAAAAAATCCCCAAACTACTTACATTCCCGGCTCTCCAGCACTGCCACTTGCTCCTTGTCGTTCATCTTCCACTCCACTGCCATCGGATCTCTTTCATTCTTTCTTTCTCTCTCTCTCGTTGAGTCACTGGATAAGTGAAAAACTTGAAGTATATTTTGAAATTTGAATGTTTACTGACTTGGGTTTTGCTAATAGTAAGTTTACTGACTTTGTTTTGTTATTGTGTACGTGTTGATCTAATGTGGTATTGTGAATGTTTATGTGGTGTGGGTGGAAAACATGTGTCGGTTAGTGTGTGGTGTAGTTTGTGATTTTTTAACTTCTTATTTATTAAATAATGAGCTGTGGCCATAGTGAGTTAGTGAGTGCAATACTTTTTGTGGTTATTTGCTAAACATGAGTGTATTACTTTACTTACAAATTTGATATGCCTTTATCATTTTGTCAATATTGTGTTCATATCTGTTACTGTTTATTCCTTTTTTTCTAAATAGTTTTTTTTTTTTTTTTGAAGTTTGATTGTTATTAAAAATAATAATAATAATACTAATAATAACTATGGTACATGTGAGTGTGATTATGTGGTATAAAACTTAATTTTAATTTTAATATTTGGTGATTTACTTACAAATTTGATATGAGGATTTGAGTGGGTGTTTGGGTGATTTGAGATTTGAGATTTGAATTTTGAATTTTGATTGGTAATAAAAATAATAATAATTACTTTTAAAACTCTGCTTAAAATGTTATTTTTATAGATTATAATGTCAACTCAATTGTAAATAAAAAAGTTAAGAAAATAGATTTTATTCTATTTGCATTGCATGTATGTTTTTCTTTTTGTTAATGTATAGAATATGCATTGAGTTGTAAGGTTCATTATATCCCCTTGATTAGGTGTAATTTTTTTTTTTTTACTAAATAAATTTTTTCATTATTGACAAGATTTACTTAATACTTTCAGCCCACTCCAAAATATTTTCTTGGCTTCGCCCCTGATTCTTGGTTAGTACTTGTGCAGAGGAGGAGAATTAAAAATAAGATCCATAGAGATGAAGCGGATTCGGTCTCCTCCATAAGTACAGATCTTGAGAGAGGTGCGTTTCCTAGAAAATTTTCTTACCTAGAAATAGTTGCAGCCACTGATGGTTTTGCAAATAATAGAAGGCTAGGTCAAGGAGGTTCAGGCAAAGTCTACAAAGGAGACTTGGGTGACCTAGGCCGCTCAGTTGCTGTCAAGAGAATCTTCAATGAATGCCACCATTCTCGGTCTCTATTCATCAATGAAGTAAAGATTATAAGCCGTTTAATACATCGGAACCTGGTTCAGGTCATTGGATGGTGTCATGAGCATGGCGAATTCTTGCTTGTATATGAGCTCATGCCTAATGAGCCTCGACAATCATCTCTTTGGCAATGGAAAAACACTGCCATGGAATGTGAGATACAAGATTGCTTTAGGCTTGGCCTCGGCACTTCATTATCTCCATGAAGAAGCCGAGAACTGTGTACTTCATAGAGACATAAAGTCAGCTAATGTATTATTGGACGCAGATTTCAATACTAAAGGTGATTTTGGCGTTGCTGAGCTGGTGGACCCCGAGTTGAAGAATCATAGGACTGGTGTTGTAGGAACTTGTGGTTACTTGGCCCCGGAATATGCGAGTGAAGGAAGGGCCAGTAAAGCATCAGACGTGTTTAGTTTTGGAGTAGTGGCTTTGGAAATCGCATGTGGGAGGAAGACTTACCAGGATGGGGAATTTCATGTGTCACTTGTGAGGTGGATTTGGCAGCTCTATCTTGTAGGAGATATTCTCAACGCAGCTGATGAGAGATTGAGCTTGTGCATGAGTTTTAATCAGGATCAAATGGAGCGTTTTTTGATTGTGGGATTGTGGTGTACTCACCCAAACTACAAAGAAAGGCCAAAGACAGCACAAGTAATTAAGTTTCTTCAACTTGAAGCACCGTTGCCAGAGCTTCCACGTGACATGCATCATCCCTTTTTTCAGTCAATCTCTCCACCCCAAGGACAACTTGATTCCTTTCAACCATCTATCACCTCAAGCCTCAACTATGGGGGTCGATAAAATGCACAGGTTTATTGTGAGTTGTGGTGGGCAACAATGTAATTTTCTTTTTTTTAATTTTGGTAAGCTGGAGCTTGTTAGACTCTAGCTATTACTAATGACCCCAGCTACACGGGATACTTAAAAACAATGGGAATTAAAGACTGAAACATTGAACAATCAGACTCTCCTCTATGAAACTCACTTCTTATTTTTTCCCTTTTTTTCTCTTTTCTTGTTCTCTCCCTCTTCCACGCACGCCGCCTTGCTCTTCATCTCTCATGCTTACCTATAGGGATCTTGCTCTGACTATTTTCTCCTTTTTCTTAGGGGATGGGACGCTGATAGGGATGGTGGAAGATCCTGGCATCCGACCATCCTTCTCCGGTAGCTTGATGAGTGAAGAAATGGTGAACAAGCAAGTAAAAACGAAGAGAAAAATAGGAAAATCTTAGAGAGTACTTTCTATATTGAATGAATGATAAATTACAAGAGACTTTAAATTGAGGTATTCCTTAGGCTATTTATAGATTACAAAAAGGGATGCTAAGCATTGTGCTTAGCTGTAATGTCCAGGTATAATAGATTGGAAATATGTTATACTATCTAGCAAACTAACCACTTTCTATCTAGACTAACTAATCAGAATGAGACATTGGTCTAATTACAATAAACCATGTGACATTTGTTAACTAATAGTAGTAGGCTTTACAGTCTCTTGTTTATCATGCCCTCGCAAACAGAACCGAAACATTGGGCAAGCCTTTGGTTGAGGACGTCTGCCAACTGATCACCATATGAGATAAATCGAACCTCTAAATCTTTGTTAACAACTCTCTCACGGATGAAATGATAATCAACCTCAATGTGCTTAGTTCGAGCGTGGAAGAATTGATTGGAGGCGAGAGATAAGGCTGAGACATTATCACACCAGAGTGTAGGGGGATGTTGGAGAAAGATTCTAAGGTCTGCATAGGATGGTTATTTGCTGGTGCAATAATAGGAGGATTAGGAAGAGGTATTGGAAAGACATCTAGTTCAGCTGACATTGGTGAGGGATTAATGGAAGGTGGGACATGACTGGATAAAGTGGGAGCGAGGAGGAATATCAACACTTAAAGTGGGAGGAATATTTGTGGGTAAATTGGTTTGAACACTGAGAAGGCAAAGTGGGATAAGGACCCAGACTTGAGGGTGCAGTGCTGGGATGAAAGCAAAGGACAAAACTCAGCCAATTGTTTGTAGGATGGGAAAGAGAGATATCATTTTTGGGTGAAGAATTAATGGTTTGAAAGGGAAAGACATCTTCATGAAAGAGAATATGCCAAGAAATGATAAGTTTGGAGGTTTGTAAATTCAAACAGAGGACCCTTAGCATTTTGAGCCTAGCCTAAAAATACACATTCAGTGGAACAAGGCTCAAGTTTTGAGTATTTCAAAGACGTAATTAATAAAGGAAAACAAAGACAATCAAAAGTTTTCAGCATGGAATAATCGGGACCAAGGTGTATTGAAGTGCAACGATGGTGTTGGCATGCGATTGATGAGAAAAACAACACTTGCAATGGCATATGGCCAATATTCTAATGGATGGAAGACTAGGAGATGAGAGTGAGTGTTGTTTCGATGATATGTCAATATTAATGTACGTTCAGTTACACCATTTTGTTGTGATGTGTGTGGGCATGAAAAATGGTGAAGTATACCATGGGAAGAATAGAAGGACTCAAAATCTAGATTAGAAAATTCACCACCACAATCAGTTCGAATGACTTTGATTCAAGTATTTAATAAGTTCTCCATAATTGCAGTAAGTGTGCTTTGATTCCTTTGTAAAAATGCATTTGTGGATACCTCCCACTCCAATATTTTTCCATTAAAAAAAGCTACTCTAATTCTTAACCATTCAAACCTTCACCCGACTAAGTTATTCTACAATACCCGCATTTTGTGTGTGGGGGATATGATATTCACTCAAATATTAAACATTGTTACACTCAAATGTAATATAGTTACAATCATTCAATTTTATATATATATATATATATATATATATTAAATTTAAATAAAAAAATTTAGGGTACTAAGTCATGTGATGGTAGATACCATTATATGTAACATTAATACCATTAAATGTGATATTTTATCTATTAGAAATATCAGACCCATAAACAAAATGTGAGTATTATAGAATTACCCTCACTAGAGTAGCACTGTGTGAACAAAATTCATTACTTCCCAGAGAAACAATGAGCAAAAACTTAAAAGAAAAGAACTAAAAACAAAGTTTCAAGATCATTATACCCAAATGGGTTTCAAACTTGTCCCACCATCTAATTTTCTATTAAATCGAAGTGAAATTAACTGAATTTTTTTTATGCATTTTGTCAATTTAAAGTCATAATACTCAATGATACACTATTAAAAGATTCCATTATTTTTACTTAAATTTAACAAAAAATTAGACGGTACTTGGACGTAAGTGGATGGAATTCTATGAATATTCAAAATTTTCCTCCAACAATTGCATTGTCCAACCATAAAAATCTATGCCAATTTTCACTTACCAAAGAACATAACAAAATCAATGTCAAGCATAACAAACTAGTACCCAGAAAGATAAAAAAAAAAAAAAAAAAAGCAACACAGAGAAGCATGAATTATTTGAAAATTTGAGAGCTTTTTACTTAATGGTGAAAACTCTTCAGAGTCACAAACTTTCTTAGGCGCCAACCTGAATTTGCAAAAATCAGCCCCTCTCTCTCAGTACTTAGGAGTCAATACAAATAGATAAAAGTTCTAAAATAAGGGCAAAACGACCAAGGTGTTTGGTCACAGAGGAAGACTGCATATTGTAGTTTGTTCATGCGCTACCATGTTATGGGACATGTAGACCTTGGGCTTCAAATGGAGTGGGATGGGTCAGGTTGGAGCCCAGCTCAGGCTCAGCTTTTTAAGCGTTCATTTTATAGAATGTCCATAGCCTAGATTACCCCAACTCACCTACGAAAAAACAGGATTGAGATCTCATGTAATTGGTGAAAACCAATTGCATGACAATAATTTTGATCTCGGTTGTCCATTCAAAAGTGATTTTTGATATCGGTCGTCCAATGAAAAATAAATTTTTAACTTTTAATATATTTGAATCGACAACCGAGATTAAAAGTTATTTTACAACTCTTTATCTCAACCATTCAAAACTATTATCATGCAATTGGTTCTCGATGTGAAAAAACATTAACTATTTGGAAAAAGTATAAATGCTTTGGAAAACTTCATAAAAAAGATAGTGCACAGTGCACACTTCCGACTCACAATCTCGATTTCAATACCCAAATCTAAATTTGGTCTTTCCATATCAAATAGGATTCTCTTTTCTTGTTTTATATCTCCATGTTGAAAACGAAACACGTGTGGTCAAAAATCAAAAGAGAGAGGAAAAGGACAAGACATGGGAGGACTAACCAACAATTTGCCAACAGAAATGCCACTAAAGGTATGTTCAAAATAAAAATGTTGGGGAGGAAAGAAAACACCTAAATTCGAGCCACCTTTCTCCTTTTCTTTTCTCTTCTATCACCCATCTCCTTACCTTCAACTATAAGATAAATGAAAGCTATTAGTGTAATAAACATTCACAAAAATAACAAATTACTTCTCAAAATATCACTTTTAAGAACCTTGTGCATTTGGCCATGTGTTTTTTTCTTAAAAAAATTGATTAATCATTTAAATAAATGGCTGTGGGTTTAGTTCAAATAAAAATAGAGCCTAATTATAAGAGATTGAATTCAAAATAAATAAACAAATAAAAATTAGCTATGAATTAATATTAAAATTATAAAATGGATTATTTCCGATTTAGAAGTAAAATAGAGAGGTGCAGGTGCTAATCCCCTTGTCTGCAGTGGGCCTATGAAACATGAATGATAGAATTGATGATTTGCATTCATTTTTTGTCCCCTACGCAGTACGCTTTTGCATCTTCACCTGAGGACACTATTTTGACTTCGTCAACTAAAAGTAAGAGGCAAGCAATTGCAATTTGCGGCCGCACACAACTCATATCATAGATTTTCCGCACAAGTATTATATGGTGCATTCCGAGAGTCTTCCGAGCAAGCTAGCGCCTAGCGGCATACCAGTTTCCACATTAAGATTAAATGCTACGCGTATCATGGAACTCACACTTCATAAATCATAAGTAAACCTCTCTTACCAAATTTTAAAAGAATGCCACAATATGAAACACAATAAAATTGAATGGTGTAACGGTTTTCCTCCTCTCGAAACTTCAACGACTTTGGTCAAAATTACCAACTGAGAAAGCATTAGAAGAGAATAAATTACAAAAAAGAAAACTGAATTTGCAACTTATTCTCTACAAATCCAATACTGATAAGAGATATTATAATATCTCTATTACATAATTTTTTTTCTTATCAGTATTGGATTTGTAAGTATTTAATAATGCACATTTTCTCTGTGTTAAACATCCCAACACGTGTTAAACATTCCAACTTTCTTAACTCTACGGCAACTTCTATGGCTATCCAACACGTGTCCGTTTTGGGGCAAGATGGCAATACTTCAGTGGATGGTACTAGGACTTGTTCCATCAACATTTTGTCTGTCATGTATGCATTTCGGTCTAATTAGAGACCGACCATGGCTAAACTTGCTAAAATATATATATATATTTTATATATTTATATATTTTTTCAAATATGACTCTTGTTATATTTATTTGAAATATGGACTCATTCAAAATCTTTTTTGTGAAAGACATTTTTGAATTGAAAATCATCTTTCTAAAAGACATTTTCTGATCAAATTTTGATTAGAAGTTGTCTAGAAAAGACAATTTTAAGAAATATAAAAATTTTGATCAGAAAGTGTTTTTCGGAAAGACGATTTTTACGTTTAAAAGTGTCTTTCACAAAAACGATTTTGAAGAGTCTATATTTCAAATAAACATCACAAGAGTCATATTTGACCTAAAAACTTAAAAAAATATATTTTTTTAGCAACTTTGTCCACCGACCATGCTATCTAATATCATTGTCTTAGACCGAGGTGCACATGAATTTTGATCTTAAGTAGTGTATAACACATACACAGGTCAGCCATCATTTTAAGTTATAACATTAACTTCTCTGTCGATCGCCCACTATGCCCCTTGTGAAATCGAACAGCTCTCGAGCGGTTTAACTATATGTCCGTTCCCAAAAGAGAGGAAACTTCGGGGACCACACTTATCTCCATTCTGTATGTAGTTTTTGTGCGCGAAAGATGGCTGCAAAGTTGACTTTGTTTATGTGTTTAAACCGAAATCCTGGACTCGTGGCTACCTCAACGAAATAAGGAGTGTCACACTGTCGCCCAATCTCATATATTCGTAAAAATATTTTCTTAAAGTCGCACATGCATGTTTTACGTATAGTCCTTTTTCTTATTCCAACTTTTCTATAGTAACTTTCTGTTTGTCCGTTTAATATTCGAAGGGCCATTACTCACATGTGAAAGGAAGGCAATATCAAACGGTCAAATCGAAATTACTAGCCATTTTGATCGATCCTATCTTTCTCATCATTTCAAGTGGGAAGACATTTCCTTGACTTTCTGATTGTGACTTTTTTCTCGATAAATATGTTTTGAGAATAATATTAAAATCCGACTCTATATATGTTTATACCTGGCCACACTCCTTGGTCTCTACAATTCGTCCCTAAACCTTTACAAACCAAAAGAAAACAAATTAACATGTCTCTAAGCAGACTTATTCCAGCGTCCAGTCTTCACTGTTTGATTAGTCCCTGCATTGTTCTCTTCATTTTCTCTCACTCCTTCCCTTCTTTTGCTTCTCCCCTTTCCTTCAACATAACTAATTTTGGTCATGATGTTTCAAACACAATTACCTACGAAGGTGATGCCACTGCTTCCAACGGAGCAATTGAACTGATTAACTCAAGTGATTCATCGAATCGCATGGGGTGGGCTACATATGCCAAACAAGTACACCTATGGGACAGAGAAAGGGGGACTCAGGCGGACTTCTCCACTCATTTCTCTTTCACCATTGGCAATGTTAATCCTAGTACACTCGCCTTTTTCCTGGCTCCTGCTGGTTATATTAATCCACTCAACTCTGACTTTCCCATGCCCAAGTCCAAGAACCATATCGTGGCGGTTAAGTTCGAAAATTACCCACATTCAGAGCAGGATCCCCCGATGCATCTGGTTAAAATCAGTGAAAACTCAATCTCTTCAGACGCCTATGCACGTTGGGATGACTTGCATTCTGGGAAGAAGGCTAACGTCTGGATTTCATACAATGCTACAACCAAGAACCTCAGTGTGTTCTGGACATACGAGGAAAACCCAACTATTAGGGGGAACTCACATCTTTCTTGCAGCATTGATCTGAAAGATGTTCTTCCCGAGTGGGTTACAATTGGTTTCTTATCTGCTACAAGCTCAAAACCTGAGTGGCATTCTATTCATTCATGGGATTTTCACTCAAATTTGGAATCTTTGGTAAATTGCAATAAAAAGAGGAGATTGTTGGCCGTGTATGTTGTTGTGAGTTTCTTGACTTTGATGCATTTAGTGGGCATCATCAGTTGGTTAGTACTTGTGAAGAGGAGGAGAAGTAAGAATGATAGCCATGGAGATGACACGAATTCAGTCTCCTCCATAAGTACTGATCTCGAGAGAGGAGCGTTGCCTAAAAAATTTTCTTACCTAGAATTAGTTGCAGCTACGGGGGGTTTTGCAAATGATAGAAGGCTTGGTCAAGGAGGGTCTTGCGAAGTCTACAGAGGAACCTTGGGTGCCTTATACCGCCCAGTTGCTGTCAAGAGAATCTTCACTGAATCCCAACACTGTCAGTCTCTATTCATCAATGAAGTCAAGATAATAAGCCGTTTAATACATCGGAACTTGGTTCAGTTCATTGGATGGTGTCATGAGCAAGGCGAATTCTTACTTGTTTATAAGCACATGCCTAATGGCAGCCTTGACAATCATCTCTTTGGTAATGGAGAAATTCTGCCATGGAATTCGAGATACAAGATAGCTTTAGGCTTGGCCTCGGCCCTTCATTACCTTCATGAAGAAGCAGAGAACTGTGTCCTACATAGAGACATAAAGTCAGCTAATGTATTGTTGGATGCAGATTTCAGTACTAAACTTGGTGATTTTGGGCTTGCTGAGCTGGTTGACCCCCAGTTAAGGGTTCATAGCACTGGTGTCGTAGGAACTTATGGCTACTTGGCACCAGAATATGTTAATGAAGGGAAGGCAAGTAAAGCATCAGATGTGTTTAGTTTTGGAGTAGTGGCTTTGGAAATCGCATGTGGGAGGAGGACTTACCAAGATGGGGAATTTCATGTGTCACTTGTGAGGTGGATTTGGCAACTCTACCTTGAAGGAGATATACTCAAAGCAGTTGATGAGAGATTGAGCTTAACCATGAGTTTTAACCGGGATGAAATGGAACGTTTGTTGATTATAGGATTGTGGTGTACTCACCCAAACTACAAGGAAAGGCCAAAGACAGAACAAGTAATTAAAGTTCTTCAGCTTGAAGCACCGTTGCCAGAGCTTTCACCTGACATGTATGATCCCTTCTTTCAGTCAATCCCTCCACCCCAAGGACAATTTGTTTCCTTTCAACCATCTATTACCTCAAGCCTCAACTATGGTGGTCGGTAAAAGGGTGTTCCCACAAACATCATGCAAATCCTTTGTATGATTTTTTTTACTTTTTTTTTTTTTTTTTTTGGTTCTTTTTTTCCCTATCAAACTCTTGTGTGATTTCTTTTTACTAGATGAAACCACTGGGGTAAATATCTAGTTTTTTTTGTTGGTAAAAGGGGATTAATATTCAGTTAATGTTGATGTGACATATTGTGATTAGTGTAATTATATCAATTGTGAAAAATGTTGTATCAAAAAACAAAATTGTGAAAAATGTTTATGGCTTAGAATTATTGTTCGGTCTTTGAGCTGCCGCAAAGAAAAAAGTTGCACCAGACCGTAAGGCCATTGTCATTGACTAGAAAACCAGAGGGGATAAGGGACTTCTCATAGATATGGATTGAGGAGACACATGAGATAATTGCTGCTAAAACCGTGTATTCTCAATTGACTGTTCTTTTTCAAAAGTTTGCGTCCCATTTCTATGCGCGTGCAAGTTTTGTCTGGTAATTAGGCCTATAGTGTTTGTCTGTTTGTCTAAATGGGCGTAGAATATTCTCTCTTTTTTTTCACTAATTTAAATGCACAAATTGCTGGTTGTATAAGCAGGTTATCTCTAGGGATAGAAACATTCCCTTTTTATGCTAATCTAACCGGCCAAAATCTGTCTCAAATGATGTCAATTTTTTCCAATACCAAGAGAGGAAACATCAAACAGAAACAATTTAGAAAATTACTGAACTAGAAACCTAGAGAAATACCCCAATAATCAGTTACAACCTGCAGAGCATGTGACATAATTTGACATATTTTAAAAATTAATAACATATTCCTACATACCAACTATAAAAATACAAAGGTTGAAAAGAAAGACCGGAAACTTGTATCTTTCACATATAACTAAAACTACGTTTTAATTATAAAAATACAAAGTTGAAAAGAAAGACCAAAAAACTTGTATCTTTCACATACAACTAAAATTACGTATCATGTGTCAAAAAAGCACTAATAATATTAAATTTTTTGTTCATACAATTAGTCTTATATTACCATTAATTTAAAAAACTTGCAATGAAAGCTGACGGGTAAAACCAATGAGAATGTAAATGTTAGAAATTATACAAAAGGCATACCCGCATAATGCCAATAATCTTCACCTCTCCAGCCTCAAACCGAGCGACTTTGGCTTCATCTCGTATGTTTGCAATTGAAAATCTAAGAAGATATCGTTGTGAATTACTTTTGTATTCAGCTATTTACCATCAACATCATTTATGAGAGAAACCAATTCAATATTCTCAGCTCCTTGAGTTTCAGTCCCTTCTTTTGTACCCATGATTTCAGGAGGAAGAAAGGAAGAGCTAGGATCACCTCGGGGTATCAAATATAGCAGACAAATTGGACTGACTCTCAATATGTTCCGAATCAATATGACCAACCATAGACTATCAAAGTTGGTTCGTGTAACGTTCAATACATGGAGCAGGAAGCCTCCTCCCCATGTTGCTGAGAGAATTCCAACGTTGTCAATTGACATGAGTAGAGCAAAGAAAGTGCCTTCGATACCTGAGGGGCAAAGCTTTGCACTGAGTACAAGAAGAGGCATCCATTTAAGCCTTCCAATCATTTGATATACACTTTCATCAATCACTATGAAAAAATAATCTGATATGCCATATTTCAAATTCAATCGAAACACCAAGATCAAATCCAGCATTCCTGATAAACCAAAAAGCAATTGAGTCCAGAAGAGCAGGTCTCGGAAGGGGTAATCCTTCAGAACATTCTGGTAAAGAATTGCCCCCAAGAGGGAGCCAACCGAACCAATTGAGAAAATAAAACCAACGGTTTCCTGCATAAATCATAAGACATAAGTTTTATTAGCGCCACACACAGTTTTCTGCATTACAAGCCACAAATTATAAGCAAGATTTTCATCTAGTGCACTAAATTATAACTTACTCCAAAAAATTAAACCACTTGAACATATATTCAATCATGTCTAATGATGTGAAATCCACAGACAATACAATATCTCATCTATATGTGTGTTAGTGTTTATTGTGTATGCTCAAATTCATTTGAATATATACTGGAGTATACTCTGAATTATAGCCATAGGCCCATAGCTGAGAGTGAATTCTGACTGGAACTCACTCTCACCTATGGTTTAGCTACTCCTTTGACTTCTCCCCAAATTCCAAAACTCACACTGCCATATGATTCTCAAGGTTTTTGAGTTCCCCTTAGTAGTCTCCAAGACTGGTTATCCAGGAAAAGGCAATTGCTAAATCAAATACCTGGGAGAAAGCGGGACCATCCTTTGAGTCTTGTGTGTACCAATAGAACATTCCCTCATGGATATCCAAGCTCAATGCAATGGATAAGTACATATATAAACATGGCCTCCAAACGTCTGGGCATTTCAATGTTGTCCACATAGCCTTGCCAGCATCAAGAAACCTCTGGTTTACCTGAGTCCAGCATATATTAGACCATGAGCTTAAAAGGAAACAATATTTAACAGGAGCGGAAGAATACCTGTCTGTAATCAAAGTTGGGCATATAAGGCTCATCAAGCAGAATTCCAACTAAAAATACAAGTCCAGCTGGGATTGTCAGCAAACCAAACACCCCCTACCAGGGAAAAGCAAAAAAACTTCTCTAAAATAAAAAGATAATCATACCTTTAAATTGAAGATATGAAAAACAAAGATAGTTTTTAAATTTGAAGATATGAAGCTAACCTTAGGGCCTATGAGGTGAACAAAGATGCCACTTATGAAGAATCCTATTAGTGCTCCAATGGAGGCACTCAAGGCACACAAGCTTTGCATATCAGCTGCAAGAGATTCATGTTTAATACTGTTCTGTGCCACACAGGCATCTATGGTCACATCTGCTATTGCTACCCCAGCACTTCCTGCTGTCAATGACAATAGTGCCAAGACAAGATGTAGCTTTCCGTGCAATGATAATAAGAGCATGGAGATCACACCAAGAAAACCTGAATTAACATGAAAGGAAATATCTAATGAGCCAACTGTGTCAATCCTTTGTGCAAGGTTACTAGCTAAATAAAGGACAAATTGTTGATTAATAACTTAAGGACAAACCAGGTCTAAGATACCATTACACGTGATTATGTGGCCATCTCCCATTTGATACAAGTGTTAAAATTAATTGAACAGCCAAATTTTCAAATTTTACTTTTCAACTCTCCCCTTTTAGGTTTCTCCTTATACTTTAATAATGTGAAGTAACCACATTGTAGATTATATGAAGTTCCTCAACATAGATGCTGTTGTCACTTGTCACTACAATTTCCACTTAGGAAAAGTGGAAAAAATCAACACTAGTTGCTTGGTCTCATTGGACCACCTAAAAGATAGGTAGAGATACATGCATGAGAGATTTTCCTCATACACCAACGAAGATTTATCACCTATATTCGATGCTCTGTATTTTCTGCGGTGTGTGATTTTAAAGGCAGCTTAAACCCTCTAAAATAAGTTCCTTCTGAATAGTAACACTATGGCATTTTGACATCCATTAGGCAAAAATTAAGGTCAAGTTTTTCATAAATGAAAACCTCTTCATTTTTCCTCTCAATATGACATACCTCAAAGCGTGGACTGTGTTTATAATTACAAAATAAGTCAGGTTTACAAGTAATTTAAATGTAGAAACCAAAACCATTCAGTCTCACTAGGTATTGCCAATCTATCTGCTGTATTGGGACAAAATTAGGCCAAAATCTCTTTCTTTTCTTTTTGGGTACAACATGATAAGCCAGTCATGACAGCAAAGACCATGATTACAAATAAGTTGTGCCAACCTTAATTGTTCTTTCTTCTTGCCTTAGGGCCCTCTCAAATTTTTGTAAACTAGGATAAAGATTTCCAGCAACTGTAGTACCCTCCAATTTGAACATAGTATAGAGAACATGTTAATGATTGACACCTACATCTTTTTTGTGAATAGGGAGCAACAACACATTGTAGATATGTATGCAGATGAATATGACAGTGGAAAGCATTTTTACAATTTATTCCTTTAACCTTTCTTTGTCTAAAGATATGGTGCATGTCAGATTCCCCAAATAAGTCTTCAAATGCCAAGCCCTGAATGCTATGCTACATTATAAGGACAATGCAATCCAACAGATGCAATTCAATATCCAACACAAGCTCCAAGTTCATAAAATAGGAGTTTCTGGGGATGTTGTCATGATTATGAGCCCTTGTGATTAATGCAAGAACCCCAAGATGAGCAAGAATATAAGTTAAATGTAAGGCAGGCATGCACATGTATCCCCAAAAAAGAAGAAGTAAAAGACCATCTCTTCAATGATAATTATGAAGACAGAGTAATACCGGTTCCGTTGTGTGTTTTGTGGGAAATTTGGCATGAGCATAATAGCAAAACGTTTGAAGGTGTCGAACATCCTAATCTTGTCATAAAAAATCTGTGCTAGGATGTGCGTATGATTGGATGATTGCCATTGGCAATATTCCTTTTTGTCATGTTCTAGATTTATAGATTCTTTGAACTTAAGTTTGTAATCCTTCAGGTGAGTTTGGTCACATATTGTGCATTCAAAATACTTCCTTTTTTCTTGATCAAACTATTTTACTTCAAAAAAAAAAAAAAAAACACCATCAATTTAGTTAAAATAACATCAAATTCTACTTGGTTAATCTATTCTCTAAATTATTTATTAGAAAGAATGTGTTACATTCAAACTCAACATTATTATGGAAGGAAATAATTCTCTTGAACTTCTTATCAAGTATTGCCAACTAAATTGTGGCAATACCCTGTCCACACTTAATCATAAATACCATCAATTTGTGCTTTATGGGGTCCTTGAGATCATATATACAAGCTGGTCCATCTTATTTTACAATGTGTTTAGTGAAAATACATATATTATCTCATGTACTACTAAGCTAAGTACAATAACAATTCTTTGTGGTGTTGCAAATTATATACTTAATCCCCCACTAAAGTCTGACAGAACATTCTCCTTACTTAATTTCAGTTCCAGAATCATGAAATTCACTCCTACCGTCACCCCCACCCAAAATTACTTCCTATCCATCCTCATTCTGTGTCTCCCATTTACAATTAAAGTCCATGTTCTTGGAGCATTCACACATCAGACCCCATTACAGCTAAATATAAGATAATTTGATCTTTCATAACTAACCAATCTTGCTTAGGTGTGTAACCTCTGTTCACAATCATCACTTTATCTCTTACCTGTTTCGCATAAATCGGATGAATGCTTCCATATAAAAATATACTAAGGAACTCACACATGAACTCCTAACAACAACACCCACATTTTTGTGAATACTCGCAAGATTAAAGAAGAGAGAAAGAGAAATCAAACACTAAGATTTTGCGTGGTTTAGCAGTGTGCCTACATCCACGGCCCACAGGAGCGAGCAGCTATCAATCCACTCGCTCCGCTCCGCTACACTCGCCTATAAGGCTCTTGGCAGTTGGGCCAGGAGCAAATACGAGCCAATTCCAACACACATGCAAGCAAAGGAAAATATTTTGAAAAACTAATCAATGAGAAAAGTCCATATAATCAAATGTGAATCACTTCCCGGACCAAAAAAAAAAGGGAAACTACTACCAATGACATGCTCAAAATGCAAATCATCTACTTAATCCTTCTACCGATTCAGTGAGATAATAATGGAAACAAGTTTTGAATCATTAGAAGTACAATTATAGAATATAAATAAATATCTACTTGGAGGCTAAAATCGGAATTTAAATTTGACACTTCTGATGTAGATATGCATGCATCAATGAGATCCCATTCCACTAAATTGCATATTCAATATTGACTTTAGTAGGGGTAACAGAAAGTTGAATGATGTGTCATTTACCTGCAAAAATGAAATAAGGCCGTCTACGATACCCATAAATTGGGAGAACATCTGTAAGAAGTCCCCAGAGAGGCTTGACAATCCAAGGAATGGAAGTAATTCCTGCATAAATCTGTGCTTCAGAAGGCTGCACTTTCTGAACATCCTTCATGTAATACTCAGTCCCTACACGAGCAAGAGCCCCACCTAATCCCTGACTTATTCCATAAACAACCACCACCCCAAGCACAAAACTCCAATGCATTTCAGTGGCAAGCATTTTAAACCAATGGATCGGAATGCAGCAACAATCACAAAAACCCCTTTTGGGCTCATTATATTCCTCCACAGTATCACCAGAGGCTTCTTCAAGATTCTCTTCCTTCATCATCACTCCTTCTGATACAAATATACAGAAAACAACATTGACCCAGTTCACGAATCGAGTTTACTGATCTGAAAATATCAAACTTTTTGAATTTGCTCAAGAAAAAAGTTGGGATTCGTTTTCTGCACTAGATTTTTTTTGAAAAACAACACCGACCCAGTTCACAAAACAGTATTTACTCACTTGGTATCTTATAACCAATCAGAAAAGATTGAAAATAAAATAAAATCTCTGACCTGAGATATTTTTCCTGAACTGGGTGTCTTCAAAATGATGGAAATTCCTCAGGAAGAATGTTGAAACTTCTAAATTGGGCTATGGACTATGGTTTCTGCTTAAACCACCTTTGACTTTAGAAACAACAAACAAGTAATTTTTGTAAAGCGAGTGGAACTATTATTACACTCTAATTCCTTCCAAAGATTGATCTCAGATAGGAAAACGAACTATTTGAAGCTAGATGTAGATAATAAAAAAAAATGTGGTAGTTCTAAGGTTGCACTTTGCAGAAGCTTCAAGTTTCTATTACAGCAGGTTTGACCAACAAAACGGTAGACATAAACGAAAACAAACAAAAACAAAAACTATTCAAAACATAAAAAAATAAAATTGCATTTTTTTTTTTTTTAAGAAGATTTTGCATTTGTTTTGGAGTCTCAAAAACTCTTTTTTTTTTTCAGGGTCGAGGAAGTCTCAAATACTCTATCACATATGCATCATGGTTTTCTTAATATGTGAGTTTCATTACGATAAAAGGCATGTTTTATATATGAAATGTACTATATAATTATTATAGTGCAAAAAAAAAATTTTACTCAAAAAATAATTAACAAATATAGTTAAGCGATAAATAAGTGCAATATATTTTCATTCATCTTAAATAAATCGTAATGAAATATAGAATTTATGTCAATTGTCTTGGTAAATACTAAAATCTAGTGAATCGGTATTAAAGTTTGACATCAAAATCAACAGTTATTTGGAAATTTGAGTTTAATAAAAAGGGTAGTATTCTTTGTTCTGTTTTTTTTTCCTCCCCTTACAACAAGAGGGGTGAGTTTGAAAATTTTTAATCAACTTCATATGCATTAAAAGTAATTATTCTTTTACGTAGCATACTATAATGAAATTTCATTCATTTTGGACACAAAGATAAAAGAAATCTCACTTATCAAAAAAAAAAAAAAAGTAAAGAAAATCTCAAATTTAATTTAGATTTTTTTTTTTTTCTTACAACTAATACAATTAATAGGAGATTCAAACCAAATTCTCTCACATGAAGATTGGACCAATGACAAAGACCCACAACGTATAGACTTTTCAATTTGTTGTAGTTAATTTCTGTAGCTGGTGGAGTAAAAAATAAAATCACTATAGCCAAGGATTTCATCCTCAAGGTTAGGAACCCATTGCTTGTATTCAATTGGGGACCCGCCACTTCTTGCGTTCTTATGACGTAAAGGCCAATCTATCTGAAAAGGGTGTTGAAGTTAAGGTTGTTGGGTTTTTAGTTTTTACCTTTCTGGAACATACAACAGTAAAAATAAGTTCTGTTAGATAACAAAAACACAAAATAGTTTTTCCTTCACATCATAAGACGCATCGTGGGAAAATATTGTTAGGAGAGTAAGGTGGATATTACAAATTTTACAGTATAAATTTTATTACAAAAAAATTTATTATTATTATTTTTTTTATAAATTGATATTATAAATTTTTATAAATAGATTTATTAATCAAAAAAAAAAAAAAAAAAAAAAAAAAAAAAAAAAAGATATTTATTTATTATTTTCTTAAAGTATCACTTATCGTATTATTATTATTATTACGTCTATAGTAAAATTCATAATAATTTTCCCATGTTTCTTATTAGGAATCCTTTTAGGATACTTATAAATAGTTTCGAATAATGTATCAATATTACAGCAACATTACGTTTTCTATTAAAATATTGGAGCTGCGACGGGACAAATTGTAGGACTTATATTTAATTATGGCATCTCACCTATATTTTTTAATCATAAAATATCTCACCGATATTTGGATGGGGGATTTGTTTGTTACGGCTCTGTTGATTCGGAGACAATATACTATATAATGTAGTGTGCAATTTCTTATTATATTAGATTTAAGAGTAAATGAATCTTTTATCGTAAGGTACTCAATTTTTAACTTTTTCATGTAAATGATGGCAAAGAAAAATCATTACATTTACGTAATCCTATTGGATGGATCTCAACATCAAGGATTCACGGCAAGTAATCATCCACACAATGTTATGAATTTTATATATATTCGAAATTTCAACTTGACTAATCACATGGGCATGTACAGTCTCCTTGCTCTATACGCACGGGGTATTTACCAAACCCAATGACCTTGGGAGTGGCCTCAAAGGGATCCACGGTTATGGGGTGTCAAACTCACAACTTACATTTCTTGAGATGCATATTACAGCACATCTAAGATTGACTTTAAGAAATGGCAAATGTCGTATAAATCAAAAGTATGCCTCCCATTTATAGAAGGAGGAAAATTATTGGTGAGCTACAATACATGGCCTTGTATTGTAGATTTCAGAAATTTTGGTGTTGTGGTGGCTGTCAGGCTGAGTTAACCGAGTTTGATGGGGACCATGGGATGTGTTTTGGATGGGTTGGCTAAATTTTGACTAAAAACTCTATTCGCATAGTTTGATAAGAATGGTTTGATGTTTACCTTTAAACATTTTAAAGTATTTATTTAGTGATCTCGGTGTATAATAATGTTGTATAATTCTACACTTTATAATTCCACACCATTAGTGCAGAAATATAACAAATGGGTGTGAAAATAACAATTCCCTTTATATTTTACAGGGAACATGGCATTAAGATTTAAGACTACTATAAAGAGCTTGTCAGTAAATTTTTTATAGATTTTAACACACATACAGCATGTTATAGTGATAAATCACGGAAACCAATGTAGCCAATTAAAAATTTAGAGAGCAACAGTGAGAGCAATCCAAATTAAAAAGGACTACATTAGTAGATTTATTTTGCACATGACCAACCTGCAGTCAAAGAATCTTGAGCAAAGTCCTGTATAGAGCTGGGGGCTTAGCCCCTCAGTCACTGCTATATGGCCAATCTCTCTTGTAGCCATTTATAACTTGGATCATTAATAAATCATTGAGAGTTCTTCAGGAATTAGAAAACGAGCATCTCTGTTTCAAATTATTGATCCTGCTCTTCTGCAACTTATGCAAGCCTTTCACGACTCATCTTGGTAAACAGTGAATTATATGTCGTCCAGGCCAATGGATTTCACCCTGAAAGCACAACCCATCAACTAAGAGAAGTCTTTCGTTTTCCCATCCTCACGGGGTCTTTTTTCCTGTTTAGCTGGCGTTGAATGATATGGAAAGCCCATTTCGTGCTCAGCCAACCGTCGGCCCATACTCATTTGAAACATTCATTAGCAGCAACCGGCAATTGGAAGAAATGTGTCCCTCCGTGAGGGAATTGGCAGACAACTCAAATCCTCGTCGGCTTTGAGGTAGAGCCTTTTCTGCACGTAGAACATCATATAACACTGTGAAGCTATCACTGTCCCCACATCAACCTCAGTAATCCAGGCATCATCACATTTGTACCATCGGTTTTCTAAGCGCAGATAAGTAACATAATGGCCAGATTCAAGTGTCCCTGAGTGACTAACCACTGCAAAAATCTCAAATTCTGAAGAGATATCTGATTCATCACCATCAAAAGCAAAGATTCTATTCCCAAATCTGTTTCTGACAACTGAAGAGGACAAATATGGGTTCATATCCAAGGAGAAAGGGAAGTGCAAATAGCGATCAATTTTTCTTGACATATTTCTGACAGGAGAATGTGCAAATCGTTTTATATGCAAACATAAGACCAATGGGAGCCTACTGATGGACATTTGCTTAACTGAATCTCGCCTTTCTTGACAGTTCTCACAGTAAAACTGTTCTGATCCCAACTTCTCCTGCCTTGTGAACAAATCCAAACAACCCAAAAGAGTAGATATACTGCTGTTCTCATTTAGTTTGCCAGGCTTGTTAACTATACTTGGTGAGAAATTGCTAGTGTCCAGGTCAACTGAGATGTCCAAACAAGGGTCCTTTTTTGTTGAAGTGACTCCGCAGGTCATGCAGATGACATCGGATCTCAACATTCCAGAGAACACCCTATGAGCAATACATTGGCAATCTCCAATATCTGTATAAAAGAAGAATTACTTAAGAAAGACACCTAAATACTAAGAAAGGTGATGTAAAAGAAAAGAAAAAAAACTCTCAATTGATAACCATATACTTAATACACAAGATACTGCAAAAACTTCTCAAACTTATTTCTAATAATCTTTAGTTAATTTGAAAATTGGAAATAACAATAACAATAATGATCTAGCAACTTTTTATTCATTTCTTATTTAGCCATGCCTAATACGAGAGCCAATACAATGATTTTCAGATTTGCAGAACTTCTCTAACTAATAATAGCGGATGATTTCGTAATTGTACATTCTTCCTGATTAGCAACAGAAAAATAAATCAGCAAATCTCAAATTTGTCATTGTCCTCCCACACATGGTCCCCCGGCTGCAAATTGTCAGGAAGATGACCATATGCATGGTGTCTCAGCATATAAGATAGAGAACCATGCATCATCTTTAACCACTATCTCTCTCTCTCTCCCACTTTTTTGGGAACTAAATAAGATACCAGATGTCAGCTTTTGATTACCTCTATTTTGGTTTCTTGATTTGTCCTCTTTCTCATGGATCCCATTTAGGACTGATATGAAGAACTCATGCGCATCCTGCTGCTCATAACTTGCTAGATTTGCTGAATGCTGCCACCAACTTGAAATGTAAACAAAGTTCCATCATATCAGAGCAAGTTTATCTCCATACGTTCTTTTTAATCGGAAAAAGAAAAAAAAAAAACTAAAAATTTGGGAAAAAAGCTGTAAGAACTAACAAAAGATTCAGAACCAGGATCCCATCAAACAAAACCAATGACATCATAGTAAATGATTCCCAAGGAGTAGCACAATCGGCTGAGAACCATGCCTCATGAAGCAGAGGTCACTAGCTCGAATCTCCCCTTCCCCACCCCCTTAGGGTTAAAACTTTCTTATTAAAAAATAAATAACACATATTATAAGTGATTCTTTGCAGCTTTTCAATTAAATTCATGTGTAGAATTCAACTCCAACAACAGAACCTGTGATGCAACAATGATGTGCAAAACAAGATGGATTGTTCTGTTCAAACTTCAAAATATATATGAAGCATCCTAGTTATATAACTTCGAGTGAGATGTGATTCAGACAAAAAAGAGTTAAAGGAAAAACAAGATTAAATACCAAAATATTCATGATTTGTGGTAAGAGTTTTGATGTGGGGCTTCCTAGCACCTTTCATAGGTTACTTTAATTATATTTCAGCCTTAGTATTAAGTTTTTTAGGTTAGAAAGTTGCTGGTTCAGTTTTAATTAAGATGTACTAGAATAAGGGAAATTTGGTAATTTCCAGATTTTCTAGAATGGGCTGTCCTTGGCTGTACCAAAGGCCAATGAGTCTTATTTTGTGTTTTGAGTCATTTTCCTATTTGGTTTAGAAGTTCTGAAGTACTTTTTCTTTATTAATAGTAATCCTAGTCTTTCTAGAAATTAGATATTTAGGTGTCATAGTCCTTCTTGGAAAGGATTTAGCAATAGCCTATATAAAGGCGTTATTGTAGTCAATAACATTCATAATGAAATTGATTTTAATAAAATTTCAGCCGCTTATTTTAAGCTTTGAGGGTATGATTGCCTTCTCCTACCTAAGTGTATTTATCTTTCTTTACTTCTCGTTCTATTCACTCCTTTCACCCCAAACAGCCATCAAACATATTCAAGATCCATTTTTTTTTTTTATTACCTAAATCCTTAAACATCAAACCCTATATCAAGAAATCTAATTTAGGGCTGAATTCCTAAAACATCCTATAACAAAATTGGTATCAGAGCCCGTTCAAGCTTCTGTCCTGCATCAAGATGATGCATTTTTCCACAAAATGTAGCTCACCAAGTCATCAAAGCCATCTCCAATTTTTTTATTCAAATGAAGAAGCTCAAAATAAATCAACCAAAAAAGCAATGTCACAAACTTACATTTGCCAAAAGGATATTAAAAGAGACAATTCACAAATACATCTTTCTTTACTTGTAGACCTTTATCCATTCAATATAAATCAATCATCAAAATCATGCTATATAACAAGATATGCTAAAATCAAAGCTGCACATACAGAGCAATGGCAGACCTGTAAAGAAAATTAGCAGGACTATATGGTGCCCGATCACCCGAGAACACAGCCGAAAAAATGTTATCAATGTCACAAGACAAGCATGACCGATCCCCTGATCTTTTCCGACAAGAATCATGATTATGCCCATCACTCAAGAAGTAATTCCTGAAGGGAGGAGCATGTAGCAATGCTTGCAACACAGAGTTCATGAAACAAGTACTCCCTAGATTATTCAATCCTCTCAAACCCAATGGATAACAAGATTTAGCCCTCCGATCCCTTATGGAAACCAACTCTTTGGATTTCTTCAAATCCACCAAATCTTCTACTACAACTGAACCGCACCTCCTCCTCTTAACCAATCTCTCTCCAATACTCTCATCAAGATTCTTGCCCCTTGGGGCACCCATGGCCATGATGTGCTTGGACATTACAGCCTTATCAAAATCAGGGTCATAGACCTGATCACAGCACACACAGCAATAAAGCTCAGCTCTTTCAATGTCCACAGCTACATCATGGCCATCCTCAGACTTAGTATGCAAATGGGTATGGTCCAAACATGAGACAGATGAGCAAATCAGACAAACATAGAGTCTACCTTGAAACCCATTACAAGAATTGCATCTGGGTATCTTTGTGTTGGGATTCTCAACACTTGTTCTCCCAAGTGGGGTGGTCTTGAAGTGTTCTTGGAGAGATTTATAGCCACTCAAGCCATGTCTGAGCTTGTAATCTGCAAGATGTTTGCAGTGTTTTGGGTTTGTGTATGAAGGGTTTCTTGTGGCCATGTTGATACAGATTGAAAGAGGCTTTGATTTGTTACAAATCAACAACAATTTGTTTAGAACAAATAACAATCTTTAAAAATAATAATAACAACAATAATGGAGTTATTGAGAACAAAAAAAGATTTCCTTTTTCAATGAAATTATTGAAAAATTAAGAAAAAAAGGATCTGAGATTGGATTTGGAAGTTTTGGAGGAATAAAGATAAATGGGTTTGTAGTTTTTTTGCTTAGTGCTACTGATGAGAGAGAGAGAGAGAGTAAAAAGCAAAGCTTTAAAGCTCTGTTTGGGAATGACTTAGTGAACAAGGGAAGAAGAAATAGCTGCTTTTTTTAGTGTCCTGAGTCCTGAGTAGTGTTTGCCGACTCGTCCTGGGTACCCCAAAAAATAAAACAAATAACTTTGGGAAAGTTAAACCTACCGACTGTAAATAAATAGTGAATTGCATATATGATAATATGTGTTTATATTTCTAAGTTATATTTTTACATAAGAGTAAAACAATATTAATTCAGAGGTAACTTAACTAGTTTAGTAATTTGGTATTGGCTATACTTCTCAATAATCACTAGTTTCAATCCATCGTGATATACATAATTAATAAGATATTGATTATAAAAATAAAAAAAAAACTAATAAGATGTTGTGTGTCCTATTTTCAAGTGCTAAACTCTAAACTTGAGTTTCGTGTTTTACAGCGAATATGTGTGTATTTTTTTTCTTCAAAAAGTAGTGGATCATTGCAATTAATTTTTATTTCGAGAAATCTGAACCGTGATCACTATATTGATCAAGAAATCATCAACCAGGATAAACGCTATGGGAGATCAATACTCTTAATGTGGGTGCCACTTGCCCAAATGATGGTTCTTATTTTTATTTTTTTTATTTATGATAAAAAAATTTAGTGTATTCTTAATCTAATTTATATGAAAATAATCGAATCCACACACAAAGTGATGATGATGATTTTAATCGTGTGGTCAAAAGAAAATCAGAGGGCCTATATATAGAGGACGGAAGCCTCTGGAGACTGATGAAAGCCCCAACTTAGAGTCTTAGAATATTAGCAATTGCCTATTGGACAGCGCACTAAAGTCGTACTTGATCAGCACCAATGGATCATTATTCATTACCCACTAATATCAATTCCAACCTTTCGAAGAAAATTCTCAACGTAGTGAGAGAGGCTGCGGATTGCCTAGCCAGCCCTTCCTAGTGACTTGTGGCTTACGCTCTTTTTTTTTTTTTTTTCTTAGTTCAAATTTGTAACCAAACCCATTAGAAACTAGAAAAGTAAAGAAACAAAAATGGCGACCTTTGGCTAGAATATGGAGCTAGTGAGTTTTGTTATTCTTCTATTAATTCATTTATTTGAATCAAAAGGAATTTGGAAATTGTTTTATAATTTTACAATAATACTAATTTAAAAAATTTGACAAGCTATAATTAGAACAATACCATTTTCACATAGAACTATCAATAACACCATTTTAAAAATAATGTATCCTTAAACTTTTTGATAATGTTTATTTTTTAAGATTCATGTTTATTTTTTAGTTAAACTATTGTTTTCGTCTCTAACTTTGCATGAAATTCGTTTGTCGTCCCTGAACTTTGGAAAGCTCGTTTTTCGTTCTTGAATTTTGAAAAAGTTCATTTTATACATAAATTTCGTTCCTAGACTTTTTTATAAAAGGACGAAATTCATGTGTAAAAATGAACTTTTTCAAAGTTCTGGGACAAAAAACGAACTTTTAAAAGTTTAAGAACGAAAAACAAAACTCATGTATAGTTTAATTAGGAACGAAAACAATATTTTGACCCTGTTTTAAACAATACTATTGAGTTGTAAAACTCTTAACCAGATCCATGCTTGTTAAAGTCCAATGGGCCTAACTCAATCTCAAAAGACGCCTTGAGAGACGAGGATTGCCCATGGCTTATTAATTGCACAACCCAAGAATACTTGGTCAATGTGGGACAAGACTCTCACTTTAATATGCCCCCTCACGTGTGGCATGATCATCAACACGTGGACAAACAATAGGGGGAAGGTCTGCCCAACACCCAAGGGGTGGCTCTGATACCATGTTAAAGTCCAATGGGCCTAACTCAATCTCAAAAGACGCCTTGAGAGACGAGGATTGCCCATGGCTTATTAATTGCACAACCCAAGAATACTTGGTCAATGTGGGACAAGACTCTCACTTTAATAATGCTTTTTAACCATTAGAAACCAAATAAGGAATCTCATTGGTTACTAATTCAAATGGATGGATTAAATGCAATCTCCTTTATGCAACTAAAAGGCTCAATGATAAAAAAATAAAAAATAAATAATAATAATAATAATAAAATAATAAAGAATAACAAAGAAAATTATTATACTTATAGCCATTAATTCAAATTTAATTAAAGTTCCGCCGATTAAAAAGGATGTTCTTGATACTATAAGCAAATGACGCTCATTAAAAAAAGAAGCAGCCAGTGCTAATCTGATAACCATTACAAATGTTGAAAGTTTAAAATCTTTTACACTTTTTATATAATGGTATTTATATCGGTGCAGGACAAGGCACGCTAGATTCCAATACAACAACGCATCTAGTTGCTTGCAAGCAAAGTGTCGAAAAGAATTTGTGCAAATTATTAATATAATTCTTTTGTTGCTGACTTTTCATTCATTGTCATGATACACGTCCGATGAATACGGTAGATAGAGAAAGAGAGGTCTTATCAAAATGTAAAATGGTTTGTATAAAATTGGTTTCAGACAAAGACTCGAAACGAAATACGTAATGCAAAAACTTTGGCAATTACATGTGATGGTTTTAAGCAAGTTTATGTTACCTATTCTGATTGATGGGGACTGATGCAGGACTCCACTACAAACCCAAATGTTGTCTTTTGTGCCATAAACTTACAATAATATCAGTTACTCCAATAATTGAGTTGAGTTCATACGTTAATTGTCGAAGTCATTGTTATAAATTATAATAAAGGAATGACAATAACTAAAAAAAAAAAAAAAAAGGAATGTCACCAGGGAAAGGTTGCCTATTGCATAACCCTCTTCTTATTTATTTATTTTTTTTCTTTTGTCTCCCTTTTGAGTAAGAAAAAACATATTTTTTCCAGCGCAATTAGCACTAGCTTAAAATAGATTTCATAGCAACTTATATTATCCCAGTTTTCAGAGTGGATTAATGGAAAGTAGTCCAAGGAAATCATATATTTTATTTTATTTCACTGTAGAATTGATTATAGAATAAAAGGAGTGATGAAATGTTAAATCAAATTTCCTTTTTCAGATTCCCTTTCATTTCTATTTTTTCTTTTCATATTCTAGTCCTGTGTCATATGCACTAGACTTTACTTTTTCCTATTCCAGTATCATTTATATTTCTTCATTTCGTCTTTTATATACTACTCAAATGGGAAACAGTAATTGATTAATGGGGAAAAGAAAAAAAGATAAATGGGGAAAAGAAAAATCAATATACGTCTAATGTCTAAATCAGGTAGGACAAAAGTGGGCCCCGACCATATATATATGAGATCCATGTTATAGCCTATAGGAAGTGGATGAATTAATATTGCAAAGGACATGATCCTGATGTTGTTGAATGTTGATCTAGCTTTCCAAGCCATTGAAGGTTTATATGGATGTTAGTTCGAATGGGCAGCCAATGGTCTTTGAATCAAATGACACCTCTATTCCTCATAAGAAACGAGTGGTGGATCAAGTCATAGATTCTTTTCTTTTTGAGGTAGATGACGTCATAGATTCATGTCCATACTCCATAGAGTGTGTGAATTGTTTACTAAAGAAAAATAGATTATCATTGGAGGTCATGACCGGAACCAGACCCTGGGCTTTGCCTTTGCCTTTGGAATAGATATGTGACACGTCCTAATAAATAAATAAAAATTCTTCTCCCAAAAAGATGAGAATAAATTCAATCCGGTTGGGATAGAAATATACCACAAACTTTTTTTCAAAAAATATATATATTTATAAATTTTACGACATGCAATCAAAGTTTTATTTCTCTCTCTCAATCCTCTCTCTCTTCTCTCTCTTTCTAAACGAGACACAAACTCTCTAAAAACGTGTGGCTCGTACGGTTGGTGATTATGGGACTTGGTATGAAAGTGCCAAAAAAAATTGGAACTTCTCATAATGTGATTGGGAGAGAGCTTGAGAGCTGGTCATGGCAACCTGACTTGATCCGGTGTGAAGAAGAAAGAGAGGACCGTGAGAGAGAAAAAGCTTTGATTGTGTGTGGTAGAGTTTATATTTTTTTATGAATGAGAATAGTTTCATTGAAAATCAACACACTAAAATCTTCCACTCAACCAAGATGGAGGGAAACCATCGTGATTACACAACAAAACTTCAAACCCAACAAACGGACGGCAAAAATAACATACATTATTGCCCATAACCCTGCATACAAGTAGCAAAGAAACACAACAACAACAGAACAAAAAACAAAACAACAACAAAAAACACAACAAACGACAATATAAAAACAACAAACAAAAACCTATAAACAACAGAGATATAAGATATGATGACAAGTCAGTTAATGGGAAGAGAAACAGTTATCAGAGATGTCTGATGCGCCAGAGAGCTTAGAGCCATAGACCCATCCGAGTAAACAACGGAATATAAATGAATTGGATGGTCCATGGCATTAGATGCCATGCGATTTGGGTAAAGGGGCTCCCCAAATAGGAGTTTTTTTAGATTTACCCCCAAGTCTCCTTGAGGGTAGACGATAAAAGCTCGGAATGGGTGAAGACCCCAAATCCGCTGCCAGCTTAAGCATCCACGGCCATTGAAGGTCTCACCACCTTCTAGGTGACATCCATCTTGTAGACAAGAGAGAGGTAGGAAACTGGAATCTCGAGCCAAAGAAAGACTTCGACAGACAAACGATAAAAAAAAAAAACCATGAACATGAGTGGGTCATAGAGGATGACTCGCACAAAAATGGAGGGGCAGATCGGATGGATGAGGGGGATGACAGGGGGAAAGGGAGCGGGTCGTAGAGTTTATATTTTCACTTAAAAAAACTTATGTGGAACATTTTTATTAGAGGTACACCCCTGATCCAGATTGAATTTATTCTCATTAATAATACCTAAGTTCTTTTTTTTTTTTTTGGTTGCTAAAATAATACCCAAGTATGGGGATAGGATAAAAAGAACAAAGTCTAGAATTGGATTCATAGTAGCCAATAAAAATTTCTATGCCTCAAAAAATAAAAAAATGGTAAAGAGATTCGGGAATTTTTTTTTAAGTATTCGGGAATGTATTGTCATACATACTATGGGCCTAACCAAGTTCCATGCTCACCCTGATGCTTTGGCCAACATTTGAAAAGTGAATGTGTTTTGGTCTTATGTTCCGTGTTTGTCATCACCAATGGACAAAAAAAAAAAAAAAAACATGAAGGCAAATATGGTTGGTGGGTCTTTAATTTGACTTCTACAAGGAAATGATAAGAGACCATGAAAGCAAAATGATCCGTCTTAATGATTTAAATTCATTGGGGAGAGAGATGCATCAAATAAACATGAAGTTCCCTGGTATTTTTGGCTCAAGGCGTAATTCTAAATTTTTTTTTATAAACATCTATAAATGAGACAATGTACACAACGACACATACCAAAATACCAACAAACGGTCGGATCTATGGTATGTAACCTATTTATTCAATATTAGTCAGTATTAACTATTAAGTCTAATGAGTAATGATAAAAATATAATAAGCATAAGATAATCCACCCTCCACTAATCAAACAATAAATAACTTAATTATTTCTAATGAAAAACTAAGCTAGCAAAACTGTTTGGTCACCCATTGGAAAGAGATCTGGAAATAAGCCAATTCTTCAGTAATTTAATATAGGAAATGTTCTTGAATACTCTGTATTCAATCAAACAACATAATGATACCGGTGACCTTTCTGTTTAACCAGTATCTAATACTGACATTCAACAAATCTGATAGCTACTTAATAAAATTCATAAATGTCATAACAATCAACTCCTAATTAGTGATTCTTAGGTTAACCGGAAGGCTCCCATCTAGGAACGTATATGAAAATTTCACATAGTACAGCTCCAACATGAACATGCAACAAAATTGATAGCTACTGAAACAAAATTCATAAATGTCATAACAATCAACACCTAATTAGTGATTCATATTAATTGGAAGACTCCTTTCAAGGAACCGTACATGAAAATCGCATTTACTACAGCTCCAACATGAACATGCAACTGATAGCTACTGAAACAAAATTCATAAATGTCATAACAATCTACACCTAATTAGTGATTTATAGGATAACTGGAAAGCTCCCATCTAGGAACCGTACATGAAAATTTCATCTAGTACAGCTCCAAATCTGAACCTGGTGCACTTGGGGGAAAAATCTCTCTAACCCCTCTGTTATATCCAAATACATTCCATTGATAGTCAATATTTATAATCTTCCTCCAAAGAATGTACCCACCATATTATTAACCAATCTTTAAGATGAAAAGAGTTTCAGCTGGATTTCTATTAAAGAAAATTATTAGCCTGAATTGAGTGAGCTATTTTCCTGAGTCTATTGTTAAGTTGGTCTGAATCTCTGATAGTTTGTCAATATATCTCCATCGAACTACATAATCATAAATTTATTCAAACAACAGCACAGGAGGAAAATCTACCAACCAATGTATATTATTAGGACAGAGTTTACCTCCAACCCTGGTTTGGAGAAATCTTCCTTAAACTCACTACGTGGCAAGCAAATAGACCATCCACATATGTATTTTTAAAAAGTCACATGACTTATTAAAAATGTCATGTGACTAAAAGTACATGTGGATGATTTATTTACTTACCACATAGTGGGTTGGAGAAGGATTCCTCCAAACCGGGTTGAAGGTAAACTATTTCCATATTATTATATCAGTAAAGCTCTTGATTCAAGTTTACAGATTCTCGGTGTCCTGCAGAACCAATAAACTTGGCGCAATCATAACAATTGACATGAGAAAAGGTGAATACCCAAACACAAAATTAAGGTTTGGGTTAGAGACTATGAGCAGATTCAGAGCAAGTGCTTCCACTAAGCACTAGCAACAAACAAGAAGCTTTCAACTCCAGCATGGAAAACATACTTTTAGTATAAAACAATGTAATTTGTTAAAGGCAATCATAATTTAAGGGATTACATACATGCATGCATACATACATACATCTTCCAAATATAAGAAACAGAATCGCCTACATACAGGAACCAAAAAAATGACTAATAATACAACTTCTTGCTGCTTGTATTATAGTAAACTACTCAAAGATGCTACAAGTACCTGATCCCTACCACACCACAAAGATGTTACAAGTCCTCTCTCCTACATCCTTTTGGTCATGATTGTGAGTATGCAAAGCAACCAGATAATCAACCATTCCACAAAGACCATATTCACCCTTTCAGGATACCCACTTAAACCTGTTTATCAATTTTTCCTTGACTAACTGGGATCTTAACCTATAAACCTTGTCTACAGATATATCTCTACTTAAATTTACTTTCCTCAATGACTATAACTTCATCTACTTTCTACTGTTACTCAAACTGCAGGCTTCAAAATAGGTTTCTCCAGTTACCCTGCAACAATGCATAAACTACAGCACCCATAAACCACAAATTACAAGGACCTATTTGGCTCCTTTTGACCTTTGCAAAATCACCGAATTTTAAGCAAATGATGCCCTATATCCTTGCATAAGGCGTTTGATAATTCTTTTTCTGTTTATTCTTATGATCACTTTTCTGGTGTTCTTTTATAACAATCCTACTTCTGCAGCATCTTATTATCACATGATTGAGATAAGTCATATTCCCCAGAGTAATTCAGTATATATAATCGAAGCAGGGAAAAAAGAGAAGAGAAAAACAAAACAAAACAAAACAAACAAAAAAACTGAAAAAGTGACAAGGAAAGAGAAGGATTTATAAGGCATATCATATATAAATTTAGGAGTTAAAAGTTAAAACCATAAACTAACAAAATTGGCAGCCAAGAGTTACCAAACCACCATTCATTTTCATTTTTGCAGTCCATCCCCACTCATGAAAAAGAGAACAGAGAAAATGCTGCCATGGAAGAGTCAAATATAGTGAAATGAACACAGTAGGGAAGCATTTATGGAATGGTTCTCAATATCAATTTGACATCTAAATTATCATGTCAGCCATGCTTTATCAGAGAAATCTTAGCCAACATTTTACAAGCAGACTTGTAAGAAGACACATACTAATTCACAATGTTCTGTTCCTTCTTAGAACACCATATACAACCCAAATAACTAACGTGCAGCAACACATAAAAGTAAGAAACTGAAAAAAGAAGAAGAAAAAAAAAAAAGCAGCAGAATTAAAGAAACACCTCTACCCATGATTGTTTAAGCACTCTTAACGATAAAATTAACAATTAAAATAAACCCTATGTGGGCCACAAATTTCACAATATTCACCAAGTTATCTACATAGACACCAAATTTTAAGAAAATTTTATTCAACAAAAGAAAAATTAAGAAAATTTTGAGTTGGAACAATTAACGCAGAATATGTAAATATGTATGCAGGGGTTAGGGGTAATAGAAGACAGAAACCATAGAATCCCCAAATTCAACCATCGAATATTTTATCATCCAGGCATGGATCCAATTATACCATAACATATCACATATCTGTGCATGCATGCACAGCCTTGAGTTGTTACCAAAGTACTTACAATTGCAAATCCCCCACACACACACATAACCAAAGAAAGATGCAGAATACCCAAATTTCACAGAAGCCCACTTTATTATTTAACCCAAACTAATCATACACAAACCCACCATCCATAACACTAAAAAACATCAGAGTAACAATATAAAGTCGGCAAATTTCAACGAAATCACAAATACCCAGAAGCATATTAGCCCCCAAAATAACAGCAACAGTACGACACACCACGTCAAATACATACATAGCCACTGATATAGCTTAGAGCTCAAGAAGCAACGCGACCAACAATGGGGTACTTAGCTTCGAACTTCTTCTCCCAGTCGTTGAGGACCCCGATCTCCTTCTCGGAGAGGCCATCGAGAGAGGGGGTGACGTCCTCATCGTTCTTGCTCATCTTGGCAAGAGCTCTGCTGGCGTCCTTGCCAGCAAACATGGCATAGGGACCTCCGGGGCCATAGAACGACTTGCCGTTGGTGACATCGAAGATGCGGCCCTTCACAGCCACGTATATGGGCTTTGATGCGTCCGTGCCGTTGTATTGGCTCAGCTGCTGTGCTGTCAAATCCATTGCTATGCGGAGAAAGAGAGGGAGAGATGAGATATTGGATTTGGATTGGGGTTGCCTGATTCTGATTCAGGTAGTGCGTAGTGCGTAGTGCTACTATTTTTCTATATTTAAATAGATTAAATTTCCTTTTTTTATTTATTTGGCCAATATTAAAAGTGTACTTTTTTTTTTTTTTAAGATATTTTTAATTTTAAAACTTCATTTAATTTATTTATTTTGTCGACCTTATTCCTAGTTCCTACTCCTCTCCATATGAATGTCTTTTATTTTAAACTTTTTAACTTAATATTTTTATTGACTCATTTTCGATAGGTTTATAATTAAAGTTATATTAAAGTTTTTAAATATATATATATATATATTTAAGTTCATATTATGTGATCGGTAATAACATATCCAAAACTTTTTTTTTTTTTCTTCAATTGAGTAGTAAGTTATTTTGAGTATAGAATTAAGGTGATAATCTTAGTTGAAAACTTTAAGATGACAAGCTTCCAAATTGGTTTAAGTTGCTTAAATTTTGGATAGATCGATAGTTAACACGACAGCTCTTGAGGTATTGAACTTCCATTAAGCTCAATAGCCTACAAGATAACTTTTGAGATGGATCGAATTTACAAGATTCTGAAATAATAATCAAACGACCCAGATTATTTTTTGGGAATTGTGACCTAATTATTAGGGTATTTAATACCTTTTATGAGGTCGGCCCTAGGTGTGCATGTTGTGAGTTTTTGATAGCAAAAGTGCCTCATTTTTGTTTTCTCTAGCTCTTGAAAGCTCAAGCCAACAAGAAGAGTATGAGAGTTGAGTGCCACCATTGCTTTGTCTTTACTCCATAGCTAATTGGAACGATTTTTTTGTTCAAGCTTGGAGGTTCAGAAGTTGCTGCATCAAATCTACATCAACTTGTATTGTGAGACACGGGGAGGAGCCTTGCATTCAATTGAAGGAGGAGTTCGGCTATAGAGGTTCGAGCAATCATGTGGAACAATTGTAAGCATCTTACTTGGATGGGTATTGGGTCATACTCGTTGAATCCTTGTATTGAAAGAACTTCTAATCTGTACATAGTTAAATCTTTGCTTTTTGGTGGTTTTGACAAATCACTTGTAGAGTTTTTACCCACTTGAGATTTTCTCTTTAAAACCATATCGCGTGTCTTATTTACATTTTCTCTGCGTCTATATTGCGATATTGGTTTTGAAGATGAGTTTCATGCATTATATGCTTTTTGATATATTTGCATATGTTTCGTTTATGTTTTCTTTAACATGTGTAACTTATTCTAGTTAATTCCTTTGTTGATTTAAATTTGGGGTCAAAATCTTGAGTCGTTATAGATTGTCGTAGTTGGGCAAGCATAACTGACCTCATAGTATTAATTTTTTTATATATCATAGATGAAAATACTAATGACATTATTCGTCAACTTGACGAGCAATTCTCAAATATAAATATTTTTGGTGTCGGATCTACTACTAACATTAAGTAGTTCGTTAAGTTCATAGATATTCACCTTAATTGTTTACTTTATTTTTTCTTTATATAAGATGTTATATTTTATTCTTTAAACTTGTATGATTTTGAATTAGTTTCTTAAAAAGAAAAAAAAAAAAAAAATCAAAACACACTTAGTTTATAGGTGATTTAACTTTATTTCATATTTCATGAATAACATGTATATGAGTTTTATTTTCTTTTTTGTAGGATTATTAGACTAGTAAATTATTAGAATTAATTATTGGAAATAAACTTAATATGTATTATTCAATGATTTATCTTTAAGTGTTTTCTTTATTTTTTATTTGTATCGAAAGAAATACGAAAAAATAGGTTTTGTTATTTTGTTATTTTTTTTTTTTGGTGAAAAAAACATGGGTCATTTTGGGTGGACCCAACCCTTCAAAGATTGGGTAAAGGCATAGGAATAGAAGCATGTTTTGTCCAATAAGTTTTTTTTATTTGTATTTGATGCGTACTCAACAGGGTCAAACAAGAACTTATTCGTGTCTACTTAAAATGTGAATTTCAAATAGCTACATTTTTTATAAGAGTCTTGTAACTCAACTATTGATATCTTTATTGATATCCTTTACGAGGAAAACTATGATTCAAATCCCCCCTTTAAAACCCTAACTATCGAATTTTTTTTTTTTTTTTTTTTGACAGCAAAGATAATGTTTGAAGCCCGTAAATCACCCATTTTCTCTACCGTCTCATTTATTATTAGCTTCTTTATCATCTACGTTAATAGCATAGTTTCCAATCTCTTCACGGTTCTTTTTTTATTTGAGAAGCAATAAAATTCTTAAGGCCTATCACAGCAGTATAGCTAGGCAAACATTATACATCGGCATATCACAACAGTTTATAGATGATTTTGTATGATTTCCATGAGTTTTTTATAACAATTAGATTTTTAAACTTCACAAGTTTTTATATCTGATTAAAATTTTTATGTGGAACTTCACAAGTTTTTATATCTGATTAAAATATGTGGAAATAAGAACATTCAATGGGAGGAGTATATTCCTTACCACCCAAACATTTTTTCCTAATCCAAGCTCAGTTGGAAATGCAGTTTTCCAAGTTAATGCCTCTTACCATTGTCTAACTTGAATAGTGAGCAGTCTATATTGTTTAACCTCTTCATCCCTCTCTCTCTATTTTTTTTCCTCCTTCCTCCATGGCTATATAATAGTGTCAACTCCTCCATGGACAATGCTTCCTCTGTAACTAATATAATGATGTCGACGCAAATACCCACATCACTGTTTTTGGAGCTCTTTTTTTCTTTTTTCTTTTTCTTTTTCGTTTTTCAATCCATTATTTGAGATGCTAAATTATTTTATCTATGTTATGAATTATGTGCAAATGACGGCAGAATTATTATGATACTGTGCAGCATTCAGAAACTTGTAAATTATTATAATGGTGGATCCTACAGGACCCACATGTTTTCAAATGATTCACGGATGCATTTAGAAATTTCGTTGAAGTTTCTGAACTATTCCATCCGTGATTTGAATCCTCGCCTATAAATAAGGCTTCAAAAGAACAAAGTGATACACACAATTTTGTAGAGAGATTGAAATCTAGTAGTATTCAGAGAAGTTTAGTTTGTGTGGATGACCACTTAATAAAAAAAGAATATTCATAATATATTCTCATCTTTAGAATTACTTTCTCTTGCTATATATATTTTTTATTACACAACACGTTATCAGCACGAAACTCTATCCAAATCCTAAGAAATGAGTTGAACTCATTTTGTCTTCAATCCACTGTAAGTTTTTTTCTTTAAAGAATTAGTATTTTGATATCTTGATATCTTGATATCTTTGCTATATTTTGATCTAAATACTAATTGATATCTTAATATCTTTGTTATATCTTGATCTATAAGTTTTATTCTTAAGAATTGATAATCTTACTTATATGTTATTATCTTGATCTATAGTCTATAAATTTTATGTTTATGGATTATAAAATCTTATGGGTTTTTTAGTAAAGATATTATATCTAATGATATTATCAAATATAGTCAATTATAAATTATGCAATCTTATTATACTTATCTAAGATGTGTTTATTAATTTTGTATACATATCTATAGAAGACTAATAACGTCAGTTTTTTTTTTTTTTCTCACACAAATTCTTCAAACACCTTCCCTGCAATACCACTCTTGAGTGACTCTAAATACTCCACTCATCTTCCAGTTGTTCATCATCTAGTTACCATCAAATTAAATCGTGACAATTACCTGCTTTGGAAGGCCCAAATCATTCCCTACCTCCGTGGCCAACATCTCTTTGGCTTCTTAGATAGTTCTCGGCCTGCTCCTCTTCAAACTCTCATTGTCACTGCTGCTGGTATCTCAACGCCTCAACCCAATCCCGATTATCAAGCCTGGCTTGTTCAAGATCAGATGATACTTAATGCCTTGATCTCTTCCTTGATTGAAAATATATTAGCTTATGTTGTCAAATGCACAACATCTCGAGAGGTTTGGCTCACTCTTGAACGCATGTTCACTGCCCATTCTCGGGCTCGCACTATGAACATTCACTATCAGCTATCCACTCTCAAGAAGGGGGATTTTTCTATAGCTGATTAAATAAACTTCAGATTTTTGAATGAAAACAGTCTGTGTGATTATCTATCATCTGACTCTCGAGACACTTTTTCCTCAAATTTCAACGTTTGCTGAAATTCGAGATTTAACGCATATGGAAAAGTCACTGACTCAGGACTCGATACGTCAACAAGATCCTCTTTTTGAAAAAGCAGCTATTATTTTTCTAACTTCCTGAATCATTGGTGTCTCTGGCGTGTGTGATTGGATAAGCCAGACACGTAGCACCTTCCGAACCGTTCATTCACCCGCGTGTCTATCCTATAAATTCGCTTCTCTTCTTCATTGCATATCGCATCTCTCAGATCTTACTCTCTCATCAATTCTTTTATACTCTAAAAGGATGCAGCATCATAAACTGATTCATAAAATCAACAATTTAATGTTCTCAGATAGAAGCAAGATTATTTTTTATCAAATTCCTACGAAGCAAGATTATTTTTTATCAAATTCCTACGAAGCAAGATTATTTTTTATCAAATTCCTACGAAGCAAGATTATCTTTGATCATGCTTCTTAGGTGAAGTATCTTTCTCACCCTCCAAGTTAATGGAAAGATCTTTGGCATACACTCTTAATGCTCTTATGACTTTGTATGACAGAAGAGAGAGAGCTACTTGTATATGGGTGTCCACCCATATCCTTTCCTGATTGCTTAATTAATCTGCACTTCAGGAACACAGCAAGGGTCATCATATCTCAAATTGATCTAATTTCCTTGTTGAAATAATGGTAATGATTGTATATTGATAATGTGTTTACATGCTTCGAATTTATGTACTTGATTGATTACATTTTGATATGAATTTCATTATATACAATCATGATAATTTTGAAATAGTCTCCCCACCATTAAAGGGAGAAAATTCGTTGCCAGAAGCACAACAACACTATCTTATCTTAATTCTTACACAAATCAATGTGAACTTTAAGTTCAAATAATTATTTGTAAGGTATTGCAAACCAATTATTACATGTTGTATGTTATATTACATGATAAATTTTTCTAAGTCACCTTTATGAAGATAAACTTCAATGAAAAAGTTGGTGCTAGAAGCATGACGAGAAATAGTCTTCCCACCATTAGGGGAGAAAATTTGTTGCCAGAAGCATGACAAAACTATCTTATTTTGATCCTTACATAAATCAATGTGAACTGCAAATTCAAAGAATTATTTATTTTTAAGGTATTAAATAAGATAGTTTCGTAAAAGAAAAATAAGTCGCAGCCCATGAAGAGACTAGACCCATGAAACAGACAATAATATAATTACTCTATCCAAAATTGTGCACAATATCTCATAAAAATAAACCTCCAAAAGAGGAAACTCTTGAAGAGTTATCTCCTGAAGTCGAATCTCCTGAAGAGAAAAATGGTACTTGAAATTTCGAGATCTCGTTATATTATACAGGAGAAATATTTGATAGAAATAAATTTGTTGTCAATAATTTATTTGCTCTTAATATTACCAAAAGTAATGATGGTGAATTTGAACCACAAACCATCGAAAAAATTCGACGTAGAAATGATTGGCCAATATGGAATTCAAATAGAGCTAAACTCATGAGTAAAACATGAAAATATTTGGACCTGTAGTCCATACACCTAAAGGTGTAATGCTTGTTTAAATACATGTGGGTATTTGTACTATGAAGTACAAAGTACGACTTATGAAATAAGGTTTCTTGCAAAAATCTAGTACAATTATAAAGAAATATATGCTCCT
The DNA here is from genome assembly GCA_907173295.1 of Fagus sylvatica. NCBI lineage: Eukaryota > Viridiplantae > Streptophyta > Magnoliopsida > Fagales > Fagaceae > Fagus > Fagus sylvatica. The sequence continues at coordinate 25,235,269 of OU015764.1, forward strand.
ATAATGGATACAATTTCATTCAGAATCTTGATTAACTTGGTAGATTGGATATGCGCATATCTATATGAATTATTGAACATCCCTAAAAGATTTAAAATGCCTGAAACATATAATCTCTAAAGGATATTTCCTACCAAGTAACAAAGATTCATGAAGCATATAATTCAAAATCTTTGAAGGATATAGAATACTTGAAGTATACAATTTAAAATCCTTAAAGGATATACAATGCTTGAAGCATACAATTTAAAATCCTTAAAAGATATGGAATGCATGAAGCATACAATTTAAAATCTCTGAAGGATATAGAATGCTTAAAGCATATAATTTAAAATCCTTGAAGGATATGGAATGTCTCAAGCATATAATCCTTGAAGGATATACTATACTATGTAACAAAAATTCTAATATGGTTTAAAGCAATCTGGGTGCATGTGGTACAATTGTCTTAGCAAATATTTTTAAGAAGGATTTAAGAAAAATCCATATTTGTCCATGCGTTAAAGAATAAGAATCCCGATTTGCTATTATTGCGGTATATGTTAAATCTTGCTGAAATTCCTAAAGAGTTCACAAAAACTACTAATCATATAAAGAATGAATTCAAGATGAAAGATCTCGGTAAAATATAATTTTGTCTTGACTTGCAAGTTGAACACTTTCCAAATAGAATCCTAGTTCACCAGTCAAGATACACAGAGGAAGTCCTGAAGCACTTCCATATGAATAAAACTTATCTTTTGAATACTCCAATGGTTGATTGGTCATTTGATGTTAAGAAATATCATTTTCGCCCTCAAGAAGAGTATAAAGAAATTTATGGTCTTGAAGTACCATACATTAGTGCAATTGATACTCTGATATAATTTGCAAATTGCACTTAATCAAATCCACAGTTAATGAGAAATGCAGACGCATGATACCTTTCTGATCCAGACCAAAAGATGATCAGAAACAGAATACTATTCACATGTGACAACACTACTATTGCATGAAGAGTTATCAAGAAAACAAAGATGTAGCAATTTATGAAACAAACATATCTCACCTAATATTCTCCAGAAGAGCGGTGATATTGATGTCAAGTAGATATGGTCATGTGACAACTTAGACATTCTAGAAGATTGTTCATAATATTGGCATGCGTCGACATAAGGATCTTTTCAATTGATAATTTAAGATCTATGTACTCATGAGGGGGAGTAAGTACTAAATAATCTGAAGGATATGTGCTGATTGTACTCTTTTTCCTTCGCTAAGGTTTTTTTCACTAAGTTTTCCTTTGCAAGGTTTTAATGAGGCAATCCAAAGGCACTTAAAGGTTCACAAAAATACTGTACTCTTTTACCTTCGTCACTGGTTTTTATCCCACTAGGTTTTTCCTTAATAAGGTTTTAACGAGGCATATTCTTTGTGAATGGTCATCTAAAGGGAAGTGTTATGAATTATTGAATGTCACTGTGCAAATGACGGTAGAATTATTTTGACACTGTGCAGCATTCAGAAACTTCGTATGTTGTAAATTATTATAATGGTAGGTCCTACAGGACCCACATGTTTTCAAATGATTCACGGATGCAATCAGAAACTTCAATGAAGTTTCTGATATATTCCATCCATGATCTGAATCCTCGCCTATAAATAAGACTTCAGAAGAACGAAGTGATACACACAATTTTGTAGAGAGATTGAAATCTAATTGTATTAAAAGAAGTTTAATTTATGTAAATAACCACTTAATAAAATGAGAATATTCATAATATATTCTTATCTTTAAAATTATTTTCTCTTGCTATATATATTTTTTATTACACAACAATCTGATTTCTTTTTTCTTTCTTTTTTTGCTTTGATTTTCTAGGCATTGTCTACACTCTATGCTTGTGGATTCCCCTCCCTCTCAGTCAACGTTGGTTTGTGTGTGAGAAAAAACCAATAAGTTTGGTTCGGATTCTCCTGCAATCCCTTCCAACCGAACCGATCTCAGTCGGAGAACCCTGGTTATAATAAGGAAGAAAGCTCTAGCTCCGTTATCATCCAACCAAATGAGGCAAATATGGCTGTTACCTCCTTTTCCTTCTTTCCAACTCCCTCTCATCAAACACAATTACACAATGTAATATGGCACATATTTATTAGCCTACCTTATTTTTTTTTTGATAAATATTTATTAGCCTACTTAATATAGCTCGTCAGCTCACCTAATATTTCCCACAATTAAACTTAAATATTCTGGAGATGTAAAGAGGAAAATATAGTAATATTTGATTTTACGGGAAAAAATGAAGGGGTGAGGGGGCACTACCATCATGATATCATCAGTATTTGCTTGTTACAAGTGTTGGATTAAATATTCCAGCATCATCCATTGACTCACAGTATGTACCTCAAAATCTAGCTACAAGGTCGATAAAATTAAAATAACCCATCTGGCACATCGTCCATGATGGGCATGCGTAAAAGCCATCAGCCAAAACAATATCAAAGTTTTCTTCCTTCAGTCTATTATTTTGAGAACGATGACTGAATTAAACCAAACATGCTCATCAGCGTAATGGAATACCCCCACCAGAATACTCAACTTCCTGAAAATCAGACAAGAAAATGTTACAAGCGCTATAGAGCATTCTACAGTAAGGTGTCTAAAGAATTCTAGTCAATAATAAAACAAAATTCACAGCAATGATAAATAATCAAAGAATGATAACTGCCATACAAAAATGCTTCAAAAGCCAAGAATCAACCTGATTTCAAGTGTAACTAACAAAATAAAGGACCACAGAACCTAGAGCAGTGATCTAAAAATGTAGAACATGAACCTTAAAACATATGCATTTGTATACCTAAGTGCAATGAAATTTAGAGATTGGCACGAAGGCAACAGCTACATTCATCCCTTAATTTTTATTATTTTTTTATTTTTTATTTTTCTTGTTAAGTTTGCACACGCACCCAATGGATCTTGAACTACAACCTCATCTTGCATCCCATTAATATGAGAGGTAGTACTTGCTGAGCCATATAGCTCATTGGCATTTCTTCATGTTTTTTGATTCGTTAAAAGCATGTCAATGGCCTGTGAGGCTTGAATTTTTCATGTTTATAGTAAGCAAACAATTTCACCATGTTCTCATTCTTCATTGTGAGATCTTGCTCAACCATAAGCAACTTAATTCTTTACTATTACAATAACAAAATGAGGAAATACATCGAAAGAAAGGATTTGAAATGAGAAATTTTGCATAAAGATAGGAGTGGTCTCTATTGAAGAAAAGATAAAGAAAGGTCGTTTAAGATGATTTGGTCATGTGCACTAGTGAGAAAGAGTGGGTTCAAGTTGAGAGAATGAAAGAAAAGGTAGAGAAATACCTAAAATAACATTAGTAGTAGTAAAAAATGAAATGTTGAGTAAGGAGGCAACTGAAAGTATGATTTTTGATATAATAGAATGGAAAAAAAGAATATATGTAGGTGACCCTGATTAGTTTGTTGATGATCTATAGCTGACCCCAAAATTATGGGACTAGGGCTTGGTGGTGGTTACCAATTCTTTACTACATTCCATTTATATATATATTGCTGACCTAAAATACACAACCTTACTAAAGAAGAGTCATTTGGACTCGCCTATAGGCAGTAAAACTTACGGGCAATTGACCCCACCTACCAAAATCAATTGCCCGATAATTTAGGGGCATTCACCCCTAATGGGTTAAGGGGTTTATTCTCATGTCCAAGAGTCTCAATTTTATATTATTATCATTTTCTATCACTTACTTCTTAACTTGATCATTCTTCATCCACCTCTGATCTCCATAACTACAACAACTAAAGCTGAACTTCTTATACCTACATTGCCATTGGGGTTGGATCATCTACCACTAGTGAAAAAGTTGTGCTAGAACAGAAACTACCCTGCATCAAATTGGGTATTGAAAAAAACAAAAAAAGACTTGGATGAAACCATGGAAAACTAGCTCAAACTGAAACTTCAGCAATGGTTCCATTTGAATGCTCAGGTTGATGACTTGGTATAGAGAGCAACAAGTTGAAACTTGAGCCAATAAAACATATAAAAGGTTGATGCTGGGGCATGAGGTTATACGATTCAGAATTTGGTCAATATGCTTCACTGTAAGGTATAAGATGCAACCTCAATCCTGTGTTAAATTAGAGCTCAACAAAGTGTGAGATTATATAATCTGTCCTAATGCCTACAAACAATTACCTAAATTTATAATCAAAACTACTTGAGTCATGAAGACCAAGAATATAATGGCCAGCTGAGTTTTCAGTTCTGTCACAGATTGAAGCATGCCTTACCAAATATGAACTTGTCAAAACAACTCTAAAACATGTAGGCACTTGCCAAATGTCAACCGGCTGCAAGTCTGAGACCAAACATAGTAGAAAAGAAGGAAATGTTGATCCTTCTCCCACAGAGAGGATTTGACAAAAAGGCTACCTCAACTGGCCCTATGTTTGACCCATCAAAGCTAGGGATGGCAATGGGGCGGTATGGGTCGGGTTTCGCCCCGCCCCGCCCTGTTAAAAAAAACCCGTTTACCGCCCCGCCCTGTCTGCTTCAACGAGTACCTATTTAACCCAATCCGATGGGTACTCGACCCAACCCGATTCAGGTTTTTTTTTTTTTTTTTTTTTCAACTGAGGTTGTGGTGGCACGTGAACACGCCACGTGAGCAACCCCCAACGAAAACGTGAACACTTTACACTTACGCGCGTCTTGCAAATCGGTAAAATCCAAAAGCCAGAATCCAAATGCTTTGCTTCTGCTCATAACGAAACGACATGAAAAACAAGTAAAAGCAGCCAAACGACACATCCAAGGTTACGGCATGGGCAACAAGATCGCGCGGACGACACAAGCCTCCGCCTCCGAGTACTACCTCCACGACCTGCCGTCGTCGTACAATCTGGTCCTCAAGGAGGTCCTCGGCCGTGGCCGTTTCTTCAAGTCCATTCTCTGCAAGCACGACGAGGGCTTAGTCCTCGTCAAGGTCTATTTCAAGTGCGGCGATTTCATCGATCTCAGAGAGTACGAGCGCCACCTCTTCCAGATCAAAGAGATTTTCCATGCTCTTGATCACCCTCACATTTGGCCTTTCCAGGTCCACAATTATTAGGTTTTTTTTTTTTAAATAGTTCGGGTCAGATTCGGGTTTTTTAATAAAACCCGACCCGTTTAAAATCCGATTAAAACCCGTTTCAGTTTTAAAAAAACCCGACCCGATACCCTATTATATAAACGGGGCAGGACGGGGCGGGTTTTTTGGGGGCGGGGCAGGTCGGGTACCCGCAAGTCACAGGTTTATTGCCATCCCTAATCAAAGCCATGGTTGATGACTTGAAGCATCAATCCAGTACTCCATTAATTTATGTCAAGAAATATGTTGAGGTCTAAAAATTATAACTATGTCAATGCTTTTGACAATGTGAAAACAGTGGCACATATGAAATTGTCAAGCCAAATTTTTTTTAGTTAAAAAATGAAATTATAGAAAGAGAAGGCAACAACTTGTCATGACCACCAAACAATACTTTTAACAAGTAAATTCCATCCTTAACTCATAGTGTTGTTTCTAAGAATCCAAAAATTAACATGAAACTACCACATAGTGTATTCCCATCACATTTTTATCCCACCCTCCTCTATCCTCTAGAGCCAGAGAACATTATCAGATCAGAATTTTCAAACTCGATGATATAACCTTTTATTTTCTGTTTTGACTGGTAAGTTACACATGCACCCATATGTACAGGTGCTACATAGCTAAGCAAACCGTCCAAACATGACTAGCCAATATGTTAAAATTTGAAAACGATGCACAATAAATTAGAAAGCAATTTTATAATTAATGAACCAGATATAATAATCAGATTAGAGGGTTTAAATATGTTCAAAGCACAAAGATGTCAAGTAAAGGTATCGGTTTTGTTGGAATTGGTTTGCTGAAACAGAAAGATAAAGAAAAACGATAAGGGATTGGCTACAAAATCATTTCTTAAGGAAGCATTTGGATTTATAATGGAACAGAATGCTGTTCAAAAATCAAAACTGAGGCTGCCAGCTAACTAGTTGGAATAAGCAATAGATTAGATATCATCAATGTCATCTTCATGTCAATTATTCGTAATGGGATATTATGTCAACAGTCTACAAGGAACTTTAAATGTCACTATATATAAATGTACAAAAGTCAAAATATGAAAATTGCAATAGGGATAAGAAACCATTTGCCTTTTGGTTTAATATGAACAAAGAAAGTATTCAAGTATAATTGGTAAAGAAGGAATACCAAAATTAAGCCCCAATAGAAGAAACCTTAAAAAGCTAGAGCCAATAGTAATGTGCCTAAACTTTAGGCTACTAGATGCATTCAACCCGGCTAGAGAAACATTTCCAATTTTTCATGCAACATTTCCAGAAAATTTAAGTTTAAACTAAAAATAAAAACAATTTGCTAATTCAATCATCATAGGACGAAGAATTTTAACCTGTGCGGGGGGTAACGAAAAAACCCAGTCTGATGCATGTGTAGGAAGAAGGCCCAAAGTGTTAAGCTGCCAAAACAAAAAGTAGTAATATAATAAATGCATTTAAATACAAAGGAAAAAGGAAGCATGTCTAAGGAACAAGAGAGAGAAGAGAGAGAGAGAGGAATGAATAAAATCCTTCTGATTTTTTTTTTTTTTTGAATATTGAAACAAGGTGATAATGCAATTAAAACAACACATAATGAAAATAAAAATAGATCTCACCTTCCAAACACCCAGTGCTAGACCCCCCAAATTGAGAGCAATGAAGAGTAACTTAGGCCCAAGAAGATCTACTTTACCGTCTTTATAAGGTTCAAAAACTGCAGAACCAAATTAGAATTGCTTGAATGAACATGGGGATAAAATAGAAGATCTGAGTAGAATAAGCGAGGAGTAATGCAGGCCGCAAAAATAATGTGAAACTACAGTAAGCCAAATACATGTGCCAAAGTACAATAAATAAGTCATATCAAACATGATTGGTTATACAGAGAGGATACTCACATCAACTGACCAAGTTCATTTTCTGATATGTTCAAGAACTCTATATGCATCAAGAAAAAAAAAATTCTTGGTAAAGGTTTTGAGGGGATTCGACCATGCCCACCACTAGGGGTGGATGTACCAATTGGCCCAAAGAATAATGGACAGAAAAGAACAATATGTATTCTAAGCAGCACTAGAATTGTTGGACCTCATTATTACATTTATGTTACATACCTCCACAGATAGGGGGATAGGATCAAACTCACACATGCGCAGGGGAGTTTTTTTTTTGGGGGGTGGCGGGGGTGGGGGGGGATTCTATTTTTTTTTTTTTGATAATCCCGTATCTGAAGCTTTGTCCCAACTAATTCCATGGACACATGCAGTCCCCCCGTCCAACACACCGGGTAATTACCAAGTCCAATAATCTGAGGTGGCCCCAAAGGGATTCGCTGTAATGGGATGTCGAACTCACAACTTACACTTTCTAAAGTGCATATTACGGCTCGTCCTACCACTACCTTGGGGTTGGGAGGGAGGCAGGGGGGGGGGGGGGGGGGGGAATTCTTTGGTTCACTATATGAAAAAACAGTGGTTTCAAATCTCCAAAAAGGATACATCCGAAATGTGACACATGTAGGACAGTCAATAAGAAGTAACTAGTCTGGAGCCATTCATTCTGCCCAGAATATTTTAAGTTTAATTCCATTTGAATTATGGATGGGCTGAGCTGGGCCCTATTCGACTATGGGCTCAAAAAAATCACTATGATATGCAACAAGAAATCTTTAATTCAGATGGCTGTACTCAAGCTGACGGAAATCAAATGAGTTGGACATGTAATATTCAGAACACGATGGCCTCAGCTTCGGCCAAGGTTTTCTTTTTCAGGTCTTAGCTCAAGCTGACCTTGGCCCAGCTAAGCCAGGTTGGATTGAAATGCCTAGACTAATTTGCAATCAAATCATGGCTAGCAAACATGTCCTCACACTAAAAAGTAAACACTAAAAAAATCAGGACACCTAATGTGTAAATTTCCCATGAATGAAATGCAACATTTATAATGAATAAGAATGAGAAGAACGGTAAACATTTTCCAAGTTTAAATATCATTATTGCAATTAACATAAATGACATGGCTTCCTTCCTAGAAATTTCATGTGATCATTTTTATTCATACATTCAGGTCATAAAAAATTTGCTTAGCTTCTAAACAAGCTGATAAAAACCATTAAAAGATTATATCACAAATTACACAACCTTAAATGATACTAATGCCCTGAAGAGTCATCACAAACCAAGTGCATCATAATAATAAATTATCAAAACATCAAATTAGTGGATTTCAAATTCAGTTATTATTTATCTTTGAAGCAAGCGTCTTACCCTTCCCAAGTCCTTGTAAAGCACTAATTGGCTGCCAAAGAGCAGAAAATGTGATGCCAATGCTAAACAAATGCACTGTACTTCCAGCCATCCACATCATGAACCCCATCATCATTAAATTCTTAAATGGGGCCTGTGCCACTTCCCAAGCTTTCTGTTCAAACACAAAGATATTATGACATTAAATAACCGTGCTTTTGATCCGTTACATTCTAATCAGCAATAAAATAAAATAAAAATGTAATTCCTAAGTGTAACATAATTAAGCCACATGATCAACTCCTAATACTCAGAGAATAACAATAATTGATAAAACAGTCAACCCTCGCTAACCTAGTTGACTGAATTCACCTAGAGCTTCCATTCTTAGGTGACTTTTGCAACAATTTACAACCATCGATCTTAATGCCCCTCACTTACCCTAATAATAAACCCATCGAAAAACAAGTGGATTTGAAATAATACCTGAGATTTCCAGTTGGCTTCTGCATCCTTCTTTTGACGACTCAGCGATGAATCATCCTACAGAACCCAATCAAAAATAGAAAATTTGAATAAAAAGAAAGAATATATAATCCAAAAAGTGTGTGAAAGAGAGAGAAGGTACCTGATCTTGGGAGGCGCGAGAGAAGCCAGGGGGGTCAGGGATGTCGCGAGAAGAAGGAGAGGTAGAATTGTCGCTGAAGTCAACGGCCCATCTTCTACCCCCAACCATCACTCCTTTTCCCTTCTCCATCTTTCTCGATTTGATTATCGATCGATCCTTCTCCGCTCTTCTAGAGTGCCCACAGCAATGTGCAACTCTACTCTATTACTATTCGTCGCCTTTCGTGGTTTTTTTTTTTTTCAGATATTATGTATTGTTTTGGGCCTGTTCTTTTTTGGACTCTTTACGACATCTACAAGAGCCTAAGTAATTTGAATCCAACTGAGCTGGGCCTGTTCTTTTCTGGACCAGGCTTCAAACTTTTGAAAGATTGGTTCCACGACGGAGGTCAATGTAATAATATCAATGAATCTCAGGAGAGGTTATTGCAATTTTCTCATATATAGACCAAATATAGTTTGTCGTTCGTGACTTTTCTAGAATGTATTTAACAAATGTAAGAAGGAATGTGTTCAAATTAACTTAATTGGTAAAATCTCTTGTCAGTGAATAAGAAACTTGAGATTGAATCTCACTTGCACAAAAAAGAAACAGATTGGTGCTTTGGCCATATGATAAAGAGTAATGATTATGGAACAAACGTCTTAGCCCTTAGGCTCAATTTGTGTATATATGAAAGAAGAAAAAGAAGAAGACACAAATTTTTTTTTTTTTTTTTAAAAGATCCAATTAATGGATTGGGGGAAAACTGAACTTAATAAGAGAGTTTCACCAGTATATGTTCCATTTCTTATCCACCCAATTTAAGGATGTTATGCACTACTTCTTTGTATCTTCTCTCCCCTCCTCTCTCTTATATATAAAAACCCACAATTTAACTCGACCCGTTTTTCTAAAAGTCGAACTATAATAGAGGATGTGGGTGGTTTCACTTTTGCACAGGGGCTCATCTTAATGGTAAGGCTCCCAATTAGGGATGGCAATTTTGCACCGACCCGACCCGACCCGCCCCGAACCGCCCCGCCCCGCACGGATTTTACCCGCCCCGTAGAGGTGGCGGGGCGGGAACGGGGCAAGACTTTTGCCCCGATCACCGGGGCGGGGCGGTAATGGGTATTGGCATTGACCCGACCCGCCCCGCCCCGATTAGCCCGACCCGCCCCGACCCGCACCTACTTTTAATAATATTACAAAAATATTAGTTTTTATTATTATGTGATCATAACATTTTAGGTAAAACCAATTCAAAACAAAGAATATTTGTTTATGTTTATTAAAGAGAATTTATGTTAGTTGAATTTTTGAGGTTTAGGTTTTATTTTAATTGAGAAGTATAAGTTTTTTTTTTAAAATTCGGGGCGGGGCGGGGCAAGGCGGGGCGGGGCGGTTCGGGGACGGGGCGGGGTAGGTTGCCCCAACCATCGGGGCGGGGCGGGGTCGGGTCACATATTTATAAGTCGGGGCGGGTTCGGGTCACCCATGATCCGGTCCCGATCCGCCCCGTTGCCATCCCTACTCCCAATTTGATGTTGGTGATTAGTGTGGTGGGTCCTAGTTACACTATAATTAATTTCTTAAGAGTAAAAAAGATACTTGGAAAGAATCCCTAAGAAAAGTCCCTTTCATTAATATTTCATTTTCTATTTATTACACATGTGTTTTTGTACATAACTCCAACCATTTCGATGTGGGTACAACTATTGACTTCCATCTTTTGTCTTCCGTACAAGGAAATCCTTCTCTTTCCACCTATCATAAGGATGGGCCCCACGCCTTTTAACTTATCCTTCCTGTCGACCGAGCCCAAATCATCAAAACGAATGGGTCTAGGTCGTGACCAAACAAAAGTTCAAACAGTCAATAAGCCATGTTTTGGACTAGCCCTAACTCTCAATGGGCCCGAACCCTGTAGTGTTTTGTCCTTGCACAATCTATCCACTCCAATTAGCACAACTAACAATCTATGAAAGCCAAGAGCCTTGTAGCTCAATTGATATTAACCGGTTTTCTTAATAAGGAGAACCAAAATTTAATCTCCCATCCTCCAACTGTCAAAATAAAGTTCCATGAAAAAAAAAAAAAAATGGCCAACAAAGAATGGTAATATGGCTTTAATTACATTGATGAGCCTTCTTTCAACGGTGGATCTTCATCTTATCAGTTATCGACCAAATTATACACAAATGTCCTAACAATAGCTTTTTTTTTTTTGTTAAATCCAATTGTTCTAATAAGTGAGAGAGTGGGGATTCAAACCTTGATTATCCTTAAAATGGAGATCAAGCACTAAGCTACAAGAGTTTTGACATCCCAACAATAGATTTAGTTGCACGTGCTGAGCTACAAGAATTTTGACATCCCACAGCACTATCACTCTTCCCATATCGAGGGTTGTGTCATATGGATAAACCGAACTTTATCCGGTCAAAAAACAAAGGAAACGTAAAAAAGAGCGCTGTTTATTGTCATGAAAATCGCCTGAAACAACTAATGGGTTATTTAAGTCATCATCGGGCTTGCTTTAGATGAAAATAAATTTTGGTTGGAAATTGGAAGCATGAGAACCCTGCCAATCATCCTTGCTTGTATTATGCTTCATAGTTGATTTTTGAAAACATCAATAAGGCTTTGTTGGAAGCAAGGATAAAAAAGTGGAAGATAAAAGAAGGTAGGAGAAAATAATGATTCATAATCTCCATCATTCTGTTTAATAGAAAAGATGAAAATTGGAATTGTGGTCCACTGATATTGGACAAGGTAAGTCAAGTACATATAAAGAAAGACCTTTTAATCTTTATTTTTATCTCTACAGATCACAATGCCTTTTTCTTTCTGGTAAGAAGACAAATCATAATGCTTGGCGATTATTTTGTTTTTTTGAGTAACGGTGATGTTACCTCTCATTAGGCCTGACTCCTGAATAATGGGCTTGGAAAATTCCAGCATCCTGACCAGGTCTGAGTCTCAGAAAGGACACTAGTGGGATTCTACTACTAGCCCATACAATCAGAAAACCCACATTCTTCTAAGCCTGTTTGAAAAACCACCACAAATATTTTAAAGCTCATTCACAAGGTCACAACTTCCAACCAAACATGAGAAACAAGTTTTCTGAAACATGATTCCCAAAAAAACGAGTCATTTTCCAAAAAACGTTTTCTGTCGAAACAAAAGGAACGAGAAACGTTGGTTGAGGATTTGAAGATGCCTAACCGATCAAGCTTTTGTGCAAAAAGCTTTGAACTAATAATAAAATGTCTCATAACAACGTGCTGTTATGATCTCATAATGGTCACTACAACAGGTAGACAGTCAATGTGCACTTCTATCTTACGTGCACAACAGTCTGTATTGCGTACATTAAGTCTATATAGTATATACAACCATCTGCTCCGAAATTTATACGTGGTTGCTATGACTCTTCCTTGCTTGAAAACTTGTCTGAAAGGTTTGCCAAGATAAATCCTCCGAATACCTGAATCCAGTTGAACTAGTTAAATGAACTTTCTACTGTGGTAAGGTTGAAGTAAATCATTTGATATGATGCCAAGAAGCTAGGCCTCAAAGGCAACAATGGCTTTCTAAGTGATCTGTTTCGAGGTCAGAAGTTCCCAAAAGAAGAGGATTTAAAGGTGCACCTCAGAAATACATATATAAATAAGGAGGTTTTAGCCAAGGATCTAAAACCTGACATCTATATATATATATATATATGTATATGTGTGTGTGTGTGTGTGTGTGTGTGAGTAATGTAAGATACCTGAATGCACCCAAGGATGTACACTGCAGAGTAGTGACGGCCATGTATTACCATGTCAGCTACCATCGCAAGCGGAATTGTCAAGGACATTCCTAATGTTGCAACTAACGGAGTCGTCCAAACAACAGAAAGGGCCCTGTCACATTTTTTGTCAGTGTTAATAAAAGAATCAGTTTGCAATTACATCAGCATGATTAAAGTAGTATGACTGCCGAAGCGCTGGATGCCACAAAAGAAATGAAATCAAACCAATCCTTGTGCATAAATTGAAAATTTGGTGTTGGAGCTTAAGATTTGATCAGAAAAAGGTGCAGTTTTAATCATTTGCGGTTTAGCTAGCAACAGATCCAATAATATGCAATTATTACTAATTTTTCTTCCTTTCACTAAGGGGTGCAGGTAGACTTCATTGCGAATTAGTATGAAAGATCAAAACGAAGCATTCTTATGTTTTTGTGTTGTCTCCAATCAAAACCCAAAGTAAATGGAGGTTGCTCTGCTACTTACCAAAAGTAATCTGACAGAACACTTCCCAGAAAGCCATTTAACAGCAGAACTTCCCCAACAGATGTTGAATGTGGAAATTTAAATGGAGGTTCAACCCCCACAGCATTAAGTGGCCACACTGCACGAAACAACATTGCTGTGAAAAATTCATCCATGGGAAACTGATACGTTAGAGCTATTTGATAAGCTTTGAAATTATCACTGCATTCTCAACCACCAAGTCATCCAAGTAGTAATCAAGGATAAAAAAAGAAGAGGGAAGGGAGGAGAGAGAGAGAAGAAAAAGAAGGAGATCAACAAGATTATTCAATTGATTTGAGATAATATAATTTAAGCACGAAACAGCAGATCGGCTTAACACAAATGTAGTAACTTAAACCATGGTCTAGTTAAATGTACACTAGTGTGAATAGGAATCATTGAAGGAGAGTATGCCACACGTATTTCCTTAGCTAGAATTTAAACAAGGCTCTTCTCTCATCTGTACAGAATTAGATAGATTAACATTTCGTAGCAATGGATCACTCAACCACTTCTTCTGGAAGGACATTCTCAAATTGTAATACCATGGATGGCGAGCTTTGAAGTTTTATTTAAAACTCTAAAAGAAATTCCATCACCTCATAATATATCAAGATTCACCAATGCCTATTAGACCCTAGTTATCAGTAGAGCTCATCTAAAACAAGGTTGATGGGTAGGGAGATGACAGAGTCCCATGGAAAAGAGAAGAAAGATGAAGGGCAGAAATACAAACAACAAACTCTGTAATAAGATGGAATGACACCAGCGAATTCTCTGATGGAGAACCCAAAAAGAAACAACTGTAAAGAATTGTGCTTCTCTTGCTCCTAACACACCGTATAGTGTCAAGTGAGGACCATGTCCAAGCAAGACTCCTCATCAACCATCAAACTTAGTTATTATCGAAGTGACATGGACAAACCACTTTCCAAATTCTTGTGAATAAATGGATTCCAAAAAGAAGGGCAGCATCTAGATTGGCCTGACCAAATTATGAGTTTCAGAAACCTCAGTTTATATATGTTTCCTCAACCATCTGATTTTCATCTAGAAGCATTGTGAGATATATCATATAAAGATTTGCGAGTCATGAACTCATGATAGATTACCAAACCCATCAGGATTCAGTTGTCTGAAACAAGCATCTTAATTAAATGACACCAGTTTAGCAGATACTCTTTGATTATTGTTCAAAATATCAGAAGTTTATCCTAAAAATCCATGACAAAGAACTGCTATACCCTAATTCCAGTTCAAGTATTTCCAATCTTAATCCTACAAATTTGCAGTGAAAAAGACAATACATCAAAAAAACTACTGGTTCACTTACCAAGCCACCAAAGACCAAGGAGAGTGAAGAGACCAATGTATCCAAAGAACCTTTGCACATCAGCCTTGTCTCCTTCTGATCCAGAAGATTTCTTCAGCAGCACTGTACCAAGTAAACCAGTAATTTAACAATCATGCAGGGGACTTAAAAACAATCTAAAATTAATATCACCACTCAATTATTAAATTAAAAAAAAATGGTTTTGTTGTGTTTTACCTGTAAATAAGCCATATGATACTGCCGAGAGAAGACCGAAAATGTACCCTGTGATAGTGTGTTTTCCAGTCCTAAGCAACAAGAACATGGTACAATTTCAGATAAATATTAATACTAATATTTCAAACAAATTCGAGTGTGTTAATGGAGAGTATTTAGCGAAGTATATTTCAGGAGGAGGAGCTGAAAATCATGATCAACCCTCAGCTTTTTTCTTCCATATATATAGGAGTTAGTTACAAATGAGTTGAGAATGTTCTTAAGAATGATAGCTGGTCGGGACACCTCACTACAAGACTATTCTAGGCTCTTCTAGAAGTGTACAATCCACTCATACAAATATTAGCTCCCTAACACTTCATGTACAGAATCAGTGTACAAAGAGAAGAATCTTGTGTTGAAGACCCCCCCGCCCACCACCCAAAAAAAAAAGAAAAGAACAAAAACAAAGGTTTTCTCCTGTAAAATAGTGCAGATTACCTCTCTATAATGGTTATGGATACAATCTGAATCTATAATACCATCAAAATTCCATGGGGAAAATGAATTAGGATAATGTTATGTGCCCTACACAAAAAGATAACTAAGAATGGTTTGACATTATCATACAGGAACAGGGTTTGGAAGAAATGCAGAAATGTATAGAACACTCTATAGAAGCCTTCTACTTATAAGCAAGCAGCAATAAACTCACTCAGAGATGCTTTGCAGTTCACTAGGTGTCCAAGTTTTTCCAATGGTGGTCATGGCAACACCAGTCATGGTGATAAAAACAGCAACAACCTTTGTGATATTTATTGAGTCCTGGCCGAGAAGAGCTCCAAATAAAAGTGTAAAGAGCCCTGATGTAGCAGTCAGGACAGTAGTACTTGCGACACTAGTATTCGCCAGTGCTGAGTTTGATAAATACTGCATGACATCAAAACACGAAATAATGAAAAAAAAAAAATCCTTGAAACCAATGATGAGGATAGACACATGTCAAAATGAATAAGAATTCACTAAATGTGTAACAGAACAACCCCCCCCCCCCCGGTTGCAGGTAGCTAAATTCAAATCACGCATACTTCTAGTCCTAATGGAATTTACAGGTTACTACCTCATGAATGCAATTACATTCTAGGAAATAAAACAAAACATCAGGGTACACTTTGACCAATTGTGAACTACAATGTCAGAGCGTAAGTAGAGTTCTCAAATCATATAGGCCATGTTGATTTAGCAGCAATGACAACCTCATAAGTCAACAGAAATATAATGAGATGTTCTTGGCTCAGTAGATTTTTTATAAAGTCAAAAGTTATATTGAATGAACCATATCGCCATATCACATCAAACTATGTTTTTCAGCTACCTCAGTTGCAACTTATGTGATATTGATAATGAATTTTGAGGTTCTTTGGGGCTACAGAGTCACTGAATTTTTCAAAATCTTTGGTTGTTTTAATAGGATCCATTATGCTTGCAAGGTGCTTTTCGAAGTGAGATTATCTGTTATGACCCAGATAAGCATGCATCAACGTTACATGGGAGGAGGTGTTGCTTGGGATGGGGTCCTTGAATGTAGGACTGAATGGGTTTGTTAGCAGTAGAGTAGGATTGACTTATTAGCAGTTTGAGTAGTAGACTCAATAATAATTCCTAATTATTATAAATAGTCTTAGATGGGAATTATATTTAGTTGTTATTTTAATTATCTTTTAGGACTTAGGAGTTGTATTTTTAGTTAATCACTTCAATTCCGTTACTATATTTAAACAGTGGAGAATCATTAATAAAGAAATCAGAAAATTAAACCCAAATTCAGTTTCTCTCTTACATTCAAGAGATTAGTCATCTTAAATTCGACTGAGTTATCTTTATTTGCTTTATTAAAAATCTGGTTCATTACATCATCCTATCGAGGGACGTTAATTCATTGACTTTGGTGTATGGACTACAAAAGTGATTAGAGATAAAGATTGTGTTGGTTTAATTTTCGTGTGAATGATCATCAGCAATAATTCACTATCTTTGTTTCGAATCATCTTAATGTTCTGCAGAATACATTACTTCTGACTGCCTGTCCAGTATCAAGTACAAATGTAGAATATTTTGGTCTTAGAAGTTAAAAATGAAGTGCAAAGAAAGAAGATGTAGGAAACCGAAATATAGATTTTCTAGCAAACTTGTGATATGATAATTAGAGATTTTTAAGGAAATGATTTGGCGTGTAAGTGACATTTTACAATTTATCTCAATAAATTGACAAAAGTTTGCAAGTGTTTTCTCCACTAGTCAATAGAACTCATAACCCCCATATACTTAAGTTTAATGCTCTTGGGCATGAGCATAAATTGCTTAGCCCATCAAGGGTAAATGCCCCTGGATTACTAGGTAATTGGTTCTAACAGGTAGCATAGGTTTTACTACCTAGAGATGGGTCCAAAAGGTTCTTCTTTAGAAAAGTTCCCTACGTTATCAAAAGCAAAAAAAAAAAAAGAAAAAAGAAAAAGATGTACCCCCCAGAATGAAATGTTGAATATAGTTATTCATCGCCTTGCCATTTGTTTCCTTTTCTAATTTTTAATCTGTAAGAATAATGGTAAATTGGTAAGTGATTAAATATACCATTTCCTAACATCTTAAACTTTAGGGAACAAGTGGTAGTTTATCATTGTATCAGAGTAAGTCGTCTTGAGTTCAAACCTTGTCTCCACTATACCTCCCATTTAAAAAGTTTATTGGGCCACACTTATTAAGGAAGAGTTTGGGCCCACTCATGAGGGGGAGTTTTAGAATAATGATTGAATTATTAAATTCACCATTTCCTATCAGTTTAAGCATTTAGATAAGATGGTAGTTTATCACAATTCAATCCTGCAAGCATACAATTGATTAAGCCAAGAAACATTCTAGCAACATTAGCATTGACCAGTTATGCTTCTGTTTTTGGAGGCCTATACAGCTAATCCACTCAGATTTTCTTAGCCAACCATAAAATTTCATTTTACTGCATAATTTAAAATTAAAGAGAAGTACAAAAGGTCATACACAAAGAACACATGATATAAAAATGAACATGTTACCTCTGTTGCAAACCATATTGGAGTAAGATATAAGCTACACTTGGCAATATCCCATGAACTAAGTCCACAACTTTGTTCAAGCAAGTGAGACTCATCTTCATGCTTAGCAATCAAAGGCCACCCCTCTTCCCTTTCACTAAGATCCTTGTCAGTAACTAGGTCATTTGCAGTTTCTGGTCCATGGGGACTTTCATTAATTCTAAGAGGGATATCAAGGCCAGTTGAAGTGCTCATAACATTCCAATCAACGCAAAGGTCCTTGTACAAATGTCCATTCATTAAGCTGCAGATCCAGTCTCTAAGAGCTGCAATGGGTAGATAGACCACCATAAGAGAAATGCCCAAATAAGTGATTGCAAATGGCTGTTTATAGTCTACGAAAATTCTCTGCAGCAAACAAGTAGTGTAAGTTTAATTTAATAAATTTCAAACATAAAAGATCATTAAAAAATATAAACATTAAACAGGGAAATTTCCAACATTTTCCGACTTAAGGACAGATGACAGAGAGAAGAGGTCTAAAGTGGACGATCTGATGGAGTGATAGCAGATGCTAAATTATCTTCAGCATATGTATATTTCTGAATCTTAAGAGGAAATCAATTCTCATTATATAATACATGGCATAGGCCCCATCACAATTCGCAACAAGGACAAAGATTTTTGAAAAAAAAAATCTATTCTCACTAAAATAAAATAATAAAAAACCAAATTTAGTATGAGGGGAAAAAACTTCTAAAAGCTTCTAATAGAAAAGCCTCTTGAAGACTCCCCAGTCCCTACAGATAGAAAAGATAATGAGTGTCATTTTTTTTTTTGGGGTGAGTATATGGATGAAGTTGCTAATTTGACCGTATGCCCCTATGGAAACCTACAACGCATAATAGACTTACATCTTGCTTGCAAGACAGAAATCTTTTCACAGTAACTCACATACTCTAAATACTCAACATTTTCCTTTCTTCTTCTCCTCCCCCGTTCTTTTCAGGGGGATGCTAAGGGGAAGATGGGGGCTAATATTTAGCAGAGAAGTTTTCATTTTTTTAACAATATAATTGAATATCTATCAATCCACATGTGAGGCAACTAACTATGTATCTGAATTTTAAGTAAACGAAAATTGAAAACATATGTACTAGTTCAAGTTATTCACATTAAAGAGTAAACACGGAAAACAAAACATTGCGTAATCAGGGAATAAAACACTTGTAAATTTCCAAGAAAAATCTCAGCTGTGTATTATACAAATATTTGGCTTATTTGAAGAGAGATTGCCAACATTTGGGAGCTAAAAATAACATCAATAAGATTCGACTTCACATACTGGGTTTTCTCGGGATCAAATCAGCAAGTAAGTATAGATTACAAAACTAAGGGGTACTACATTTTGGATATGAGAGACAAAAACAGTAAATTCCCTAACAATTAAAAAGGCTTAACCACGAATACCAACCCATCCCGCCAAAAAAAAGTAATGTCTTTTTGTTATCAAAATCGTTATATTCAGATTAATCAACGCATAAAAATAAATATGAAAAAAGAACAAAACAAGAACCTTTAAATAAACTAGTTTAATATAGTTATTGTTTAATAAAAAAAATCACAATTCAGACTCTGTTTTTCTTCTCCTGCTTATCTTAACAACCCAACAGAACAAAGTTACGAAAAAAACGTAACAAACTAATAAACCCCATCATGCTAAAAAAGAAAGAATCCAAATCTGAAAAGAAAGAAATAAAAGAGAGATAGTATAATCCCTAACCTGAGTAATCTCTGCAGAAGTAACCCATATGAACACAACTGTGCCAATCAATCCCAACCCTGCATTATATTTCCAACCCATTACACCAAACTCCAAAAGAAATCCCTTGAGCTTGAAAACTTAACCCAAAATGTGAACTGGGTAAGCTCAAATTTTGCTATAAAATCATCATCATTCAGTATAACAAATTGGTTAACATGAAAAAAGAAGTGAGGATACGATTCTTTTTGTATGTATTGTGTTTGTTGCAATAAAATCAGCTGAGATTGGGGAGATTCAACGTTTGAAAGCTGACTTTTCTTGGCTGATTTTAAGGAAAGTAACAAAATTTAGTGTGAAGTGGCTAACAGAAAGACTTATTAGCTTTTAAGATTTTTTTTTTTTTTTTTGATAACAGTATTAGCTTTTAAGATTTTATTGTTTTGCTTGTTGGAGGTTTTAGGTTAGTGTAGACAATGCCAATAATATCTTTGTGAGTGACAAGTGTGGTTGTGATATTAAACTATTATTAATCAATGAGGCCGTTGTAGTATCAGATACGGAAATGATTTCTCCACGTCCACACATAGTCCACAATTGTCTAGCTTTTTAACGTATATATGTCCACAATTTTTATCATATTGTCCAGATATTGTCAAACTGTGCATTAAATATGCACGATGAATGTGCACAAATCATGATCAGACATAGGAGATAAGAGGGGAACCGTCGTCGTTTCGCGTTCTCAATTTTCTTCAAGCGGGCCCGTTTGTTGACCTTTTTATGTTGTAGTACTAGAGGTGGCTTTGCCGACATTAAGTTGTTAAGACGGTATTTGTCGTATTAACAATCAATTTTGGAACCTGCTTCTGAAGGCGACGTGCCCAGATTCGCCTTCATAAGCCTCGCTAGAATTTTGGACCCATACCACGAGAATATCTATATATATATAGCAAATTTCTCAAAATATTACAGTAATGTCAGGTCCAAATATAGAGATATTATTGTGTCTAAACATTACTCATCCTTTTTTAGACAGGATTAAAAATATATATAAGGATATGCTTTTATTTTTTCTTTTTTGCCAAATTGGTTCCGAATGAATACGTTTAAAAATTAAGAAATTAGAATGTAATAATAGTTACAACTTGCAAAAAATTTCTGTTGAAATGCGTTATTGTACGGAATTTTACATTTAACAGTAAAAAACAAAAAATTATATTATTATTATTATTATTATTATTATTATTGTGAAATGAAAATCATAAGAATGAAAAGGGCAAAAAATGGTCATTTGATTTGCCCAATGGTGGACCTTGTCAGAACAGATGTACCAAAATTGATTGGGGCAAGGCAATTGAGTTGAGTTTAAGTTGTACATGAATACTGGGATATTAAACTTCTTTGTCTAACAAGCTCGTGAAGATCATTAACAATCTTGAATACAGCATCAGGCCGAGCCAGCTTCAACGCATTTTGTGACATGGCCTTAAGCTCATCAGCGTTTGGACCAAACCAATCGGCAACTATCTTTGCTATCTCTTTGGGTGATTTTGAGTATTTCCCACATCCATTTTCAACAACATATGGCACATTTCCAACCTCCTGCCACAAAAAAAAAAAAAAAAAGGCAAAATTGCTAGAGCTTTAGTATATGTTTGGATAAGGGGAATTAGGAGGAGAGGAAAAGGGGTTACTGTAATTTACTGTTTATGACAACGATGTTTACATTTTTTGATACGTGACAAATGATGTTCATATTATTCTCTAACCATGCCATTAGACAGCTTGAAATAATACCCTTGAGCATTTAGTACCACCATCAAATTCATAGGCCTTGTAACTTAGTTTCTGACACATCTAGGCCTCAAGTTTGTCTACAGTTTAAATATGTAAGTTGTTCACTGACTACACAATAGGTCTAAGTCTGTTAGCTTAAAATGTGAGCTTATTTAAAGAGTCACCATTATTTAAAACCTTTCTGGGTACAACTGTACTTTTACACAAATAAACTAATGAAAATAAGCTCATCCAAACACACTAAGAACGTTTCACAAACTATAAAAGTTATGATTAACTTACATGATATCTGCAATCAGGTTAACAGAATGTGATATTATACTGAGAGAATACAAGTATATTGAGAGAATATATAGAAACAGTTTACAACAAAAATTACCTGGCCAGCGATGAAATCATTCAGAATAATAGGAAGGCCTCGAATCATAGCTTCTGCAATAGTCCCAGGGCCCGCCTACAAAAGCAAGTTGTGTGTAAATGACTGATATATAATTACAGTTTATAATCATAACTTTTGTGAGAAGCATACCTTCGTGATGATGCAATCACAAGCTCCCATGCATTCCTCCATTTTGGTGACAAACCCCTTCACCTATATTTAAAAATCAACTTTAGCAAGTTATGTCTGTATATGCATTTATTGTACACATGAATGAATTTACATAGAAGTGTTCTTATGTAAATATGGCTGTGCGTTTTGTTCCCTAGAAAAACACCATCCTATCATGGCCATTGCAGCAAGTAATATACCAAATGCTAATCACACAGCCATCTCGAATTTGGGTGGCTCCCAATTCCTTTTCTGAGGAGGGAGGAAGGGTTGAGGGGCATGGAGTGTTGTGAGACTTGGAGTGAAAAGACACAACAGAAGTACATCCAGATCAAAGTGACAAATCTGAGTTTCAGGGATCACTAGGCACCAAGTATAATTGAGCAGCTATAGTAAATGAACTTCAAGGAGGTAATATTTCACTATCAATAAAAACAAACCATGTCTAGTAATTCCAAATAACTTGGCACAATTTCAAATACAACTCATAATTTTAGGTTTCTGTAAAGAATTGTAAAATATTGTAATACATGAACTGAATTATATTTTATGCTTAATGCAAAAACACATACTTTAGTCAAGCACTTATGAAATAGTGTTTATTTCGACCAAGAGATATATATATATTTTTTAAAGAAGTTACTTGGGCCAAGAGATTGTTTTTCAGGCATATAAAATATAGCTAGCACATTAAATATATCATAAAAAGACACATAATAGAAGTGGGCCAATAAGCACCAATTTAAATTAAACCTTCAAACCTAAACAACATGAATTCGAAACAGCAAATTGCAACCAAGGTGGTGGGTGGGTTTGGAGGGTATGTTAATACCTGGACAGGAATCTTCCAATCAATTGAAAGCAATTTGCTGGCAAGCTTTTTGTTGCGGCCGCATATCACAAGCAACTGACCTATAGGTTCCCCGAGATTCTCATCATATAATGCATCCCCAAGTGCTCGAGCAGTAGCCTCAATAGGGCCCATCCCTTCTCCTCCTCCCATCAGCAACACAGCAGGAAGATTCTCATCCATTCCCTGTTCTCTCCTTAGTTCAAACTATAGGTATTGAACAAGAAGTGGGCCAACATTAGTCAATATCATAGTGTTAATGACATATCTGACAACAAATAAACATTAGGATACATAATGCAGCATGTGTTACAAAGACGCTTGAAAAATTTCTCCTAAATTTTACTCAATAGACAATGAACCCCTCTCTCTCTCTCTCTCTCTCTTAAAAAAAAAAATTAAAAAAAAAACCAGATCAAGTGCTAAGGACCATTAATTCTTCATCAAGCATACACTACAAACAGAGTACAAATCACACCAGACAGGCACCAAATTGCAAGAAAAAAACAGTTAGAAAGTAACCAACCTTTGGCCGAACGGGCTTAACGAAGGAAGGTCGCACAGGGAGTCCATAAACCTTAATTTGAGAAGGCTGGAGTCCAGCTTTTGAGGCCCTTTTTGCTACCTCTGCTGATGGGCAATAGCATCTTGTTACAAGCTTATGAAACCTGAAGATAAAGACATAA
The DNA here is from genome assembly GCA_907173295.1 of Fagus sylvatica. Lineage (NCBI taxonomy): Eukaryota > Viridiplantae > Streptophyta > Magnoliopsida > Fagales > Fagaceae > Fagus > Fagus sylvatica. Next base: position 25,258,838 of record OU015764.1, read on the forward strand.
AAGATCAAAACATTACCAATAGAGTATCATTAAGTTAGACTGAGTGCAGAACTTACCATGTAGGATGGCAAGTGCTTAGATCTGTGACTACTGTGGTGAACACAATCTTCTTCAAAAGACCCTTTGACCTCAAGATACGAAGTGGGACATGTTGCATCAGTGGATGTACACTGATAATAATATCTGGTTGGTATTTCATCAGTCCTTTGGCAACCTCTCTACAAACCAAAAGGAAAAAGAACACAGAAGATCAACAATCATAAAGCCAAAAAAATCCTAATGATGTTTAAACTGTAAACTTAATGGGGAAAACATAACTTCCAATGACATGCATTTATTATACAGGATGGAGATTGCAACATATCAGGTACTTAACATATTTGCTTGGTTGCCTAGCATTTTCTTCAATATGTGTACTTATCAAAAAAAAAAAAACTTCAATATGTCAGGATAAGTGAAGAATGAGTACTGAAATGAAAGTTTAAGTTTCTCTAAAAGATTATTCCTTTCAAAACTATGACAACATTGAATAGGATAGCAACTCTATAGTATGGATTTGAAGAGAGTAATTCTAACTGGCCTCTCATCCACCGATATTCAGATGTTCTCTTTCTAAATGTGTATTATTTGACTAGTTGGTATTGTCTTTAAATTCTCAACTAAAGGGAGCAATTCCTCCATTGTACTAGCCTACTAGGATGGGTGATCTGATCTCCTAGGAAGTTCTTGTGTTGCACCCATTTATTTTAACTCTACCTGGGTTTTTGCTTAATGTCATATATTTTGTTCATAGTTAGTCCCAAGCTTGGAAAAAGGAGAAGGGTCGTGGTAGGTTGACAACCAATGTAAATAGTCACTTTATTATGAATGGAGATAGAATGGTGAAAAAGAATATATGTCCGTGATTAGTTTGATGAGAATCCATAGCCAACCCCAAGTTTTTTGTTTTGATTGGTAAATTTGATACATTTTAAGTGGGAGGGGATTCAAACTCTAGACGTTTCTATTGAAATCACCACGAAATGTCATTTCAAGTTTTAGGACTAAAGCTTTGGTGCTGTTGTTGGGGCTAAAAAGGCATTCAGGAAGAGATTCTAAAACTCCTGCTTAATTCCCACATTTAAACAATCACAATATCATTTTGAAAGGCCCAAGAGTCCAATATTTAAAACTTCAAAAAAAGAATTAAATGGAGATGGTGCCCAATGGAAGAAAAATTCTTAGGAGTTCATGCTTATGCAACTCTTATGCTCAGTCAAAATACAGAATTGCACAAGCTGCAGTGAGAGACCATAATAATCTTACCACTCCCAAGAGTTATAATAACTCCAACATCTTCATGAAACATACATATAATCTAAATCAAATATTTATCCATATCAACTACGATTGGTGCTGCAAACCAAAACACTAGCCCACCACATGAAATTTTTTTGAATAGAAATCCTAATTTTCTTTAACGTTTTCTGTTTTAGCATGACACAAACAAGTTACCGAAACTCATCCCAAATTGAAAAGGTCTGCTATAGATTTCATTGATAGACAAGAACTCAAAAGCCAATCAGAAGAAAACGCATTACATAATTAATTTACCAGAAAACATGAATAACAAGTATTTTAACTCAGAGACTAACAAAGTCTCACCGAGCGATAAATGTTGAAGTTGCAGCAAAATTAGATTGATGCACCACGCGTGGCGCACTTGCATAATATGTCATTTTCCACAATGTCCCATGTTTCACCAAGAAATTATAGCTCCTGGGAAGTTGATTAAATGGCCAAGGCGTATGATCCGTCCATAAATCAGTAACAAACACCTGTGACACGCACTCTTAACACGCAGAACAAGATCAACAAATATGCAATTCATAAACCCATTGACTTCATTTCCCAATTCCTCTGTTTGGTTTCCGAGAAAATGTAGAAAAAAAATAATAATGTTGCTTTGGCTTCCTAAAGTTGAAATGTCATCCCAATTGAAACAAACAGATACATTACACTCAGTCAACCAAATATTCCTATCTTATCATTCAAGTCCCTGGTAATTCCAACTTGAAGAACCTAATTTTCAAATTCAATTCTTTTCCCACATTTTCTAAGCAACCAAACAGAAAGTATTAGATTGAAAAACCAAGTCATTCTAGTAACAATCTATCAAAAACTGACCTGATACTCATCCCCAAATTGTTCATTAAACGCGGCCTTGATAGCCTCGGCCGAAGCCCGATGACCCCCACCGGTGTCACTCATCAAAATCAAAACTTTTTTGGGGGTCTCAGCTGCCACACCATTCAAGGCCAAGCCATCATCCACCAATACACCACACCCATCTTCTCTAAGCCCATTGTTATCCCCCGAACCGACACGAACCGAGGCAAACCCAATTGGGGTTCTCTCACAATGGAACTTTATAGCTCTGTTAAAGTCACACAGAATTCTCCGAATGCCCAAACCACCTCCACCGCCCAAACTCAGTGCGGCACGCAAGTTTCGCTTTTTTGGAGCGATTGAATCGCAGTGGATGAAGTTGGAGAGCAAGGAAGAGCAGCCATCTGAGGGTGAGTTGTGGAGCTTTGTACCGAAGGCAAAGCGACCCAATTGAGAAACGAAATCGAGTACAGAACTGGTTTCTTGAGTCACAGAGGAACCGTGATGCATGGTTGTCGTTTTTTTGTTAGAAGGAGAAGTGAAGTGATAAAGATAATAAAGATAAATCCACTAATCCATGGTGGTCTTTGTCATCAAAAACGACAAGGGTTTTTCTCTAATGCATAAAACTAAAATAAGATTATGTAATAAGACAAGTAGAGAGAGAATGAGTTGTGGGGTTTTGAGATTGTGGCAAAGAGAGAGAGAGAGGGTTTAAAAGAGAAGTAATCTGGGTCAGGAGTTTGTGGCCACAGAGAGAGGATTTAGGGAGTGAGAGTAGATTCTGGGAATTCAAGTACAAGTACAACAAACAAGGTTGAGGAGGAATAGGGCGCGTTGGGTTTGATAGGTTTGGTTCAATTCAATCTTGGTCACATGGTTGGCGTTTTTGGGTCTTTTAAAAGTTTTTTGGTCTTTTGGACGGTGATCAAATTGTACTACTTACTTGTCTGAAATCTGAATTGGGTTTGGGCTGTGGGAACCACCACCAAACTTGCAAACAACATGGACGGTTGCCACATCATATGATGGTACTCTTTTTTTCTTTTCATTAAAAAATATGCAACTTTTAAGTCATAAATAAAAATAAAATAAAAATCTAACCCTTTCACATCTTTAGAGGACATTTTTAAGTAAAAATTATAAATTGCTAAAATTTTAAACCCTTGATATAATAGATTTTCAAAAAAAAAAAAAATTTTGAGAAAATGACATTTTTTCACATTTATTCTTCTTGTTGTATGGACAAAAATGTCTTCCTATGTGATTATCATAAGTGATTCGAAATGCCTTACTTGCTTCGAAGTAAATATTTTAAATAGTTCGAAGTGTTATTTTTACTTTGAATTGACTTGTCTAATTACGTTAATAAAGGAAAGGATTCAGAAATATCTCATGTAGATATATAAAGAATGAAAGATAAAAATAATTAACAATTACTAAAGCTAATTCGAAGTAAAACTCCAAAAGATAAAAATATCTCATGTGCATTTCTCTGTGATGGAACTTGAATCCTCATGAATCATGATCGGGCTTGAATGACACTTGTTCTGTTTGAAGACTAGCTTTGATAACTATTGGGAACTACTCCTGCAACAAGCAATTCAAAGTAACTTATCGAAAAAAAAAAAACAAGTTATTCGAAGTAATTGTCATGATAGTCAATTTGTACTGTGCATGTTTGACCAGACATGCCATGCCGCCTTTACCATTTTACATTTTACTTGGCCACTTATCAAACCATTTAATAATCTAAAAAATTATAAAATAGTACCAATACTTTTTTTTTTTTTTATCTTTTTTTATTTGTGCGTCTATTTTTCTAGAATATGGAATCAAAAAGCATTCTATGAATGAAATCCTTCATAGCCTTCATATACATAGTAGAGTATAAAGAAATGGGCATTTTGTGTTTGAAAAATAATTTTACTTGAATAAATTTATCCTTTGTTTTTTATAGAGATGAATTTAAATCTAGGTTGTCTGTTTTATGATAATCGCTTCTTATCAACAAGTTAAGATACTAGTTGATTTATTTCTTATTTAGGTCGGATTCAAATTTAAATCATTCATTAGACAATAAAGAATTTTACCGATTAAGTTAAATAGAATCAACAAAAAATAAATAAAAAATAAGGTTAGTAATTTTTGTCGGAGACAAAAAAAATAATAATAATAAATAAATAAATAAATTTATCCACTCAATATGAATCACATTGATTTTTTTTTTTTTTTTTTCTTTCACTTTGATTATATTTCAAGCGCTCTTGGGACATCACATAATATTCAGAAAAAAATAAATAAATAAAGAGAAAGGGACATCACATCACATAATAATGCATTCTTGATTCTACCTACAATATAAACTTATAATGCAAATTAATTCATTGCAGAGAAGATATGGTGAAGATGCAATGTTATCTGGCCAAACCCTCGAAACATTTCTCTTGACCTTTTGATTTCTACGTTGACTCTTAACCTCATCGCCTATGTTTTTTTTTTTTTTTTCAACACCTAAGTTTTTGTTTGACTTTACATGTAAGTTTGTAACATGTGTTTCAAGTCATTAGCTAAAAACATGTGTTTCAAATCAGCAGACCTGTACTAAAAAGGGAATAGGTCCCACACTCCCACAGCCTAAAACCCAAAACACATGCACTTCTATTTACTTTTTCTTTTTCTTTTTGCTAAAAAATGATTTTCATAAAGAGAAAAGGGAAGAAAGAAAGCAATAAGATTATATTATGGTTCAACAAATTGTATTAGAGTTTTCTCTGCCTCAACAGCTCTAAGGTGTTACTTTTAGACTCTTTTTTACCAAGTGGGAGGTAAAGATATTTTGAATTCAGTACCATTGACTTGGTCACTTGATCCAGGGAAAGACTCTTTACTCTCTGACTCAATGATGCTAGGGCGTATGATGACTACTGGAATATCTTCTCTCATGCTATTTACTAGCATCTCGCACATGGCTTTAATTAGTGAACACGTATGTGTTTTCTCATCTGAAGATTTTTGACATGTTAAAGTGATACAAATATATTAGAAATAGGTCTAGGTGAGCCTGAGTAGATTTGTAAAATTTAACTTGAATGCAGAGGAAAAATATGAGTATAGGTATGAATTTGTCTGCCTGTACTGACACACTAAACACCAAATCCATCGACTTTTTTTTTTTTTTTTTTTAGGCTTTCTTATTCTATTTATCTGTGTTAAGAATTTGACTATCATGACAACTAGTTGCGGACCCTCACAATGCGCGGTATATGCAATTAATTTGTTATTTGAATTTAATATGTAATGGGCTTAATTCAATGAATTGGCGAGAGATGCAAATGGTACAAATTTATATGGAAAATATGGAATATGAAGAGTTACAGCAAAATTTATTTCTTTTTAGAAATAATGGGGGATAAGCCAAAACAAATCTATCAAAAAGAGTAAAAAGACATCATGACCGGATAAACTTCAATAGATAAAAATCATTTGCATAGCAACATTTTTCCCATAAATATGATATTTTAAACCTAAATGTGATGGGAAAACAATAACCATCAAAAGAAATATAAATGTGGTAGAAACAATAAATTAAAAATCCATCAAAAGAAAACAAAATAGAAGAAATAGAGAGAGTATTAACCTTTTTTGGTTGTGGCCAGAAAATGGAATAAATTGGGGGGAGAGGTGCAAATGGCAATAATTTATATGGAAAATAAGGATTTTTTTTTTTTTTTTTTTTTTTTTGAGAAATCATATGGAAAATAAGATGGAAGTGGAAGGGTTGCAACAAAAGTAAAGTATGGTAAGAAGAGTTTAAAAGAGGAGAAGGGTGATAGAAGAAAATAAAAAGGGCATAAATGGAATGAAATATAAGAAGACATGGAATACAAGGTGATGTAGACATAACGGGAATGAAAATTTAAAAAGGCATAAATGATTAAATGGAATAAAATTTAAGAAGACATAAATGGAATAGAATATAAGAAGACATGAAATTTATTTTTATTTTATTTTTCTAGAAAGAGAAGACTTGAAATTATATAATCAATTTTTTTTTTAGACAGGTATAGTCGAAAGTTATTTGGTGTCCGCTTAAATGAAAAGGAATTTAAGAATGCATAAAAAAAGATTGATTACGTTATCAGTACTTAAATTAATATTAGGACGTGCAGTCATTGACTCTTTATATCGTTTATGAGTAATGTTTATTATAAACATGTAAAATGGTAAAAAGTAAAAACCATTGAGAGTCACTAAACTTTTGGTATAATAATATACTAGTTGGTAACCCGTGCAAGGCACGAGAAAGTTTAACATAATATGATATTTTCTATTTTTTATTTTTTGTCTAAATATAAAAATTGATAATTATGATAATTATTAAAAAAATTATTATTATTGTGTTTGTATATATAATAATATTATATTATTAGACATTTATTATGATTGTGTTTGTATATATATGGAACACTATATTTTTTCTATTAAATAAAATATAATGTGTCAAGATTCTAATAGAATGTTTAATTATAGAATAAAATTTAAATTCAATTAAAAAATATATATTAGAATAATGAGATGTAAAATTGTAAGATCTCAAAAGGTTATGTAGCGCAATATTACGAAGTTAACCAAAAATAAAAAAAAAGTTTTGATTTTACATTATAAAACTAGTCGCAAACTTGTGCGATGCACAGGAAAATTATTGAAAATAAAATCTAAATTAATTTTGATTCCTTTTACGTCTTTTGTTGTATAAATTTTTTTTTTTCTTTTTCTTTTTTGTAGTTCAAAATGTTGTAGGCAAGATCAATAAAGAGACTTTACGAATCGGATTTAGGATAAATCCTACTTTTTGGTTTAAAAAAATAACTAAGAAAGTATTTACCATAGGATAATTAAAATTTAATATAATGTAATTTTTCTTTTGACATAAGTTGAATATAGTCCAATTTTTATAAAACACAATTCATATTTATATTTACCATATGGATTATGTTTCCATCCAAAAATAAAATAAAGAATACTTAAAATAAAAATAATGACAAATAAATACATGGGCACATGATTATATGATCAAACCTAAAAAAATTTCATAACTCATTTCAAGCTCACATGGTTTCATTATAACAAATCCATCCATCTTTCTCCATTGCCAGCAACAAAATTAAATGAAATACATAAGAAAAAAAAAAAAAAAAAAAAAACTCTAAAAATCTTGATGAAAATTGATAATTATGATTATTATTAAAAGATATTTATATTGTGTTTATATATGGAATATATTTTAGTATTAGACATTAATTATGATTGTGTTTTATATATGGAATAATATATTCTTATATTAAAGAAAATATGATGTGTCAAAACTCTAATGAAATGTTTAATAATAGAATAAAATTTAAATTTAATTAGAAAATATATATTAAAATAATGAGGTGTAAAATTGTGAGATTTCAAAAGCTTATGTGGCGCAACATGATGAGGTTAACCAAAAATCAAAAAGTTTCAGTTTTACATTATAGTATAAATATAGATATTATAGGCTTTATATTGTAATGAATGTCACTATTTGTATTCTCTTTATATTGTTTTAAATTTCATGATGTATAATAAATACTAAACTATTAATTTGGGGTTTCCAACGTTTCAATGGCAAGATATGCTGACAGATTAATTTCTTTTTAGAATTCCACTAATAACGATCCCTTTTTGAAACGTTAGCAATCCCCAAATTAATAGGTTAATATTTATTATAGATCGTGTGACCAACAATATTTAGGAGGTAAAGTTTTTAATTGGAAGGGGAATAGTTGAGTGACTAGGGGAAAAAGGAAATTAAAAAATAGGAAAAAATAGTTAGGGCTAAATTTGGGGAGGGATTGCAATGACATGGCAACATAAAGTGAGGGCTGAATTGATTACTATTTACTAGGTCTTGGCTATTATATATTTTATATGGATTTGATTTTTGAAAGATCAGGAATTTGACTATTATGAAAGTTCACATAGTACTCACACAAATATAGATAAATCTCAATTGGACTCGTTTTTGGAATAGTCTACAATTTATTGAAAGTAACATGTAAAGTTGGATGTTCTCTTGGTGGAAAAGAATTACAATCAATTTTATGAGCTCTTTATAATGGCACAATGACATGCGATCTCCTTAGCATTCCTATAACTGTAGTTGCTACTGACCCAACTTTTAGTATTGGTGGTAAAATTCTTACTTAATATTGATATTGTCTTTTGCTAGAAAATGTGGAAGGTTTGATTTGCACTCGAAATTGGTTATATGGATTTGAATATAATATTTAATCAATTTAAATAATAAGTATATTTATAAAAATTTTAATTATTTATGGACCTTCATTGTATACTAAAGTTATATTAAAATTCAGTATTGTAGATTAAAATATTGACGAAATTACTTACTAACTTGAGGTGCAATTCTCAAGTATGAATATTTCTATTGTTGAATCTACTACTAACATTGAGTAGATTGATGTGCAATTCATATAATTTTTTACTTATTTTTCTTTAACCTAACATATTATGTTTTGTTCTTAAAGTTTTATATACTTAGTTGTCTTTGTAGGTAATTTTATTTTATTTTATATCTTACAGGCGATAGTTGCAATTGAGGAGGTTGATATGGTTCAAGGATTTTTTTTTTTTTTTGAATGTTTTTGTTTATTTGTTATCTCGTTAGTATTGAAAGGAAGATAAAGACAACGTGATCAAGTTTTTCTTATTATTATTTTATTTTATTTTTTGCATGTGAAAAAAATATGGATCATACTGGATTGACCTAATCCTAATAAATCTAGGTAAAGATCATAAGTTTTGCAACCCATTAAAATCTGTTTCTGACCCAAACCCTACTACCCGACTTGTTCCCCAGGTTTAAGCATGAGCAATGAAAGCCTAAGCTAGGCTTAGCATGTTAGCATATCTTTACTACCAAAATCATGGAAAAATAAAGTGATGACTTTCATGATATCTCTGTTTTGATCTATCACTGTTGCATTTCTAATTGAACATTAAAGAACAGTTCATTACCGTTGCTGACCCACCTTTTTCATCTTTTGAGTAACTTCATTTTCATGGACAAAAAAAATTCAAATCTAAAGCCAACTCTACTTCATCAATGGTGGATCAAGGAAAGATATTTGTGGAGGGGGTGGGGGGTTGAGGTGGCACTTTCCCTACTTTATCAAAGTTTATATTTAAAACTTTGGGGAAATGATTATTTCACACCGTGTGTGAAACAGTGACTTTCACATCACCACTAAAAGACAAGCATGTTATTTCCGGTTTGTTATTCCAATTTCCACTATCCCTATAACCAAACACCCATTTTTCCTCATTTTTTCTGAAACTTTCTCTCTCCTCCCGAATGCTCTGCTCTCTCCTCCTGAGTTTTCTGCTCTTCCTCTCCCCGATCTGTCCTCATGAAGCCATGGATCTCTCTCCCCAAAGGTTTTTCCTCTATTGAAGTTTGAAGTTTGAAAGAGTTGGGGTTTGAAAGTGTTGATTTCAAATCTGATTTGGGTTTTATTTGGATTTGGGAATAACAAAGTTTTGAAGTTTGAAGTTAGGGTTTGATTGTATTTGTGAGGGTTTGGATGATTTTGTTAGGGTTTGAAAATAATAAAAGTTGAAGGTTTTGTTAGGTTTAATATTTTTTTGAGGGTTTGGTTGATTTTGATTGAGATTGGAAATAATAAAGTTTGGTTTTTTTTAATTTTAAAGTGATTTTGGTTGGTTGAGATAAAAAATAATAAAATTGTTACAAAGATGTCAAGAAACATGTTTAATAGATTCCAAGAAATATGACCAATTCGTATGAACATGTTTAAATGTTCATACAATTTTCTGGAAAATGTGGACAAAAACATGAAATTATGGACAAAAACATGAAATACACTTTCTGGGTTCACTTGAATGTTCATGAATGTTTATAAGTAGACTCGAAATATTTGTCCATAATTTCATGTTTTTGTCCACATTTTCTAGAAAATTGTATGAACATTTCTAGGTTCACTTAAATGTTCATAAGTAAACTCGAAATTTTTGTCCATAATTTCATGTTTTTGTCCATAATTTCATATTTTTGTCCATATTTTCCAAAAAATTGTATGAACATTTCTGGGTTCACTTAAATGTTCATAAGTAAACTCGAAATTTTTGTCCATAATTTCATATTTTTGTCCATAATTTCATGTTTTTGTCCATATTTTCCAGAAAATTGTATGAATATTCGAGTCTACGCATGAACATTTAAGTGAATCCAGAAAGTGTTTTCTGGAAATTTGGTCTCAAAACTTGTTTTTGAATGGGTCTTGGGGATGTTTCGAACTTTAAAACACAAATTCGCCTCATGGAAACCTGGAATCGCGTTAGCTCCTTCGCTAATGCATAAAAGAATTATGATGGAATCACTGCCTTAATTCAGTGGCCTAGATTATTAAATTTTAAAATTGAGTATACCCAACAAATGTGGACAATTTTATTCAAGTGTGGACAATATTGTCTACACTTTCTGGATATTTGTTTGAACATATTAAGTTTCACCACAATTTGGAGAACATTTTTAAACATTCTTTTTTTATATTTTTCACAATGAGTAATATGAAAATTTCAATGGCAATAAGTTGTTCTGGTTAACATAATGGGTTACTCATGGGTAACCTTAAATATATGCAAATATTGCCAACCAATTTTACCATTTAATTTATTTACTCCATTTACAAAATGATAAGATATTATTTCTGTTGACTACCTTTAATACGATCTCAAGTATATAAAAAATAGAGCAACCAAAAGATTAAATACAAAAAGAAGAAACGTCTAGTAGAACACAAAAAGAACAGACATCTAGCAAAACGTAAAACTCTATTTTGGTAAAGAACTAGGCAGCTTTGGGCAACAAGCACGACACATTTGATAGCTTTGGGCATGACAAATTTAGCTTTTGACAGCTTTGGGCAACAAACATTTGTAATATAATTCAAGCAAAATTTGTTGTCGAATTCTTTGACAATCGGCCTACAAAACATAAAACACATTCATAAATATTTGTTAGTCAGTTGTTTTCACTTAAAATAAATGCATCATCAAATGATTGCAGAGACTGTGATTAACATTTCCCTCTTGCTTTCGAAAGCAAAATTGAATTAAGTTGAACTAAGTACTCCTAAGGAAGAGTTTAGGAGCTAATAGGACCGAAGCAATACTGTTCAGTAAAATAAAATAAAAACCAACGTCGTTTAAGGTTGAGAAATCAAAGGGCAAATTCATCCACGTTCGTCACCACCTCTGCAATTTGCGAATTGAACTTAACTAAGTTGACTCGACTGACTCAAAATGGACACGCACTCCTCGCACCTCACCGCGCTGAACCGTTCCCGAAGCTTTCAGTCCCCATCTCCTTCTCATTCCTCCGCCACCTCCTCCATCCATAAGCGTAAGCTCGCGTCTGACGACCACGCTCCCCCTTCCCTTCTTCCCTCTCCGTTGACACTCGTAATGGCGCTTTGACCTCCAACGACGACCTCGAGAGCATCTCCACCAGAGGTGGCGGCGCAGACTCCGATTCGGATGAAGACTCCGAAGATGAAGTCGCCGCAACTGCAGCAGCCGCTGAAGACTCTGACGGAGACGACTCCTCTGCCATGCGAACCTTCACCGCTACTCGCTTGGACGTGTGTGATCGTGTGGCGAAAAGAAATATGGGGATGAGGGAGAAGAGGGAGAGAGGTTCAGAGCCACCAGCTTCAAAGTCAAACTCTTTCCCCACACGTTATCAATGGGAGTGGGAATAATTAGAGGGAAACCTTAGGCAGTCCATCACATAGCACAGAGCTCTCTTCACGCATTATCAATTCTCTAATGTGTCAACCATTCAAACCAATGGATTAAATCCAACGATTCACATGAAAATCGTTCTTGTTATGCAATCCATGGAGGACAGGAGGAGTGGTTTGAGCAGTAAGTGATGATGGATTTTTAATTAAAAAATGTTACAGGTACGTATGTGATAGAGTAGGAGTAGCTATGTAATAAATGTGATGGGACAAATGAGACAGTTTTTTTTATTATATAATTTTTTCTTTTCTTTTCTCTTTTTACTTACTTTTCACCCAAATTTGATTGGCGGGAGAAATAAATATTTTCCTGCCAGTCTCATTTGTTTGTTTGCCACCTTATATTTCTCTAATTTTTTTATTTTTAATTATTTCTTTTCTTTTGATATTTACTTACTTTGAGAAGCGCAAACCACCAAAATAGGGTCTAGAGAGTCTAATTTTCCCAAAAGAATGAGCTATCAGTGTAATTTATCCTATAAATTTTTAGTTTAGTTTCTATTCCTATTGAAAAAAATAAAAATAAAAACAAATAGTGTCTACATTAAGGCAATTTTAATCGAAAGAACTAAATAAAAAAAATTAAAAATATATGGAAATGGAAATATCCATTGGTCAATGGCTTATCAAATGTGATATAAGTACCATTATATATGATGGTGGTACTATCTAATGTGATATTGATATTATTTGTTATATATATATATATTAAATTTAAATAATAAATAAAATTTAGGATACCAAGCAATGTGATGATAGCCTAGTAGGTACCATCATATGTGAGGTAGGTACCATCAATGTGAGATTTTATCTATTAGAGGTACGGTACCCACATGGGTATTGTAGAATTATATATATATATATATATTAGACATTAAAATTCAAAATTGATGCCAAAATTCGTCCAAATATTTGTGAGGTCGGCAAATTCTCCATATTATGAGGTTGGCTAATTCTCCATAAAATTTGTAATTTAAAAAAAAAATAAAAACAAAAACAAATAGTGTCTACGTTAAGGCAATTTTAATTGAAAGAACTAAATAGAAAATATTTAAAAAATAAATACAAATATTGAGGATGGTTGTAAACTTTTAAGAGCAATAGTACTTAAAATAATAAGAGACATAATATATATATATATATAGTAAACTAGGTATCTTATGTATACTTAAAGTTTATAAAGAATGTGTGTTTGTATGTGTGACTTTGGATGATGGAAGGGGTAACTGCTCGAGATGTAGCATTTTGGCTCACCATATCTGTTTTTAAACAAACGCTAAAAGTGAAAGTCTGAGATAGTTGATCACCACATCACATACAAGTGATCCACAAGGGGAAGTGGATGGCTAGGATGGTTCCAATCAACACACGAACCATGCCTTTTATCACATCATAATGTAGGGGATGGTTTGATTAGGGTTGTAAACAAAGAGATATGTTTTTAACAAACATCACAATCTCAATTTTGAACTTTTAGTACTCGGCTCGGCTCGAATATGTTTTCAACCATTGGCATAAATGTATGAGCTAGTTGATCCAAATATCGTAAGCACAATTTTTAAAATAATATCTACCTTCACATGAACAATCTTTTTTTTATACAACAACTTGTTCTCTCTCTCTCTCTCTCTCTCTCTCTCTCTCTCTCTCTCTCTCTCTCTCTCTCTCTCTCTCTCTCTCTCTCTCTCTCTCTCTCAATATGCTACATCTCTACTACAAATGTTTGGGGTCGACTATAGATCCTTAGTCCCAAAAATGTTTGGGGTTAAGTCAACTATGGATCCTTATTCCAATTTTTTTGAGTTGTGGGACATATTTTAGATAGTGAGATGAAATGAGAATTGTGTGGAGCCTTTTTTTAAAGAGTAATGAGAGAGTGAGAGTGAGATGAGATAAAATGAGATTTGAGAGAATGAGAGAGAGAGATGAGAGACAGAGGGAACATGTCGGGGCCTACCACTTTATATATATTTTTTGCTAAATCCTATTACTTTATATATTTGCACTTTTATTCTCTCACACCACAATTTCAACAATTTCTTTACATCACCATTGTGTTTCAGGGACGTAATCAGGATTTTAATTGAAGGGGGGTTGAAAGAAGAATCAATTTTTTTTTTTTTTAATGAAAATCCAAAGTAACATCCATTATGTATTAACAAAGCAATTATCTAATTAAATGAAAGTCGATGTTTTTAAAATTATTGAAATCATCTATGATTGATTTTGTATTAAATGTCGCAACAAATAAAAGTAATGTTTATTATCTCATTATATGTACAATAATATTCTTAAAAAAAAAAATCTAACTATTATTGCTATTGCTAAGTAAAAAAAATGAAAAACCCAAAGCCAAAAAAAAAAAAAAAAACTTAAGTTTTAAGCTATTAAGTTTAAAAATAATGATTCCAACAAAGGTTGTCAATACTCATACCAGAGGTCATTTCTATATTATTAGAGAAACGAAATATTTCAATACCGGTCGATACTAATATACCGTTTCGGGATTAATGCTATTTTTTAATACATATATATTAGCTAAACATTAAAGTTACGGACATAACACGTTCACAACAATGTTAAGGTGTCAAATCGTGAATGATAAATAATAAATTGATGTAATTGATGGGTCTAAATGAGAACTAATAAAAACCTACCAACTCAGTATTAATGTGAAATTATTGTGAAAATATTGTGTCTATAGCATTGTTGTGTAAATACTTGTTGGCCCAATTAATACCCATATCTCCACTTAAAAAGTCAAATCCGTAGCCCACCTACCAAAGAGATTTTTTTCCTATTCTTTAACTCTCTTTAATTCTCCTCCACTCATTTTCTTATTCTTTTATCATTGTTATTATTATTTTTTTTCTTCTTATTTCTTTATCTTATCTTCTTAGTCCTGCTTCTTTCTTCTTCTTCTTTTCTTTTTTTTTTCTGTTTTTTTCCTTTCCTCCTTCTACTGCACCACAATTTCTGCATTTCAAACAACAATTTCTTCCCATCTTCATTCTCTCATTTTTTTTCTCCTCTCTTTTCTCTTTAGACTCTTACTGATTGTGTTCACCTTATTCCAAATCTATGGAAATTTAATTACACAAACAATGTCAGGGAATGTTTGAAGATGTGGACTCTTAATCAGAAACTGTGAACAATTCCTGGAAATTGGGCTTGAACATTTAAGTTTGCCCAGAAAATGTGGACAATAATGTCCACAATTTTCTGGAAATTTGTTGAACAGTTTAACTCTTACCCAGAAAATGTGAAGAACCTGTGGACAATAATGTCTACAATTAACA
Organism: Fagus sylvatica; assembly: GCA_907173295.1. Lineage (NCBI taxonomy): Eukaryota > Viridiplantae > Streptophyta > Magnoliopsida > Fagales > Fagaceae > Fagus > Fagus sylvatica. The sequence goes on from OU015764.1 coordinate 25,274,157, forward strand.
CATTCATCACCAAACAACAACCCATGCTCTTCAACCTGTGAATGGTGGTCTGTACCCCAAAACATGGAACCCAAAACTCAACTCCGATTTTTTTATAAATGGTAGCAAGGCTTTTTGAAGCTAATGGTAGTATGTGTTTTCTAGTTCAAAGAATGGTGGTAGATGAGAATAAAGCAGCAAAGCTTAAAAAATCCAACCTTAGAAATGGGGGGTTCTTCTCGGCTTTCTTGTGCTTTCTTTTTGCCTTTGTAGCTTGTTGTTTCTAATAGTTTTAGTGGCCATGGCGTGATGAAAAAGAAGACCAGCCAGACGGAGGGAAAAAGAAGAAGAAAAAGAAACGGTAATCCCCTCCTTCTTATGTGTTTCTCTTTTTTTTTGCAATATTTGGTAACAAGAATAAGACTATTCTTCATTAAACTTGCTGATTTTACACTTGTGGGACCCGCGGGACCCATCTTTGATGTGGCCTAATCACTTACTGCCACATCCATGGTGTGAAAACACTGTTTCACACCATGGTGTGAAAGTAGCAGAGCCCATAACTTTGAGGGTGTTTGTACTAAAAATAAATTTTTATCACAAATGGGCTCAATTATAGTTTTACTAACTTATTGGGCTGGTGCATAACCCAATTGTTCTTATTCAATTATGTTTATACTAAATAAGCCCAGAGTCACCTCGAGGCGTCTTATTTCTATTTGAAAATCAGTTATTAATAGTTTCTTTTAGTGAAAAATGATTAATAACGGTTAACAAATTATGTTTCTTATAAAAAAGACACGTGTAGTCCAAACCTGGAAGATTATTTCTCTGCCTCGAGTTAATCTCGCGAAGATTTGAAATTCCAATTAAAAAAAGCTGCTTGTCTGAAAGAGTAACTACTCAATAGAGATATAATCATATAAAAGAAGAAGAAGACAACAGTTAGAGCCCCTACGAATTTTTCAGAGTACCAAAGATCTGTTTGTGATCCAAAATGTGCAAAAGTGTGTTTTGAGTGTGTTCTAATATATTCAGAGTGTTATTAAGTGTATTTCAGTGAGTTTATTCAGAGTACAGTGTGATTTGTAGTAGTTTGATTTCCTGGAGTGATTGCAAGTGACACAAATCTTCATGATTGTAAGTTTTGTTGTTCACATTCATACTTGAATATATATATATAATATATATATTATATATATATATATATTATATATTATTACTTATTTATTTAAGAATTATATTTAGTGATTTCTTGATTGGTTTACATTTGATTACTGTATATTAAAATTAAAACCAGTAAGTTATAAACTCTACAAAATTCACTTCGAGGAACAATAAGTCTGTGTATAGACTTTACCTCAAGTTGATCTGGTTTATATTAAATTTAATTTGAAACTTTGATCTTTAGTGTTTATTGGTTTAAAACATAAAATGTCCTTTTAATTGAGGCATTATTGGACCAAGTATACCCTTTTGAGATAAGAAGTTGGATAATTTAATTAATTTAAAGTTAAAATAAAACTTTGAGTAATTAAATCAAGGAAAGTTTTGTTTTGTTCAAACAGATGGTTTACTAACCTTATGTTTGAATAGAAAGAGATGAAGGGGGAGTAGAGGAGGGGGAGGAGAAAATGGTCAATATATACTAAAAATTAGTACATTATATAAACCTTTCTCTCCATCTCCTCTCCCTTTCCGTCATCACCTTTTTCGTTCCAAACATGCCCTAAGATTGTGCCCATATCCTTTAAACTTCTAATCCTCAAAAGCCTCAAGACCTTCGGTAATTACGGTTCATGAGTTATAACATATCCAATGACCTTTATCAACATTTCCATCCATAAAATCAAGGGATTTATTAATTAAAACCTAACCCATAATACCCACCACGAGCTAACACAAAGGTTCACCTAGGAGGCATTTGGCCTAGTGGTGCAACCCGTGGGTACGAGTCCCCAATTATACAAAATTAGTGTAGTGTGTGTGTTTCTATCATCATTATTATTAGCTACAACCACCGGAGCGAAATCCAATTCTCCCTCCAACAACATCATAAGCCACCTCTAACCCTCTCGGTTGAACATTCCCTAAAATGGCAATGTCCCTTGGATTACCATTTCCAGCAAAGGCTAAACAAGCTTGGAATTGACTCAACATGTAAAATATTCCCACTTTGTCCAAATTCAAGCTCACATCACCACCGAACAAAAAAGCTTATGCGCGGAACTGAAACAGACTTGCTCTTGCTAAGGTCATAGCATGTATCAAGTAGCGAAGAAACCGGGCTTGTCATCGGATAATTATGCATCAGTTCTCGAAATGCCGTTCGCAATGCATTGTATGCCATTGGTGGCAAACGTGTTATGACTGTCCCCGAGTCAATTATAGTACCCGCAGTGGAAAAAATCGAGGTTGGGATCAATAATCTACGTCCACCCACGCTTATTCCAATCAAGTTGAGGCCATAGAATGATGGTCCCTGAGAAAGAACTAACAATGGCGTGAACTTTAAGGTTTTCGAAACTCCATTGCCTTTTCCAAAAGTAAGGTATCCCGTTGAGCTAGACGTGGAAGGTACACAATACGAGAAAAACCGGCCATACTTTTGAGCGGCTTGTTGTACAATGGAAACTTGGCCACGGCCAATGCCTAGTAACCCGGCAATGCCATTGAAGAGGCCTTCGTTGTCTTGGCCACAACCGAATATGAAATTGTCCACCACGTCGGATGATGATGTTATGGTTAGCCTTTCTTTACTGAAATATCCGAGTGTATATGAACCATCTCCATATGCTACAAGGTATTTGCACTTTGAGGAAGAGGAGCACTGTCTTGGGCTTCCTGCAATGTGAATAAAATTTTGAAATTATACTACCAAATTATCAAATTTACGATTGCTTAAAAACAGTTTATGTGTAACATTATCCCCGCTCTCCTTATAATCTTCTCTTCATCCTATTTTCTTTTTGGAAAATGCAATACTACTAATTTTATTAAACGAGTCTATGTACTCCATCAAGTTACTTAATAGCTAGTATCACATTAAATTGAGGTAAAAATAAAAAAAAAATTCCCCCGACACCTTAGTTCAAAAATCAAACTAAGCACTTATCCTTTTAATTTGAAATAATACTCTTAAAACTTCGAAAATTTTTTAAATTGATCATTCGATTAATAAATTTATTTGATTGACTGGAATAGATAATAACAGTAACAAGTAAATTAATTATTATCTTACACTACACGTCATTTAGGTGTGAATATACATCCAAAAATTGTGAATGTTAATATCCACACTTACATTGTATGTAAATTATATAATTTTATAAAATATGGTGATGTAAGACAATATAAGAATACTCTTTTTGCTTTGGTGAGTGAGATTGTATTTATGTGGTTTACCTGTGGCAGAAGTGAGTTGAGAGCACAACGGTGTAGGACATGGAATGTTGGTGTACGATGTCGATTTGTGTGGGTCAAATATTGGGTCTAGTTGATTATAGCAGACCGCGCATGGTTTACACTGTGTCCAAGTGAGGTCGCTACCAGTGTCAAATACGAGTCTTAGATCTCTTTTGGGCGTACCAAAGCCCACGGTGACAATGTAGCTGCCCGAGCCGATGTTGAGACCGGATTTAGCTGGTATGGTGGAGGCCTGAGAATCCCATAATATGTTGCTGTTCGAGTTGTTGGAGAGCCTGGAATGGATTGAGTTGACCCTGTGTTGGTCTTGAAGGAGGATTTCAGTGTGACTTGGAATCTGTACCAGGTCTTCGTTGCTTTGAAAGCATGGGCCATATTTGTGTATCACTTTTAAGGATGCCTTCCTTTTAGGACCTGAACTCATTAAAATGGTTCATCAATTGGAACACATATATGCAAATAAAATGAGGATCAAGACATTGAGAATTCCAAACACATACTTGAAAATAATTCTTGCAATTAATCAATTACAACATGCTTTTACGTCCAAAATAAATAAATTCAATTGATAAAAAGCCTATGCAAGAAAAACAATAACAAAAAAAAGATAAAATAAGTGCTTACTCACTTATTACATCATTAATTATGTTAGATTTGTCAACCTATTTATGCACTTATACATATTTTTTTTTACTAAAATACACTGTACACCCTCTGAGTTTGGTTAGTTTTGATTTTGTTTCCTAATATTTGAAAGTTTTGATTTGCTCATTTTTAATTTGGGTCTGTTTAGATTTTGGCCCTCTCATTCAAAAAAGGCTAGTCCTTAACCGTTAAAGGCCAACTAAGCCTGACATATGTGCTAATTAGCCTAATAAAATCATGCCACATGTTACATAAGAGCAATCATCTTAAAGCAGACGTCATAGGTTCAAATGTTATCATAACTATCTTAAACAAAAATAAATAAATAAATTTTAGGACTTGATTGGGCAAATTGCTCAAGTAAAACGAAATATTTTTAGTGGGTGCAATTATAAAACAAAATCTCAAAATTATCAAATATTTTACATATGAGTAAATTATATTGACACCCTCTTCTTTTGGGAAAACTAGACTCGTTAAATCCTATTTTGGGAAAATGACACTCCGTTCCCAAATTTGCAAAATAATTAACACCCCGCCCCATTTTTATTTTATTTTTAAAAGAATATTTCCTACTTAAACTTAAAATAATTCAAATATAATTTTTTTTAAAACTTTTGTTAGTTGGGTATTGGTAAAAATAAATAAATTAAAAAAAAAGGGGATGGAGTGTTAATTATTTTACAAATTTAGAAGTAGAGTGTCATTTCCCTAAAATAGAGTCTAATTTCTTCAAAAAAAAAAAAAAAAAAAGGGTTGTGAGTTTAATTTACCCTTTACATATCTATCCGAAAGTTTAAAAGAATTTCAGCATGTGGAATTACACCCACTTGCTATTACGTGGTTTCATCAATATAAGGGCTATTCTTTACCTAAAACATTGGGAATATAATTCTATTAGCATGTGGTATGAGGTAAATTTGATTTAAAAACATTATCAAAAAAAAAAAAAATTTGATTTAAAAACCTGTAATTTAAAACTTTATGTTTTACACATCAAAGATCTGTCTTATTACCATTCATTAAACTTTACTGTTAAAACATGTACGAACACTTCTATAAAAAAAAAAACATGTACGAACACATCACGTGCTTTGAGAAATTGCGTCTCTTTATCCACGCCTAGGAAAAGAATACAATTATCAAAAAAGAAAGCGAACACTTATCTACAAATATGGTTTAGGAAAAGAAAAAATAAAAGAAAATAAAAGACACTTGACCTACCTATATACTTTTTTATGATATATTGATTGACTAATTTGACGCCAAAGTAAAATAGACAATTATTGTAGGGTATATAGAATGTCACTTTCAAAAACACAAGTTGGAAAAATAATACATGGGAATCAAATATGACCTACAATGACTTAATCAACAATTATGAAATATCTTTGGAAGGGGATAGGGAATCCCCCCACAAAAACAAATATCTGCTCCTGCCTAAACTTTTGTGAGGTTAATGTTATTTTAAAGTTTTAAAACTAAAATCCAGGGGATTTATTTTTATTAGGTTTATATGTGGCCAAAGAAAAAACAAAAAATTAAAAGAGATATACCTTATATCATATCGATAAATGGGCTATTGGGCCATTTTTGCTTAATAATATGTTTTTAAAAATATTTGGTAAAATAATTAGTGTGTGAGAAAAATATTTGGAAAAATCCATATATTGATCTTTTTAATGCAGGAAACTCGGAAGTCAATATATATTTCAAACAGTAATATTTTCCTATTTTTTTAATCTATTATTGAACAAAAATTGCCCGACATATTGGATGCAAAACTGATATTGGGTGTCATTATGGTATCAAAGCCAAGTGTCTTCGTAGGTATGTTCATTGTTAGATTTGCCTGTTCTAAGCTTTTTTGTGCTAGAGTAGTGACTGTGTGCAAGTCCTAGTCCGAGAGCCGTCTGCGTTGGTAAGCGTAAGGCCGTTGGTAAGCCCGTGTTAGCCAAGGGTAGGCGTTTGAGGGTGTTCCAGGCAGTGTTCCAGTAGAGCCTCTAGGACGAAAGAAAGTCTCACAATCCCTGCAATAGCTCAAAAATCCTTAGAATTAGTAAGTTTAAAAATGGATAATCTTAGAAGTTCTAGCTCTAGATCTCAGATGTCCTCCATGAGTGATAATACAGTTAATAAAGAAGAAGTTAGCTTAACAAATGTTAGTCCAGAGAATAATTGGTAGAATTGGAAGTTACCTTTAGTTCCACAAAATAAAATTTACAAGAAAACAACTTTCTCAAAACTTTCATTTCTCTCAAATTACACAATTAAAACTGTAGAAAGAACTTTCTCTTTAAAACAAAGTTTTGAAACAATTCAATTATTAAGCCGTCAAGAAATAGACAAGAATATAGACAACTTTTCTTTTATACATATTGGTTTAGTTCAAGTTGCCGTCAAACCTCTAACAAGACAAGGATTGAATACAAGTGTTTTCCTAGGATTAAGAGATGGTAGATTTAAGATTTATCAAGATGCTTTATTAGGAATGGTAGAATCTTCTCTTTACAAAGGTCCAATTTATTTTGATTGTTATCCAAATTTTGCTGTATCTTTAAAAGATAAAACTGTGTTAAAAACTTTAGAATTAGATATAGAAACCTCAGGTTATAATATGTATGAAGGTGCACAACCTTTAGTAATTGTTTATAGAATATATTACAAGTTGATGAAAACCATTTTAGAACCTCAAGCTTTGATGGAAAGTCCGAAAGGTAAAACTTTATTATTACAAGTTAGTACAAGTGATTCCCATGTTAAAGTCCCCACACAAATTGAATGGAAAGATGTAAAATTACCCAATAAATGGTTACTAAAAAATGTTACTGAATCAATTCCTGTTCAAAATACTTTAGAAGATGATTTAGATTATATAGATCAACGTCCAGATGGTACTGTTAGTATAAATTTCCAACCCTATAGAAAATCTACAAGTTGTTGTTCTGCTAGATATAGCAATCCCTACATAGAAAAAATAGTTTCTCCACCAAGATGTAATTTTAGTAAACTTAAATTACAAGAAAATTCAAGAATAGATGATGATTTAAGACATAGCGTAGATAGATTAGATAATTTAAGATTTGCTGAAGTAGAAGATAGATCACAAAAATTAGATTTAGACAAAATTAGGAAATCAAGTAATAACTCAAATTATACAAATCCAAATTTAGATGGAATAATTAAAGGTAATGTAATAAATACTCATTTTTACTCCCCATCTTCACAAGTTCCTCCCACTTATCACTCCATGTCTTCACAATTTCCTCAACAAAGACCAAATTCCCCTACAAATTTTGATATGGGATTCTTTCCACCTAATATGTATGACCCACAAATTAATATGATTAGGAAACCTTTTGTATTAAACAAAGAAAAATTAAGACAAGATTTTAAGTTCCCAAAATATGAAAATAGAAGAAAAGAATTTTTTGCAACTTTTTTCAGAATTCTTAAGAAGTTATATAAGAGACAAGTATTATGAGTTTATGAATGATATACAAACTGAAGTAAATTTCTTTGAATGGTTTGATCACTATTATAAGCCAAAAATCTTAGCCGATAGAAACACAAGCACAAATTCCTTACAAAATCTTCAAAGAAAAACTATACCTACATATAGCTATAATACTAGGCAAGATACAATCATACAAAACAAGACTAACACTTTCCAACCTACCACTCCAACTTTGCCTTTGTTGACCAAAAACCATGCAAATAATACAACCCATGGAAATAGTGCTAGCATATTGTCTCTAACCTCCGGTAACATTCATCTTGCTACAAATCAACAACACAATATCCATATAGCTACATGTCCAAAAGCTAGTCTAGTCTCACCTACCATTCTAAACAAAGACAAAATTGCTAGTCATCAAAACTCTAACTTCCCATGCACCAAAACCCATGCATATGATAACCTTTTGAATCCAACTTCCGACAATAGGAATCTAACTACAAAACAACAAGACAAAAATAGTATGACATCTTTGATTTCAAAATACTAATTCAACAACAATACCCATTTAGATAAAAAATAAACTATCCTAAGTCAATATGGTCAGATAAACACTATAAAGAAAAATAAAAAAGACAAGAAAAAGTCAAAACAAGAAAAGCAAGATGTAGGTTCACCGACAAGAGTAGGTTCACCGACAAAAAATAGTAAAAACAAAAAAGAGTTGAAAAGAGATATCGTAGATTCACAGACGATAGATCCACTGATAAAAATTCCTGAAGAAAAGGCCAAGTACAGACTCTTATGTTACAAATGCAATAAACTTGGTCACTGTCAAAATAACTGTAAGCCTCCTAAAAACAAGTCTAAATTAAAAACTCCAGATCTTCATTTAGAAATAAATTCATTAAAACAAGAAATACAAGAAATTAAAACATCAAGTTTTCGAATTACAGAAGAACAATTAGCACAAGAAATAGTAACATTAAAAATGAATAATAATCACTCACAAAATTCAAGTATAGAAAATGAGGTTGAACCAGAAGAAAATTGTAAACAAATTGTTCAATTAATAACCCAACCAACTTTTAAAGAAACTTTTCTTAATACAATTGACAAGATGCTTTTTCAAAAATGGTACACTGAAGTAAGAATCGTAATAGATAAAGAATATATTTTTGAAACTGTTGCTTTACTAGACACAGGTGCTGATTTAAACTGTATTCAAGAAGGATTAATCTCTACAAAATATTATGAAAAAACAACAGAGAAACTTTCACAAGCAAGCGGTACAAGTTTAAATATAGAATTCAAACTTCCAAATGCTCATGTTTGTAGAGAAGGTGTTTGTATTAAAACTACTTTTATCTTAGTCAAAGATATAACTTCAAAAGTAATATTAGGAAACCCTTTCATAGCTTTGTTATATCCTATAAAACAAATTTCAGAAAAAGGTCTTACAACACAAATTTTAGGACAAAAGATTACATTTCCTTTTATCTTACCACCCATGACAAGAGATATAAATTTGTTAAAGCAAATGTCATTTTGTAATGAAATTAATTTAATTACAAGTCCAAGGTTGCAAGAAAAGAGAAACATGTTATGTTTTTAAAACAAGAGTTAGAATATAAAAGAATTGAAGAACAATTAGAATCTCCTTTATTAAAACAAAGAATTGAGAATTTTGAGAACAAAATAAAAAATGAAATTTGTGCATATTGCTTTTTGGCATAGAAAACAACATATTATTAGCTTACCTTATGAGTCAGATTTTAACGAAAGAAATATTCCCACAAAAGCTAGGTCTATACAAATGAATCAAGAATTGTTAGAATACTGCAAGAAAGAAATTCAAGAATTATTAGACAAAGGTTTAATTAGGAAAAGTAAATCTCCTTGGAGTTATTCTGCTTTTTATGTCCAAAAGAATGCTGAAATTGAAAGAGGTGCTCCTAGATTAGTCATAAATTACAAGCCTTTAAATACTGCTTTAAAATGGATTAGGTACCCCATACCCAATAAAAAAGACTTATTAGCAAGAGTCCATAATGCTAAGATTTTTTCAAAATTTGATATGAAGAGTGGATCTTGGCAAATTCAAATTGATGAAAAAGATAAATACAAAATTGCTTTTACTGTCCCCTTTGGACATTATGAATGAAATGTAATGCCCTTTGGTTTGAAGAATGCACCAAGTGAATTTCAAAATATCATGAATGATATTTTTAATCCTTATACAAGTTTTTCAATTGTTTATATTGATGATGTTTTAATATTTTCAAATTCAATAGAACATCATTGGAAACACTTAGAAACTTTTATTAAAATTGTACAATATAATGGATTAGTAGTTTCTCCTACAAAAATAAAGTTATTCCAAGATAAAATTAGATTTCTAGGACATAACATTTATCAAGGAAAAATAACACCCATAGATAGAGCTATTCAATTTGCTGATAAATTTCCTGATGAAATAAAAGACAAAAATCAGCTTCAAAGATTTTTAGGAAGTTTAAATTATGTCTCAGAATATTACCAAGATCTTAGGAAAATATGTCGTCCTCTTTTTCAAAGATTACAAAATAATCCACCACCATGGACTGACACTCACACTCAAATTGTTAGGCAAATTACAAAACATGTCAAGACTCTTCCGTGTTTAGGTCTTCCTTCTCCTGGTTCCTTCAAAATAGTAGAAACCGATGCCTCTGAACTTGGTTATGGAGGTATTCTCAAGCAAAAGGTCTTAGAGTCAAGTCAAGAACAAATTGTCCGTTTTTATTCTGGTGTATGGAATGCTGCACAACAAAATTATAGTACAATCAAAAAAGAGATTTTATCAATAGTTTTATGTATTTCAAAATTTCAAGATGATCTTTTAAATCAAAAGTTTTTAGTCAGAGTTGATTGCAAAAGTGCAAAAGATGTTTTATTAAAAGATGTTGAAAATCTAGCTTCAAAACAAATTTTTGCAAGATGGCAAGCTATTTTAAGTATTTTTTATTTTAACATTGAATACATTAAAGGAGAATCAAATTCTATTCCTGATTTTTTAACTCGTGAATTTTTACAGGGAAAATGACTTCTTCATACCAAAATTACAAATTAACAAGCCATCCAGATAGGTCCAAAATCCAAAATGCTGCAGATTATGCTAATAAGTCATCCCCTAAAACAAAAACAAGTACGTCATCTCCAAAAACAAGTACTCCTCCAAGATCTTCAAGTCCAAAAACACAAACTTCTACAAATATTTCATTGTCAAATAGATTTCCCAACAAGTTTACAAATTTAGCAGAATTTCCCCCTCTTCCCTCTCAATTACCTACTTATGCACAAAAGGTTACTGCATCTAGCCTAAAATCACAATCAAGATCAAATGAGTCCTCATCAAACTCTCAAACACAAGCAAGTTCTTCATCACAAATTACTCTATCCCAAGCCTTTCCATCCCCACATTCCGCAGAATCCCTTCAAATTATCAAGTCCCCTGAAGTTAATATTTTCCCAATAAATCAACATATTAAGCATATCCAAAATCCTAGACAAGTTATATCTCAAATGTTTCCCCCAGGATGGTACTTTCAGCCAGAACACCCTTACAAGTCACAAACTTTTTATGAATTCATTTTAGTTGACACAAATTCTATCCTCCTTACATATATCAAATGCAAATTTGACTCTTCCCGTACTGCTTTCTCAAAATGTCTCATTAAAAAGGTTATTAGTCCTTTTCAGTGGAATGGACATCCATGTAATACAAGACAATTTAGTCAAGAATTTTATCCCCAAGATTATAATTATTATGATTATCAAACTGCTTGGTACAATGCCTTTTATTTTCAAAATGATAGATTCCAACACTCTTGGTTTTTCTATTTTGATAAACATTTAAATATTCAAAATCTTCCTGCTTGGTTCCATCAATGGTGGATCCAATTTGGTCCAGAACAATCCATTTTACCCTCAAGAAGAATAGATGAAAAAACTCCAGAACAACTTGAAAGAGTTTATTCAAAAGAACAAATTTACTTTCCTTTTTCTCTCCCTCAAATTTATGAAAGCTTCCAAACTCCCCTAGCCGTTTGCAAGTTTCCCAAATTACTAGCATTTTATGCAAGATATAGTCTTTCCTGGATTATGGGATGGGATTTTGCTTTCTCTTCTTCTTCCCCAAAGTTCCTTGTTCGACAAATTTATGTTAGATGGTGGGAAAAATATATGGTTGATACAAGTGAATACCCAAAAATGATTTCAGATTGTAACCTTTTAGACCCACAAACCAAGACCCCATTTATCCTCCACAGTCCATACAAATCAAATCCACAAACCAAATCCTCATCCAAGCCTCACAACCCACATAAATCCAAAAAAGAATTAAAAAAGCAACTACAAGATGCTTTTTCTCAAATCTCTGATGATTCTGATGATGACCAAGACGTTCGAGTAGCAATGGCAAAAACTCCACATTTATTCCAAGACTCCCAAGATCCATATGAATACTAATTTAGTAAGATAAGTGACAATTTGATACAGTTTCTTTTAGACAAGTCAAGATTTCAAGCTTTTCTTCAGCAAAAATGCAAGGTTTATTCCAAGATGCTCAAGTTTCAGAAGACTCCGGTCTAAAAAGAAGACTGAAGAAGACATTGTTCAAAGTAACAAGTGCAAATTGGTGACAAGTGCAAAGTTCCCGTACAAGACCAAAGACATTTCAAAAATGACAAAATTATCTTTAGTACAAAAGCAAAAACAAAAGCAAGTCTCAAGACTCGTTTCAGAAGATTCCTGATGCAATAAGAAAAAGAAGACAAGACTAAAAGAAGACTCCTTTTGACAAAGCCAAATTTACTTTCGGCGCGTGCAAGTTCAGACAAATATACTTTTAGTGCAAATGGATAAGTTCAAAGAAAGGTTGTTCCAAGATAAAATGATTGACAAGCTTAAAGTGACAAGATTCCTGACAAAGCAAGATGCTTTCGACAAGAAAAGCCGACAGATTCCAAGTTCAAGATTTCTTCAGATTTTCAAGATTTATCTTTCCAAAATTACCAAGACTACTGTTTAAATGTCCAAGTTAAATTATTTCACTGTTTATTTTACTTTTCCAAGCTCTATTTAAGCTATCCTTCTGGCTTGTAGAAAGCACGACTTAATTTAGCCTCTTTAGTTTCTCTTAGCAAATTGCAAGCAAATCCTGTAAACACTTTCCTTTCCTTTCAGAAACAAAACCTTCTCTTGTATTTCTCAAGTTATTTCAAAGGCATCTCTGTAAGTTTGGTTTCAAAATTTATCAAATATATTTCAGTTTCAATCATTGCTTTTCAAGATTTTATTATTGTTACTGTAATTTTATTTACAGCATATTTATTCCATACTGCCTTTACTCTGTCCATTTCTAGCAATTTCATCTTTATAATACTGTTGATCTGTGCCTGTGGTAGTTGGTGCTGTTGCTGGTAGCACCCTGACTCTTGATGCCGGCACCTGGGGCCAGTTCTACTATTGGTATCAGAGCCACGAGACCATGGACCCTCTCAGTCCAGTTAAGTGGGCAAGGGGGGTAAAACCTCAGTCCCTCCCTGGCTGGCGAGGAGGGGGGAAGTGGTAGTTGGTGCTGTTGCTGGTAGCACCCTGACTCTTGATGCCGGCACCTGGGGCCAGTTCTACTATTGACAACTTTTCTTTTATACATATTGGTTTAGTTCAAGTTGCCGTCAAACTTCTAACAAGACAATGATTGAATACAAGTGTTTTCCTAGGATTAAGAGATGATAGATTTAAGATTTATCAAGATGCTTTATTAGGAATGGTAGAATCTTCTCTTTACAAAGGTCCAATTTATTTTGATTGTTATCCAAATTTTGCTGTATAAGTTAAAATGATTTAAAAACCTGTAATTTAAAACTTTATGTTTTACACATCAAAGATCTGTCTTATTACCATTCATTAAACTTTAATGTTAAAACATGTACGAACACTTCTATCAAACAAAAAAAAAACATGTACGAACACATCACGTGCTTTGAGAAATTGCGTCTCTTTATCCACACCTAGGAAAAGAATACAATTATCAAAAAAGAAAGCGAACACTTATCTACAAATATGGTTTAGGAAAAGAAAAAATAAAAGAAAATAAAAGACACTTGACCTACCTATATACTTTTTTATGATATATTGATTAACTAATTTGACGCCAAAGTAAAATAGACATTATTGTAGGATATATAGAATGTCACTTTCAAAAACACAAGTTGGAAAAATAATACATGGGAATCAAATATGACCTACAATGACTTAATCAACAATTATGAAATATCTTTGGAAGGGGATAGGGAATCCCCCCACAAAAACAAATATCTGCTCCTGCCTAAACTTTTGTGAGGTTAATGTTATTTTAAAGTTTTAAAACTAAAATCCAGGGGATTTATTTTTATTAGGTTTATATGTGGCCAAAGAAAAACAAAAAATTAAAAGAGATATACCTTATATCATAAATGGGCTATTGGGCCATTTTTGCTTAATAATATGTTTTTAAAAATATTTGGTAAAATAATTAGTGTGTGAGAAAAATATTTGGAAAAATCCATATATTGATCTTTTTAATGCAGGAAACTCGGAAGTCAATATATATTTCAAACAGTAATATTTTGCTATTTTTTTAATGTATTATTGAACAAAAATTGCCCAACATATTGGATGCAAAACTGATAACACAAAATCACATATATCAAAATTTTATTTTTTAACAGGACTTTATTTAATCTGAGATTCTGAGCAAAAAAATAAATAAATAAAATTTATTTAAGCTTTTCATATAATAATTAGATAAATTAAATAAAGCAAAGTCTATTTAATCTATATATCTCTCTCATAAATATCTTCTTTTTATGACCTGCTAGAAAGAGAACATGGTTTTAATATCTAAATTCTAAAAAAAAAAAAAAAAAAAACGCATGAATATGTTTAAAATCCGATATTGGATATGTTTTTGCAATATCTAAATTGTGGCATTAATTTATTCTTCTAAATAATTTCAAATTGTTCTGTGTCATAATTGTGCGATTCAAATAGTAATCTTATTCAAAAACTTGTAATGAGGTATTGAGGTTCTTCTTTTTTGCTTTACAGGAGATCGAGGATCAACAATAATAGTACAATGATCATATAATTATAATATAATCATGAGAACTGAAATAAGATAGAATTAAGTGAATTGCTTTGGTAGAAGCACTGCAAATAGTTGATGGTATTAGAGAGCTGAGTTGAACAGTGTGAGTATGATGAAGGTGGTGTCTTTCTGTACTCTCTCTGACTTCATGAGCATAGAGGCATAGAAAAGCAGAGAAACTATAGAGGTAGGGGAATAGGATACACCTGAGGAATGAGGAAATGCGAGTAGCCACGGATTAGCCTTTCGCTCAAAACCATGTTACACATACACGTGGACTCCTCCACTCATATTTATTGTGGTTGGCCTCCTAATTTATTTAGGATTTTGTTAACCAGTGTCCTTAAGGTAATGGTTAAGGAGTATTAAATGATTACATTTTACGAGAAATAACGAACTTTTAATATTAAAATAATAAATAAAAAGATTAAAATACCCTTAAAAGTTATTTTTATATTAAATAGAAGTATTAAGTGGAAGTATTAAATGCTTCCTTAACCATTGTCTTAAAGACACTTGTTAACATGACCCATTTATTTATTATTTAACTTGTGTTTAAATCCTTTATTTTGGAAATGTATTCTAGAGAATACATTTCTGCATTCTGAGAATGCATTCTCTAGAATGCATTTTGTTAAAAATAGTGCGTTTGGTAAAATATTGAAATTATTTATAAGAAGTGATTATGCTGAAAGAAATTGTGTTTGGTTGGTATTTTAAAGAATGTATTTTTCCTATTAAATAATATATTATTAGTATACATTATGTAATTAACATTTTTTTTTTTTAAATATCTCAATACAAGGCTAAAAATACATTTACTACCAATACAAAATTAACTATGTAATAAAAAAATAAAATATTACGTTGTGATTTAAATTAATGTCTACTAATAAAAAAAATAGGTCATGATTTGTGCACATCTCTTTGCACATATTTTTATAAAATTTGAACAATGTAATAAAAAAATATAGAGAAATGTGTATTGTGTGTGCAATAAAGATATACACAAACCATTTATGATAAAAAAAATATATCATAAACATCCTCTAAATAAATTTTCACAATTCTACACTTTGCACCAAACAATGTGAACATACAAATAAAACCAATTTAGTTTTTTTCCTTTCAAATTTTTTTTCTTCTTTCTTTTCCACTCCTCATTTTTCCCATCATACACGAAAACCCCACTCCCCATTTCTTTTTTCCTTTCTTCTTTTTCCTTTTTTCTTTTCCCCACCACCCATGTTACCCTTGCCTTTCTTTTTTCTTCTCCCCCACCACACACATACATCCCCCCTCACCCATCTCCTTTTTTTCTCTAATTTCCTCCTCACAGTTCACACCCCTCCCCCATTTCTCAGTTTTATTTTTTTATTTTTAATATAACATCCAAACATTATAAATAAAAGAAAAGGAAATAAAAGAAAAAACATAATATGACATAAAATCCAAACATTACAAATAAAATGTTGAAAAAGTACATCATAACAAGTTTACATCAAATAAAGAAAAAAAACATTACAAACGATCATTCCAAATCATCCCTGATTCTTTGATACAAAATGAGAAAATGAGAATACTTTTTCAAAGATAAAAGAAAGAAAGAGAAAAAAATAGGGAACACATCAAAAAAAGAGAAAAAGTAGGGAACAAAAGAGAGGGAAGGAAAAAAAAAAAAAATTAAGCAGGGAAAAAAGAGTTGTTCGAGTAATAAATTGTTATAAGTGGGTTTCATTTACTTTAGAAAAAATTACAAGTAAAAGTTAGAATCAAAATCCAAAATATTTTGGATTCTGACTTCTACTCTAGAAATGAGAATTTACAAAATACATTCTGCCTAGAATGTATAGCATTTTCCAAAATCCCAACTAAACTTCTCAGATTTTTTGCAGAATGTATTTTATGTATAAAAATCCGTGAAATCACTTTTAAGTAGAGGATCCAAACACAGGCTTATTGTGGTTGGCCTCATAATTTATTTATTTTTTTCCTCCTCAGTGGGTTTGATTAGTCAATTTAACTATTTGCCCCTTGACTGATACTGGTTTTAAATGCCCTTTTGTTTTTTCTTGGAATTTTTATTTTTATTTTAAATCTTATTATTGTAATTATGTACAATGTGTTTGATTAGGCAAGTAAGGATTATAAAAGCATTTTCAACCAGTCATCTAAAATACATTTTTGGTTAAAATAGAGAGATACTGTAGTAAAAAAATCCCAAAAAATGACTCCCAACCAGTTCTAGATCATTTATTTTACAAAAAACTATCATACTCGATATTAAAACTCTTTCTTTCTTATTTTATTTAATATTCACTTTGTCTCTCTCCTTCGCAGCTCTACTCTTTCTCTCTCACATATTGCTACTAAGCTAGAAAGAGAACTGATGTGACTTAGAGTAAATTATTTGTTTCTATGATCATCAATAATGACTTATTCATTTGAATTCGAGATTAACATTTACTAGTTACTAAGTACTTGAACATGTTCATTGATGGACACCAATGCACTATCTGCTTAGATTTTAGGCTTCGATCTTTTTACCATTTGATGAATATGAGGTTCAATCTTGCTTCCTTTGATGAGATAAAGGATAATTTAACTTGCTCACATGCAATGATTACTTAGAATTTGTTCTAGTAACTTAAAATGTGCCTTTTTTTTTTTTTCCTACACTTTACTTCTTATTTGCTTGCATATTTTAAGTCCTGTTATTAAGGCAATTATTGAATCTTTCTTCCATTTTGGTACGAAGTCAGATTATAGTTCTTAATCTTGTAATAAGGCACTAGAACCTTTGCAAGTTGAAAACAAATAGTTATTTATTCGTTTCACGCGACCATTCTTTATAAATTCTAGTTTAGTAACAAACAATTATGATATGTGGATAACACTTATCCTTCAAGCCGCCTCGATTGGAAGCCACATTTTGGTTCACTAGCAAAGTGGCTACTTGAGTCGTTAGTCCTAAGGCACCTTGCGTTAGGAGCTTTTCGACCTACAGTCCTAAGGCACTTGTCAGAGGAATAATTTCCAACCCACTTAATTGCAAAATGTTGCATGTCTTATTGTTTTATTATTTATTTTAAAATTTAATTATTTTATAAGAAAATAAAAAATAATAGGTGACAAATTGTGATCGGTAAATATTAAAAGTGGAGACAATGAATTTTATTCATCTGTTTCCTCACAAAGCATCTAAACCAGCTTAAGACAACTTTGGCAAGTATTAAGTATATAGCCTTGGCCATAATTTCTTATGCTTTGTGTACATTTGCCTAATCCTAGGAGGAGGGGGAACACTTAGGTCCCGTTATAGGACTTTTGTTGATTTTGATAAAATTTGTGTGTTTTGTGGTAAATGTTATGTCTATATTGATAAATATGTGTTTATTGTTATAAAAATAAAATATGTGAATTCTGATAGAATTTGTAATATTTATGATAAAATTAACTTTATTACAAAATTATACATATTTTATAATACCTGATAGACATTTATAAAAACTTACGTAACATTTTATTAAAACACACAAATATTATAAATTTTGATATATTTAACTAAACGATCTCACAGCAGACCTAAGAATTTCCCTAAGAGGAGAGTGCGCAAGCAACTCATCAATAAACATTATGAGGGGGAGGGAATGTGACTTGAAGTAAGTACGGACCCATGACCAAATAAGTGGGGCCCTCGAATTTTATAACTTTTAAAGTGATCTATTATATATATAGGTGTGGTGGGTGTGGTGCGGAAATATCAATTATCTCTATATAATAATGATTATCTGCTCTTTTTAGGATTCAATATTAAAAGTTTAGGAATTTAGGATTTGGGTGTTAAAGCATTCGCATCAACCTTAGGCTAATTTGAGTAAAATTATAACTAAAACTCTTATTTTTTCTCATTTTGCTATCCTTCTATTCATTTCTAATTGCATCAGTCTCTTTATTTATTTCTCTATCACATTTAAATATTATTTTGTCTTTTTCCAAAATATATATTTTTTTTCTTTCTCTTCACTGTTCCAGCATCTTCGCCAATACTATACTCTCCCTTCAAAACCCATCACCCAGACACCCACCCCTCAGAAAATCCAACCTCAGTTGAATGATTTTAGCTAACTAAAGATGTGATTTGAAGCAAACACTATTTCAAACAAAATTCCAATAGACCATTACCGAGAACAACCCAATCGACCTGCACATCACTGTGAAAAACCCAATTCATACCATAAACAATATCTGGATAACCACGCCAGGCTCCATTAACGAACGCCGTAAACACCTCCTAGAAGGCATGGGCTTGGCCAGCGACAAGAAAGACCTCCTTAGCCATAAACGCTTCGTTTCAAATAAAGTTAATACAAACGGTACCATTTCTTCTCCTCCTCCCACCACCACCCCCAAAGAAGAACACAAACAACAACAAGACACTACTACTACTCCGCATTACCGTGAGCAACCCCAATCAGCCATGTTAGGTCGATGCGCGCCACCACAAGCTAGTTCAACCATTGAGATCAAGAAGATCCAGAAATTTCCGCCGACACCCACCGTTTAGAAGCCCCAAATGGCCACCGTAGACAACCCTTGTGAAACCCCAAACTGCCGACGCAAACCACCATATTTTACCTAAATGGGTTTCGATCGGTGCTGTAAAAAATCTCTTCCTCTCATTTGTGGATGACCGATAGAAATAGAATCAACGATTGTAGAGGAGGCCTGAGCTAAGAAAGTTATGGTTTATAATGGCTTGAAGAAAGAGAAAAGGAATAAAAAAAAAGAATTAAAACAGAGTATTGAGCTACAGTGTATCGATGTTTTGGGCGAGATACTGTTCATCGGTAGTTTTTGGTTTTGATTCTGCTGAGGTTGATGTGGAATCATTTTAGAGGATTATAACTATATTATAGTTATTATAGCAAAAAGAAAGGTTTGTTAAGACTGATGCAAATGCTCTAATACTATCTAGTTCCACCTAAAAGAATTTATTTTTGGCAAAAATTAGTTTTTAGTTCTTAAATTTTGGAGGTGTTTTTATTTTGGTCATTATCTTTTATAATGTTTTATTTTTAGTCACTGTTTTTGGATATAGGTTCATTTTAATCTTTACCCTTGTCTTTTATTTTTATTTTTTTTTAAATCTTCTTATTTTTTGGATGCTTGAAAATTCATAATCCAAAATTCACTTTTATAATAATAAAAAAAATAGTCTCTTGTTAACCCAAGTAATTAAGAAAAATCAGTATTGGAAATTCCTAACGTACAATTTTAAATAAAATCCCACTTTATAATGTCTTGTCCAAAACACACTACTTCGGGTCCTTGGTTTGGGCTTTTTCGAATTTGGTTTAAACTCAGTCAATGACATAGGTCATGCAAAATTCGGTTAAGCCATCGAGGTTAACTGAGTTTTCATCACATAATTATATTTAAAAATTGGCTTTCACTTCTGATTCATTAACGACTATTAACTCTCTTTCTCTCTCTCTCTCTCTTATATCATCATGAATGGAAATCGTTTATGTTTGTTTTTAACAAAGAAAAAAAAAATCATTTATGTTTGTAGGCCACACTACTATAATCTGCTAGCGGATGTTGCAATAAAGTTGGAAATGAGACATGGTAACCGATAAGAGAGAGAGAGAGATTGATGGGTTGATTGTTTATCATCATACAATTTAAATGATACAGTTTAGCAGTTCCAGTCATGACAGCTTGCATCTCTAATAATGCCTGATTGATATTGATAGTGGAGTCTTCTAAAGCCCATCAACTTAAGATTTTTCTTTTTTTATGCTCACACTCGTGGTCCCAAGAAAAGAAATCTCAACATTCAAAATTGTTTCATTTGATTATTGAAATTAAATATTATAAATTTAAAGATATGTAGACTACAACGTTATTTAAAATTTCAAATGATGTGACAGTCTATACACTATTAGATCCAGGGGCGGAGGCAGAAAATTTTTTAAGGGTGGGCTAATTGCAAAAGAAATATTCTTGAGTAGGCTAATTACTTTATTTAAGGTAATTTTTTTTTTATTAAAAAAAAAAAAAAAAAAAAAAAAAAAAAAAAAAAACCTTGACTGGGCTATAGCCCAGCCAAGGCATAAGGTGGCTACGCCACTGATTAGATCTAGAAAATAAAATCATAACAATAAAATAGAAGAATGGAGAGGAATCCTCACAACTTTCTTAGTTTATTGGTATTTCTTAGGTCGCTTTTGAATGTTCAACTAGTCCCTTGTCACATTAGTGATGTACAAGAGGAAGAAGAACACATTGGAGATAATAAGTGAAATAAGAAAGATGACGAAAGGATTGTGAGAGAGAAGAAAAGGGCTCTTAGAGAGTGATGGCATACTAAATGAAAGAAACTCTATGCTAAATTACAGGTAACAGATAATAAAAAAGTTAAGTAAAATTGACGTGGTTTTTTGTTTATGTTTTCATTTTTGTGATTGGAGTTCCATAGTGTTTTTCTCTCTCCAAACCATAACATCACAAATCAAATACTACCATTCAGTAGATCGGACGCCGCTTGTTCCAATGCCGCAAAAATCAACTCGATCCAATGGTGGACGCACCGGTATAATTTCCGGTCATCCGATCACACGCCGCAGAGTCAGATCCATGCGTTGCATGCGCATCGTATCATGCTCCCTGCCATGTCAGCCCTATCGTATCTTTGACCTGCGATTCAACCTACGGTTCGCTTGACCCGATTCGCGACCCAGTATCTTTTCTTTTTTAGTAAATTAAAAAAAAACTTGTTGCGACCAGTGAGAAGGAAAAAAAAAGTCATTTTATTTTATGTTTTGCTTGCATTTTCTTTTTATTTATTTTTGTTTGCAATATTCAAAAAAAAAAAAAGCAAGAAAAAAAAAATTCAAATTTCAAATTTCAAAATTCAAGAAAAAAAGAAAAAAAGAAAAAAGAAAAAGGAGAACCATTTGTGGGATATATATTTTGATAAGTTGAGATCAAGCTAAGCCATCGAGCCACTGAGTTGAGATCTTGAGCCAAGAGACCATTTCAAGATCTGAGCCTCTGAGCCATTGAGTCGCGATCCGAGCCATTGAGCCATGATCCGACCAAGCCAAGTCAAGATCTACTTCATGCTACAATCCAAGCTACCGAGCCTCTGAGCCAAGATTCGAGTCATCAAGTCGAGATACGAGTAAAGCTAAGTTGAGTCGTATTTTTTAGCTATTATTTTGTTACCAAATTCAAAAGTTTCATTAAAATTACACCTTCAGTTTAAGGGGGAATGTTATGGAATCCCACATAGGTTAGATATGAGAGTTGTGTTAGTAATCCTATTTACAAATAGGACACATCACAACATATTGTATTTATCCAAAATATATTATATACACACAGTGAATTAATAAAGATGTAGCCCATTGGTCTACATCTTGTGGATTCTAGCTTCCACTCTCTTTCTCTCTTTCAATCTCTTTTCTATTTTTCATTGTCATTAGATTTAGGTTTTCCACAAATATAATCTGCTCAAATAATATTTTTTTTTTATTTGACTCTCTACAAATTAGAGAAAATAATCTTTAACTAAACTACTGGAAATGGAAATGCTCTTAGAAGGTTTACCATCTCTACTCTTCTAATTGAAGAAGGTGGCTTCAGCAATGTACGCCTCATGAATGTTTGACCATCTCATTTTATCTTATTATTTTGCTGAATACCATCTACTTTTATCTTGGTTAAACATCTAATGATATAGGTTGTTAAGATGCTTTCGAAGAGAGGACAATTTCTGGAATTCTCTTCCCTTTATCCTTTTCGCAAGACCTAATTATTCATGGAAAAAAAAAGGGCACCTAGCCTAGTTGACAAAATACGTAAATAATCCTTGCCAACAATTAATAATAACGCATAAGCAAACTTTATTCTATCTCATCACAATTAACATTTCCATTGAATTTATCAATGGTTTATAACGTGATTATTTTATACCCAAATCCGTAACAAAGTAACCCTTGGAAACAATAATATTACATTGTCATAAATGACTTGCAAACTTTATTTTATATCTTATACACTTGCAAAGTCACTAACCTTGCCTGCCAATCTAATTTCCATTGATTTTATCAATGGCTATTTCAGCAAGCACTTCAACTACAACTAGGAGGACCAAACCCAATCTTCCCTCCAGCAAGATCATACACCACCTCCAATCCTCTCTGCTGCACATTCCCAAAGATCGCAACGGAATCATCATCGCTGTTTGCCGCAAAAGCTAAGCAAACCTGCGAGACTTTTGAAGCGAAAAGTGTCCTCGACGCGTCCAAATCCACATAGACACCACCATTGAACGAAAAGCCTAGTTTTGGAACCGTAACAGTGTCGTATTTCGTAAGATCATAACATGTATCCAGTAACGAAAGCGGAGTCGTCAATGGATAATTCTTCATCGCTTGTCGAAAAGCCGTTTTCAACGCGCTGTACGCCGTGGGCGGCAAGCGCGTTATGACAGTCCCGGAGTCAATGATGGTGCCGGAGTTTGAAAAAACCGAAGCCGCGATCAATAACTTACGTCCCGCAACGCTGATGCCAACAGTGTCGAGACCATAAAATGAGGTACCCTCAGTTACTTTCGAAAATGGCGTGAATTTTATGGCACTTGAAGGTCTAGCACTTTCCCCAAACGTAAGACTTCCAGTAGAGCTAGATGTTAAGGGAAGGCAGTAAGAGAAGACGTGGCCGTATTTTGCTGCTGTTTGCTGGACTAGTGAAAGTGGGTCGCGGCCGAGGCCGATCAATCCGGCTGAACCGCCAAAGAGACCTTGGTTGTTTTGGCCACAGCCGAATAAGAAATTGTTGAACACGTCATTCGATGTTAGGGTTAGCTTCTCTTTGCCGAAAAATCCCACAGAAAACGAACTGTCTCCATACTGTATGCCGTACACGCATGTTGAGGAAGAAGTGCAGCCCGGAATGTTTCCTGCATTATAAAACATTTTACGATTTTCTTAAACGAAAATACTTTCCAAATCTACAATACTTTCAATACAAAAGAAAAGAAAAGGTAAGGGAAAAGGTTTTGTGTCATGTAAACAAAAGTCCTATAAGGAGGAAATGATAGACCTTTAACGGTAAAAAAGAAAATTATTAGCTTGTTCTAGATTTATGAAATTGTTATACTTTATTTCTTAGAATAATATTTTAGAAGAAAATTTTGAAATATTTTTGAATTGTTAATTATACTGCAACATATATATTATATTATATATATATATATATATATATATATATATATATTATTTATTTATTAATTATATAAAGATTAAATAACAAAATGTTCATTAGAAGTGGATCAACTGTATGAATATTCTTAGATAATTCCATAATTTCTACATATCTATAATTATATAATTTTGTTAACATCCATTATATAATTTATATTAGCAAACTAATCTTTGAAATTCTTTTTTATTGATACAATAAGATTTAAAACCTATGAGATGATTACTATTTTAACATCCTGTTGAACTTAAGTTCATTATTTGATAATAAAATATTTTATCAATTGAATTAACTGAAACCCACAACCAGTCTTGGAACTTCTCCTCATCGATTGACATTAATATTTTTAAATGAAGTAAATTATTTTTTAAATTGATACCACATTTATTTCCAAATTTAAAATTTTTATTACATGCATTGTAATTAGAATTTTATACAAAACATTGTAATAGTTCCACCAGAGTTCCCTCACAATAACATTCTAAGAATAATTTCTAATTATTAGACTAATTCTCTTTGAAGACAAGTAATAAAAGTGGAACATTATAGAAATAAAAGTTGTAAAAAATGTGCACACATATTTCTCATTTCATAACCTGTTAATAGTACTTAAAAAATTGTTAATTAATAGTAAAACTGTTTTGGAATTCTTCTCTTGAACCACAATATGGCTTATAAATTCAGAATATATACCAAATGAAAATAAAAGGTAAAAAAGTTTTTTTGTTCCAAATAATATAATTCGC
Source organism: Fagus sylvatica (assembly GCA_907173295.1). Lineage (NCBI taxonomy): Eukaryota > Viridiplantae > Streptophyta > Magnoliopsida > Fagales > Fagaceae > Fagus > Fagus sylvatica. The sequence continues at coordinate 25,298,857 of OU015764.1, forward strand.
AAATCATGATTTCTTGCATCCTCAATTTTCTTTTTCTTTTTTTCTTCAATGACTTAAATCTTAGAATTGACATATACTATATGTACTTAATCTTAATCATTTATCTATTATTATAAAATTTATATTAAATACGGTAATATCTTAGTTTAACATTAAGAATTTAAATTAATTTGATATAATACATATATATTTGTTATTAGTTATTACCTGTGGAAGAACTGAGTTGAGAGCACGAGGTTGAACTACACGAAATATTTGTGTATGTCGAGGATTGGGATGGGTCGAAGATTGGTTCCTTTTGTTGGTAACAAGATGTGGCGCAAGGTTTGCATTGAGTCCAAGTGAAGTCGCTACCGGTATCAAATATCAACGTCAAGTCCTTTTTTGGAGTGCCGAGGCCCACAGTCACAACGTAATTGCCTGAGCCCACAGTGCTACCAGACTTGGCTGGGAGTGTGGAGGCCTCTGACTCACGTAAATCATCAAAGCCCAACTTCTTGGACATCCTAGAGTGGATTGAGTTAACCCTGGATTGGTCTTCTTGGAGGATTTCATCGAGGGTGGGAGCTTTAGCTTTGTCTTGTTTAATTTGAGAGCATGGACCATGTTTGTGTACCACTGTCAAGGATGTCCTTTTATCCGTATCTGCACGTTAATTCTATATCATATTAGTGTTTATTGAGATATAAATTGACCTGGTTTATCAATAAAAATATCGATATATATCAAAAGTTGTGAATTACAACAATTATAATGTATAAATTTGTGAATGGTAAATAATAAAATAATATCAAAAACTGTAAATAACTATCAACGAAAATTATTGTGTTACAAGCATTACTCGAACTGCAAACATCCCAAAGAAAATCTTACAAAACTTAATTATATATTTTATATTATGTCTTTACCAAACACACCAAAAATAAATAAATAAATTGGTTAACCCTAAGAGTACATGCCCAATATCAAGTGGATTGACTCAACCATGTACACGCTTATTGGATTTTTCACTAACCACTTGTAGTATATGTGCTTGCTGGCCGAAGTGTGTTTTTCCTATTTTTAGTTAAATATTATAGCAAGTTGCAGTTTTGCAAATAAAAAAAACCCTTCTTGAAAAAGACATAAGAAACAAACAATGATTGTTTTACAGATTGAGGTCAGCTTATTAGATATAAAAATCAAAAGACCTTATATATATATGGTAAAGAAAAATAATAAACAAAACAATGGGATTGTTTTACTGATGGAACAGATATCCATATTCATATCTATATTTATATTTAATCATATAATAATATAAAATAAAACTTTTTTTTTTTTTACTTTTTCTAATATTGTCTTTGAAAGCCCATACTTTTTCCCCTAATCCTCTATTTATATAGTAATTTAGTTTCTAAAGTTACAAATAGTATTAAATTATATTAATTAAAACTCATTATTTTTCGAGATAAAGCAACATATCACTAAAAAAATTCAGTAATTTTATTTTTAATTTATTAATTAAATATATATCATATATAAATATATTTTTTTTGTCAAATAATAATATATTAAAGTGGAAACTCAATAAATGATCCAAAGTAAAATCAATCCCATATTTAATCAATTAATTGAAAGAAATCTTGGACTTTACCGTGTTGAAAATCAATCTCATACCTAATTAAGTGAAAGACAGGTTAATGCAATGTTTCCAATCCGTGACATGGAAGACAGTAGGGAGCTAGAGTAGCGTCATCGGCTGTGAACTGCCCATGACAGCTCCCCTTTAACTAATATAAAGTGCCAACAAAGATGGAATAGACAATTCATCAAAAATGCAAATGATTCCGTGTTTTACTGTTTAGTGTGTGCTTGATTATGTGTTTTCTGGTCGCACCCCAAGCTGAAGTGCAGCTAGAGTTTCTCCCTAACTCATTCATAAGTGAGTGCAGGACGTCTTAAAATCATAATTAGAGGACATGACAGGGACCCTTAAAACCATTATTGCATCAGTTCTATTACCATCACAATTTTGTGCACTTATAGCCGTGAAATAATATGAATAGTTAACGCTTAATATGTGTATTATTAGGACCCATCACTGGTCCAAACTGTATTTTTCACCAATTAATACAAAACACAAATTGTGCCCAAAATGATAGAAAATTATATGGTCCTAGAGACTTTTTCTTATTGCAATGGTGATGGCCTCTTTTTAGGACCCACTTACACGATCAATCAAAGTACTATAGCCGTGGAAAGATTATATGCTCTTTCCCAATGACTCAATGAGGGACCTCCCTAAACTTTATCGAAATAAATATCCACCCTATTTGCCATAATTCATCCGTGTGTTAAAAAAAAAAAAAAAATTATAATCAGTTATTATAATAAATAAAAAAATAGGATAAGATTGCAATTTGATTCTCTTCCTAAAATAAAATAGACCAAATAATATTATAAAACTATTTAACTTTTATTAAATGAGAGAAAAGTTTTACTACTAGTTTGCGCATTATTGACCATTTGTTTCTAAACCTACCCATACTCCTTTTGGTCTGGTAGGTGAATTCTCCAACTTGAGCGGGGGCAATTAAACACCCCCGGCAATTGCAAAAAACTTAGTTTCAGAGTTACTGTATCAATAAAATTAACCATAAACTCTATCAGTAACTAAAAAATAAATGACATAAGTTGTAATGACTATAATAGTAAATCACAATAGTAGTAGTATATACGAAAATCTAAAGGGGGGAGAGAGAGAGAGAGAGAGAGAGAGAGAGAGAGAGAGAGATTTCAAAGCTGTATGATAACCTTTGGTAGAAGGGCTGCAAATGGTTGATGGCAGTAGAGAGATGACTTTGACGGTATGAGAATGATAAAGTTGGTTGCTTTCTATCGTCTCTCTTCCTTCAAGCTTCTTCAGTGAGCAAAGAAATACAAGAGTGCTTAAGAGGAGAAACCCAAGGAATGAGGAAATGGGAGTGGCCATTGTTTAGCTTCTCTCTCAACTCTCAACAATGTTGCTCTCATTGTCTATTCGTTGGCCTTAATATATGGTAATTGGAGATGCACTAGATTATAAATTCTTACACGTCACCCACTTTAACAAGCTTATTTACTTGAGCCCAATAATGTTTAATTATGCTACTTTTGTGGCAGTCCTAAAAGAATGGAGTGGAATCCTCACGACTTTCTTAGTTTATCGGTATTTCTTAGGTCGCTTTTGAATGTTCAACTAGTCCCTTGTCACATTAGTGATGTACAAAAGGAAGAAAAATACATTGGAGATAATAAGTGAAATAAGAAATGATAATTCCTAAAAATCAGTGGGCTCGTACACGTCTCAACTCGAATGGACGAAGCTTGCACCGACGGACGAGTGTACCTACAAAACAGAGAAAAGGTGAAAGGATGCACCGGCGGTGGTCCGGTGGGGGAGCCTCCGATGCTTAAGTCAAAAGTTTGATTATCTGGAGCAAGAATATGAATTCAGAGAGTATAGAGGTGAGAAAAGAGTGTGTACCTTGGTTTGAGAAGCTCCTAGCTTTATATAGGGGCTCCGGTCTTCTTAGCCGTTTATTGGCATTAAATGGGTTTTTATGTCTTGATTTGTAACCGTTCGGTCCTGGTTTGTAACCGCTTGATCCCTGATTTGGACCTTTTAATTGTGCTTTTGACTTTTCTGGTGAAGCTTAGGAAGTAACACGTTTGGCACGTGGGTTTAATGCTGTGTACAGCTGTATGTTTTACTCCTGTCGTCCATGCCGAGATAGTCGTCATTGAGGTTTGATTTGGGTTAGTATCAAGAAAGCTGACGAAAGGATTGTGAGAGAGAAGAAAATGGCTCTTAGATAGTGATGGCATGCTAAATGAAAGAAACTCTATGCTAAATTACAAGCAACGGATAATGAAAAATTTAAGTAAAATGGACGTGGTTTTTCGTTTATGTTTCATTTTTGTGATTGGAGTTCCATAGTGTTTTTCTCTCTCCAAACCATAACATCACAAATCAAATACCACCATTCAGTAGATCAGACACTGCTTGTTCCAACGCCACAAATATCGATCCGATCCAACGATGGACGCATCGGTATAATTTCTGGTCGTCCGATCACACGCCGCATTGTTAGATCCACGCGTTGCACGCGCAATGTATCATGCCCTCTGACATGTCAATCCTACCCGTATCTCTGACCCGCGGTTCGCTTAATTTGATCCGTGACTCGGTATCTTTTTTTTTTTTTAAATTAAAAAAAAATCCAAATTTTCAAATTAAAAAAAAAAAATAAAAAAAAACTTGTTGCGACCAGTGAGAAGGAAAAAAAAAGTCATTTTATTTTATGTTTTGCTTGCATTTTCTTTTTATTTATTTTTGTTTGCAATATTCAAAAAAAAAAAAAAAAAAAGCAAAAAAAAAAAACTGGCATTGACCAGTAAAGAAAGAAAAAAAAAATTCAAATTTCAAAATTCAAAATTAAAAAAAAAAAAAAAAAAAAGAAAAAGAAAAAGGAGAACCATTTATGGGATAAATATTTTGATAAGCCGAGATCGAGCCACTGAGCTGAGATCTTGAGCCAAGAGACCATTTCAAGATCCGAGCCTCTGAGCCACTGAGTCGTGATCCGAGCCATTGAGCCATGATCCGACCAAGGCAAGTCAAGATCTAGTTCAAGCTACAATCCGAGCTACTGAGCCAAGATCCGAGTCAAGCCGAGTTGAGTCGCATTTTTTAGCTATTATTTTGTTACCAAACTCAAAGGTTTCATTAAAATTACACCTTAATTTTGAGGAGGAATGTTAAGAAATCCCACATAAGTTAGATATAAGAGTTGTGTTAGTAGTCCTATGTATAAATAGGACACCTCACAACATATTGTATTTATCAATAATATATTATATATACACAGTGAATTAATAAAGATTTAGTCCATTGGCCTACTTCCTATGAATGTAGGCACTATGCCGAACCATGTGAAACCCTAACTTCCACTTTCTTTCTCTCTTTCAATCTCTTTTCTATTTTTCTTTGTCATTAGATTTAGGTTTTCTACAAATATAATCTGCTCAAGCAATATTTTTTTATTTGACTTTCTACAAATTAGAGAAAATTAATAATCTTTAACTAAACTACTGGAAATGGAAATGCTCTTAGAAGGTTTACCATCTCTACTCTTCTAATCAAAAAAGGTGGCTTTAGCAATATACACCTCATGAATGTTTGACCATCTCATTTTATCTTATTCTTTTGCGGAATACCATCTGCTTTTATCTTGGTTAAACATCTAATGATATAGGTGTTGGGTATGTTTTAAGTTTTAGTAAACCCAAGCCCATAAGTTTGTTTTAGAAAAACCCAAGCCCATGTTTGACTCTTTATTTCTCACGTGAGAAGTCTAGTAGGAGATAAATCCCTTTGTTATCTCCTTTACCATATTGCAATCTCCTTAGCAGATTGCTCCTTGGCAATCTGCGATGTCAAAGGGAAAAAATCCCACAAATCTGCTCATTTTTCCTTATACTCACTCACCTTCCAATTCCATTCCAGTTTAGATTTTCCTTCAAGAGAGGATTGAAAAGTCAAAACCTATTTGAAATTTTACCGTTACAATTGGGGATTTTTCTTTGGACAGCACATCTTGAATCAAGCCAGCATATTTCATAAGTTTAGCTCTTTCTCATTATATGTGTTCAGAATTTTCTATATAAGAGCAAACCCAGAGATCAAAGAAACTCACCTCTCACTTCTCTTCTTATTTTCTTCACTGTCAAATTGTTCTTGGGCATCCAACGACAAGTTCAAAGCCTTGTTAGTGAGTACACACCAACAGGCTATCGTTGTATCCTGGAGAGCGACCGCCTAAGCCATTTGTACCGAAGGAGTCATTCCTAGTGGGGGCGAAATCGCTTCTTAAGAACAACAGATTTAGTTCCGTGCCTTGGCTCAACATACTGATAAGTTTCTATTTCTCCAGTTTGCTTTGATATATTTGGTTGAACTACTGTTTACTACTTTGTTAATTAATGTGAGAAATCTGCACATTTAAACTTTCCAACAATCTTAAGAAGCGATTTGTTGCTCTCATTAATTAACAAATGTCTGTTGTTCCTGATATGTCAAAACTAGATCCTTTTGATGGAAATCACTATAAGAGGTGGTCTGATTGTTTATTGTTTTACTTGGAAACAATACGTGTGGATTATGTTTTGTTTAATGATTGTGTTTCTGCTGATATGCCTGAACCTGTACGTTCTGCATCTACTTTGGTTTATGAAAGGGATAATCGTATATGTCGTGGTCATATTTTGCATTATCTCTCAAATTCTTTGTTTGATATCTACTGCTCTTATAAATCTGTAAAAGGTATTTAGGAAGCTTTGAAAAAGAAATACTCAACAGAAGATGTTGGTCTAAAGAAATATGTGGTGGGTAGGTTTTTAGACTATAAGATGACAGATGACAAACCCATCATGGAACAAGTCCATGAATACCAGAATATAGTGCTGGAAATTCTTGTTGAAGGAATGGTTATTGATGATGCATTCCAAGCAGCTGTTCTCATTGAAAAGCTGCCACCTTCCTGGAAAGAATATAGGAACTATCTGAAACACAAGAAGCGTGATATGTCTTTAGAAGATTTGGTTGTCCATATCCGGATTGAAGAATCAAACCGGCAAAAGGACAAAAATAACTTATTCAATGAATTCTCCTCTAAGGCCAATTTGGTTGAACAAAACCAACCCAGAAAATCTGAAAATTTTCAGAAATTCACTCAAGGGAAAGGGCCTAACAAGAAATTTGAGAAAATGGAGAATAAGTTCAAGAAACATGATAAGGTCCAAAAAAAGAAAAAAGGGCCATGATTTGTGTGTGGGAAAATTGGGCATAATGCAGCCCAATGTAGATTTCGTAAAGGGCATCCCTATCACCCCAAACCTCATGCAAATTTAATTGAGTTAGAGGTTATAGCTGCTGTTGTTTCAGAGGTCAATCTTGTCAATAATATTTTTGAATGCGTGTTGGATACTGGGGCCACTAGGCACATATGTACCAATAGAAACCTATTTCTCAAATATGAGGAAGTGAATGATAGTGAAAATGTTTTTCTAAGTGATGCACGTACTGCTAAGGTAGTTTGTAAGGGAAAGGTCATCCTCAAATTGACATTTGGAAAAACTCTTGCTCTTAATACTGTCCTCCATGTTCCTAATATGCGTAGAAACTTGGTGTCTGGGTCCTTGCTCAATAAGGCAAGCCTAAAACTTGTATTTGATTCTAATAAGCTTATTCTTAGCAGTAATGGGGATTTTGTCATGAGATATTATTTTTACTTGATGCTGAATGTGAGAACATGAATAAAGCTAGTACTTCTTTTGCTTATATTGTTGAATCTTTAGATCTTTGGCATGGTAGATTAGGGCATGCGAATGTTGCATCCATTAAAAGAATGAAACAATTGAGCCTAATTCCAAACCTAACCAATTCTGAACACCCAAAATGAAGAACTATTGTAACTCTTCATCTGGTTAAAAAATTGAATCAATGCATTTGTTTATTCTTTCTTTTCTCCACAACCACTCTCCTCTCTCCTCTGACCTCTCAACATCTCCTCTCGGCTCCCTTTCCCAACCCGTTGCTCAACTCTCAATCCCATCTCCATCTCTATCTCAATCTAAAAAAAACCCATCTCCACAAACTCATTTCTTGGCCATTTCAAAACCCAAACTGGTACTCATTTTGAGCACCGTTCTTCACACAATGTGGTGGAGCTGTGAAGCGCCAATCTTGGCCCGTGGTGGAGCGTCGATCTTGGTCAAACCCATTTCTTGGGTCTCTCTTTGCTGTGTTTGTTTTTGTCTTGGTTTGTCTTCTGGGTTTTTGTCTTGGTTTGTCTTGGTCATAGGGTTGCTGTAATTTTTTGGGCTTGTTTGTGTGAAAATTGTGGATTTGGGTTGATTTTGATGTGTGTTGATTTGGGTTGTTGTGTGTTGATTTTGCGTGTATTGTTGTTGGTAACTAAATTGGGGCTAAGGATTTTGGATTGGGCTATGAATAATAATTGATTTGGGATGAAAAAAGAAATAATAAAGAATGATAAAGAATGAATTGAAAAATAAATATTTAATGAAATAGAAGAATAAAAAAATAATATTTATTTGAAGGTGAGAAAAAATAAAGAGTCTGTTGGAGGGTGTGAAAAAAAGTGAATAGCTAAATGTGCAAAACTCTCTATATGTGGAGATAAAAATGAAAAGACTCTTGGAGTTGCTCTTAGAGTAAATTATTTGTTTCTATGATCATCAATAATGACTTATTCATTTGAATCCAAGATTAACATTTACTAGTTACTAAGCACTTGAACATGTTCACTGATGGACACCAATGCACTATCTGCTTAGATTTTAAGCTTTGATCTTTTTACTATTTGATGAATATGAGGTTCAATCTTTCTTCCTTTGATGAGATAAAGGATAATTTAACTTGCTCATATGCAATGATAACTTAGAATTTGCTCTAGAAACTTAAAATGTGCCCTTTATTTTTTTTTTTCCTGCACTTTACTTCTTATTTGCTTGCATATTTTAAGTCCTTTTATTAAGGCAATTATCGAATCTTTCTTCTATTTTGGTTTGAAGTCAGATTATAGTTCTTAATCTTGTAATAAGGCACTAGAACCGTTGCAAGTTGAAAACAAATAGTTATTTATTCGTTTCAAACAAATTGGTGACCATTCTTTATAAATTCTAGTTTAGCAACAAACAATTATGATATGTGAATAACACTTATCCTTCAAGCCGCCTAGATTGGAAGCCACATTTTGGTTCACTAGCAAAGTGGCTACTTGAGTCGTTAGTCCTAAGGCACCTTGCGTTAGGAGCTTTTCGACCTACAGTCCTAAGGCACTTGTCAGAGGAATAATTTCCAGCCCACTTAATTGCAAAATGATACATGTCTTATTGTTTTATTATTTTTTTTAAAATTTAATTATTTTATAAGAAAATAAAAAATAATAGGTGACGAATTGTGATCGATAAATATTAAAAGTGGAGACAATGAATTTTATTCATCTGTTTCCTCACAAAGTGTCTAAACTAGCTTAAGACAACTTTGGCAAGTATTAAGTATATAGCCTTGGCCATAATTTCTTTTCCATTGTGTACATTTGCCTAATCCTAAGAGGAGGGGGAACACTTGGTCCTGCCACATGACTTTTATTGATTTTGATAAAATTGGTGTGTTTTGTGGTAAATGTTATGTCCATATTGATAAATGTGTGCCTATTGTTGTAAAAATAAAATATGTAAATTCTGATAGAATTTGTGATATTTGTAATAAAATTAACTTTATTATAAAATTATATACATTTTATAATACTTGATAGACATTTATAAAAATATACACAACATTATATCAGAATACACAAATATTACGGAGATATTTAGTAGAATGGTCACATAAGAAACATTAGGAGGGGAGGGGATGTGACTTGGAGCAGGTACGGACCCATGACCACACAAGTGGGGCCATGGCCCCTTCGAATTTTATAACTTTTAAAGTAGTCTATATATATATCCACACCAAGTTTTTATATTTTCGCACCAAATTTTTATATAAAGAATAAAGTGAAATTTCACTCTCATTTTTTAATATTTCTGTCACTTTGAGTGTAGAAATATCAATAACCTATATATATAATGATTATCTGCTTTTTTTAGAACTCAATATTAAAATTTTAGGAATTTAGGATTTGGGTGTTAGAGCATTCGCATCAACCTTAGGTTAATTTGAGTAAAATTATAATTAAAACTCATACTTTTTCTCTTTTAGCTATCATATTATTCATTTGTAATTGCATCATTCTCTTTATTTATTTCTCTGTCACATTTAAATATATTTTTGTCTTTTTCCAATTTTTTTTTTTTTCACTGTTTCAGCATCTTCGCCAATGCTATACTCTCCCTTCAAAACCCACCACCCAGACACCCAACCCTCAGAAAATCCAACCTCAATTGAATGATTTTAGCTAATTAAAGATGCGATTTGAAGCAAACACTATTTCAAACAAAATTCCAATAGACCATTACCGAGAACAACCCAATCGATCTGCACATCACTGTGAAAAACCCAATTCATACCATAAACAATATCTGGATAACCACGCCAGGCTCCATTAACGAACGCCGTAAACACCTCCTAGAAGGCATGGGCTTGGCCAGCGACAAGAAAGACCTCCTTAGCCTTAAACGCTTCGTTTCAAATAAAGTTAATACAAACGGTACCATTTCTTCTCCTCCTCCCACCACCACCACCAAAGAAGAACACAAACAACAACAAGACACTACTACTACTCCGCATTACCGTGAACAACCCCAATCAGCCATGGTGGGTTGATGCGCCACCGCAAGCCAGTTCAACCATTGAGATCAAGAAGACCCAGAAATTTCTGCCGACACCCACCGTATAGAAGCCCCAAATGGCCACCGTAGACAACCCCTGTGAAACCCCAAACTGCCGACGCAAACCACCATATTTTACCTAAATGGGTTTCGAACGGTGCTGTAAAAAATCTCTTCGTCCCATCTGTGATGTTTGTGGATGACCGATAGAAATAGAATCAACGATTGTAGAGGAGACCTGAGCTAAGAAAGTTATGGTTTAAAATGGCTTGAAGAAAGAGAAAAGGAATAAAAAAAAAGAATTAAAACAGAGTATTGAGCTACAGTATATCGATGTTTTGGGCGAGATACTGTTCATCCGTATAGTTTTTGGTTTTGTTTCTGTTGAGGCTGATGTGGGACCATTTTAGAGGATTATAACTGTATTATAGTAAAAAGAAGGGTTTGTTGAGACTGATCTAATTGCTCTAATGCTATCTAGTTCCTCCTAAAAGAATTTATTTTTGGCAAAAATTAGTTTTTAGTTCTTAAATTTTGGAGGTGTTTTTATTTTGATTATTATCTTTTATAATGTTTAATTTTTAGTCACTGTTTTTGAACATAGATTCATTTTAATCTTTACACTTGTCTTTTATTTTTATTTATTTTTTAAATCTTCTTATCAAATTTAACCAATGTCCAAAAAACAAGGGACCAAAATGAAACGTTTGGTATTTGGATGCTTGAAAATTCATAATCCAAAATTCACTTTTATAATAATAAAAAAAATAGTCTCTTGTTAACCCAAGTAATTAAGAAAAATCAGTATTAGAAATTCCTAACGTACAATTTTAAATAAAATCCCACTTTATAATGTCTTGTCCAAAACACACTACTTCGGGTCCTTGGTTTGGGCTTTTTCGAATTTGGTTTAAACTCAGTCAATGACATAGATCATGCAAAATTCGGTTAACCCATCGAGGTTAACTCAGTTTTCATCACATAATTATATTTAACACTTCTGATTCATTAACGACTATTATGATTGGAAATCGTTTATGTTTGTTTTTAACAAAGAAAATAAAAATCATTTATGTTTGTAGGCCACACTACTATAATCTGCTAGCGGATGTTGCAATAAAGTTGGAAATGAGACATGGTAACTGGTAAGAGAGAAAGAGAGATTGATGGGTTGATTGTTTATCATCATACAATTTAAATGATACAGTTTAATAGTTTCAGTCATGACAGCTTGCATCTCTAATAATGCCTGATTGATATTGATAGTGGAGTCTTCTAAAGCCCATCAATGACAGCTTGCATCTCTAATAATGCCTGATTGATATTGATAGTGGAGTCTTCTAAAGCCCATCAACTTAAGATTTTTCTCTTTTTATGCTCACACTTGTGGTCCCAGGAAAAGAAATCTCAACATTGAAATTGTTTCAATTGATTATTGAAATTAAATGTTATAAATTTAAAGATATGTAAATTACGTTATTTAAAATTTCAAATGATATGAAAGTCTATATATTATTAGATTCAGAAAATAAAATCATAACAATAAAATAGAAGAATGGAGAGGAATCCTCACAACTTTCTTAGTTTATTGGTATTTCTTAGGTCGCTTTTGAATGTTCAACGAGTCCCTTGTCACATTAGTGATGTACAAGAGGAAGAAAAATACATTGGAGATAATAAGTGAAATAAGAAAGATGACGAAAGGATTGTAAGAGAGAAGAAAAGGGCTCTTAGAGAGTGATGGCATGCTAAATGAAAGAAACTCTATGCTAAATTACAGGCAATAGATAGGAAAAATTACACTTTGTCACCCTTAACTATCATCCCTTTTTCACTTCACCCCCTAAACTTTAAAAAGTAACAATTAACCCCCTAAAGTAATCCAATTGCACGACCGTTACCCCCTGAGGTCAAAATCGAGTTAAAATAGACGGAATAGAGCAACACGTGACACGCACGTGATCCTGGACCCACCAAAACACCCTTACCAATTTGATTTTTATCTAAATCCCAAAATACCCGTATCCCCAATTAACCAAAATCGACGATAAACCTGCTTCAAGCGTAACAAAACAAATACAAAAACAAACAGGTTTATTTGTTTATTTGTTTTATTACGCGTAACAAAACAAATAGGTCAGTCTTCTGCAAAGTAATAATTGATGATAAACCTGCTTCAAGCGTAACAAAACAAATTCAAATAAAATTTTATTTCTATTTATTTGTTTATTTGATCGAAATCATACAAAAACAATGGCATCAGAGCAGTTAATGTCTGGGTCTGGGCGGGCTACGTTCAAATGCAATCAGAGCCGTCGGGTTCCATAACGTCGTCGATTCTCTCTCCTCGCCAAGCCTTCGCTGAGTCGACTCGAATTTTCGACGAGTTGCCCGAGGCCTCCATCGTCTCCAGGTTCTGTAATGTCGTCGACTCTCTCTCCTCGCCAAGCCTTCGCTGAGTTGACTCGAATTTTCGACGAGTTGCCCGAGGCCTCCATCGTCTCCATCTCTCGCCCTGACCCCGACGATATCAGCCCCGCTCTCCTTTTTTACACCATTGAAATTCAATACAAACAAGTGCGCGATGTGATCTCTCTTTCTCTCTAACTTTTTGTTAATGCTTGAAAATTTCTTTAAACTATATAAGCTTATAGATCGTATACAAACAAATTTGGAATCGAAGAAATCGTAATAATATGAATTTCAAAATTTTCAATTATATTCAGCACGTGTTTGGTCACTGAGAAAACCAAAGAAAATCTTAATATACGGATCTTACGTGTTTAATCCTTATGATCAATTATCATTTTGTTTTGTAATTTTGGTTTTCTTTGGTTATCGTCGATTTTGGTTAAGTGGGGATAAGGGTATTTTGGAGTTTAGATAAAAATCAAATTGGTCAAGATGTTTTGGTGGGTCTGGGATCACGTGCATGTCACGTGTTGCTATATTCCGTCTATTTTAACTCGATTTTGGCCTCAGGAGGTAACGGCCGTGCAATTGGATTAGTTTAGGGGGTTAATTGTTACTTTTTAAAGTTTAGGGGGTGAAGTGAAAAATGGGTGATAGTTAAGGGTGGTAAAGTGTAATTTTTCCCAACAGATAATAAAAAAGTTAAGTAAAATGGACGTGGTTTTTTCGTTTATGTTTTCATTTTTGTGATTGGAGTTCCATAGTTTTTTTCTCTCTCCAAACCATAACATCACAAATCAAATACTACCATTCAGTAGATCGGACACCATTTGTTCCAACGCCGCAAAAATTGACCCGATCCAACGGTGTACGCATCGGTATAATTTTCGGTCGTCCGATCACACGCCGCACCGTCAGATCCACGCGTTGCATGCGTACCGTATTATGCTCTCTGCCATGTTAGCCCTACCGTATCTTTGACCTACGATTCGACCCACGGTTCACTTGACCCGATTCGCGACCCGGTATCTTTTCTTTTTTAGTAAATTAAAAAAAAACTTGTTGCGACCAGTGAGAAGGAAAAAAAAAGTCATTTTATTTTATGTTTTGCTTGCATTTTCTTTTTATTTATTTTTGTTTGCAATATTCAAAAAAAAAAAAAAAAAGAAAGAAAAACTGGCATTGACCGGTAAAGAAAGAAAAAAAAAATTGATTCAAAATTCAAAATTCAAGAAAAAAAGAAAGAAAAGAAAAAGGAGAACCATTTGTGGGATATATATATTTTGATAAGTCGAGATCGAGCTAAGCCATCGAGCCACTGAGTTGAGATCTCGAGCCAAGAGACCATTTCAAGATCTGAGCCTCTGAGCCATTGAGTCGCGATCCGAGCCATTGAGCCATGATCCAACTAAGCCAAGTCAAGATCTACTTCAAGCTACAATCAGAACTACCGAGTCTCTGAGCCAAGATCTGAGCCATCAAGTCGAGATACGAGTCAAGCTGAGTTGAGTCGCATTTTTTAGCTATTATTTTGTTACCAAATTCAAAGGTTTTATTAAAATAACACCTTCAGTTTAAGGGGGAATGTTATGGAATCCCACATAGGTTAGATATGAGAGTTGTGTTAGTAATCCTATTTATAAATAGGACACCTCACAATATATTGTATTTATCCAAAATATATTATATACACACAGTGAATTAATAAAGATGTAGCTCATTGGTCTACATCCTGTGGATTCTAGCTTCCACTCTCTTTCAATCTCTTTTCTATTTTTTATTGTCATTAGATTTAGGTTTTCTACAAATATAATCTACTCAAACAATATTTTTTTTATTTGACTCTCTACAAATTAGAGAAAATAATCTTTAACTAAACTACTGGAAATGGAAATGCTCTTAGAAGGTTTACCATCTCTACTCTTCTAATCGAAGAAGGTGGCTTCAGCAATGTACGCCTCATGAATGTTTGACCATCTCATTTTATCTTATTATTTTGCTGAATACCATCTGCTTTTATCTTGGTTAAACATCTAATGATATAGGTTGTTAAGATGCTTTCGAAGAGAGGACAATTTCTGGAATTCTCTTCCCTTTATCTTTTCGCAAGACCTAATTATTCATGGAAAAAAAAGGGCACCTAGCCTAGTTGACAAAATACGTAAATAATCCTTGCCAACAATTAATAATAACGCATAAGCAAACTTTATTCTATATCTCATCACAATTAACATTTCCATTGAATTTATCAATGGTTTATAACGTGATTATTTTATACCCAAATCCGTAACAAAGTAACCCTTGGAAACAATAATATTACATTGTCATAAAAGACTTGCAAACTTTATTTTATATCTTATACACTTGCAAAGTCACTAACCTGGCCTGCCAATCTAATTTCCATTGATTTTATCAATGGCTATTTCAGCAAGCACTTCAACTACAACTAGGACCAAACCCAATCTTCCCTCCAGCAAGATCATACACCACCTCCAGTCCTCTCTGCTGCACATTCCCAAAGATCGCAACGGAATCATCATCGCTGTTTGCCGCAAAAGCTAAGCAAACCTGCGAGACTTTTGAAGCGAAAAGTGTCCTCGACGCGTCCAAATCCACATAGACACCACCATTGAACGAAAAGCCTATTTTTGGAACCGTAACAGTGTCGTATTTCGTAAGATCATAACATGTATCCAGTAACGAAAGCGGAGTCGTCAATGGATAATTCTTCATCGCTTGTCGAAAAGCCGTTTTCAACGAGCTGTACGCCGTGGGCGGCAAGCGCGTTATGACAGTCCCGGAGTCAATGATGGTGCCGGAGTTTGAAAAAACCGATGCCGCGATCGATAACTTACGTCCCGCAACGCTGATGCCAACAGTGTCGAGACCATAAAATGAGGTACCCTCAGTTACTTTCGAGAATGGCGTGAATTTTATGGCACTTGAAGGTCTAGCACTTTTCCCAAACGTAAGACTTCCAGTAGAGCTAGATGTTAAGGGAAGGCAGTAAGAGAAGACGCGGCCGTATTTTGCTGCTGTTTGCTGGACTAGTGAAAGTGGGTCGCGGCCGAGGCCGATCAATCCGGCTGAACCGCCAAAGAGACCTTGGTTGTTTTGGCCACAGCCGAATAAGAAATTGCTGAACACGTCATTTGATGTTAGGGTTAGCTTCTCTTTGCCGAAAAATCCCACAGAAAACGAACTGTCTCCATACTGTATGCCGTACACGCATGTTGAGGAAGAAGTGCAGCCCGGCTTGTTTCCTGCATTATAAAACATTTTACGATTTTCTTAAACGAAAATACTTTCCAAATCTACAATACTTTCAATACAAAAGAAAAGAAAAAGTAAGGGAAAAGGTTTTGTGTCATGTAAACAAAAGTCCTATAAGGAGGAAATGATAGACCTTTAACGGTAAAAAAGAAAATTATTAGCTTGTTCTAGATTTATGAAATTGTTATACTTTATTTCTTAGAATAATATTTTAGAAGAAAATTTTGAAATATTTTTGAATTGTTAATAATACTGCAACATACTTTTTTTATTTTTATTTATTTATTTATTAATTATATAAAGATTAAATAACAAAATGTTCATTAGAAGAGGATCAACTGTATGAATATTCTTAGATAATTCCATAATTTCTACATATCTATAATTATATAATTTTGTTAACATCCATTATATAATTTATATTAGCAAACTAATCTTTGAAATTCTTTTTTATTGATACAATAAGATTTAAAACCTATGGGATGATTACTATTTTAACATCGTGTCGAACTTAAGTTCATTATTTGACAATAAAATATTTTATCAATTGAATTAAATGAAACCCACAACCAGTCTTGGAACTTCTCCTCATCGATCGACATTAATATTTTTAAATGAAGTAAATTATTTTTTAAATTGATACCACATTTATTTCCAAATTTAAAATTTTTATTACATGCATTGTAATTAGAATTTTATACAAAACATTGTAATAGTTCCACCAGAGTTCCCTCACAATAACATTCTAAGAATAATTTCTAATTATTAGACTAATTCTCTTTGAAGACAAGTAATAAAAGTGGAACATTATAGAAATAAAAGTTGTAAAAAATGTGCACACATATTTCTCATTTCATAACCTGTTAATAGTACTTAAAAAATTGTTAATTAATAGTAAAACTGTTTTGGAATTCTTCTCTTGAACCACAATATGGCTTATAAATTCAGAATATATACCAAATGAAAATAAAAGGTAAAAAAGTTTTTTTGTTCCAAATAATATAATTCGCAAATCATGATTTCTTGCATCCTCAATTTTCTTTTTCTTTTTTTCTTCAATGACTTAAATCTTAGAATTGACATATACTATATGTACTTAATCTTAATCATTTATCTATTATTATAAAATTTATATTAAATATGGTAATATCTTAGTTTAACATTAAGAATTTAAATTAATTTGATATAATACATTTATATATATATATATATACATTTATATATATATATAAAGGGTTATTAGTTATTACCTGTGGCAGTACTGAGTTGAGAGCACGAGGTTGAACTACACGAAATATTTGTGTAAGTTGAGGATTGGGATGGGTCGAAGATTGTTTCCTTTTGTTGGTAACAAGATTTGGCACAAGGTTTGCATTGAGTCCAAGTGATGTCGCTACCAGTATCAAATATCAACGTCAAGTCCTTTTTTGGAGTGCCAAGGCCCACAGTCACAACATAATTGCCTGAGCCCACAGTGCTACCAGACTTGGCTGGGATTGTGGAGGCCTCTGACTCACGTAAATCATCAAAGCCCAACTTTTTGGACATCCTAGAGTGGATTGAGTTAACCCTGGATTGGTCTTCTTGGAGGATTTCATCGAGTGTGAGAGCTTTAGCTTTGTCTTGTTTAATTTGAGAGCATGGACCATGTTTGTGTACCACTGTCAAGGATGTCTTTTTATCCTTATCTGCACGTTAATTCTATATCATATTAGTATTGATTGAGATATAAATTGACTTGGTTTATCAATAAAAATATCGATGTATATCAAAAGTTGTGAATTACAACAATTTTAATGCATAAATTTATGAATGGTAAATAATAAAATAATATCAAGAACTATAAATAACTATCAACGAAAATTATTGTGTTACAAGCATTACTCGAACTGCAAACATCCCAAAGAAAATCTTACAAAACTTAATTATATATTTTATATTATGTCTTTACCAAACAAATCAAAATTAAATAAATAAATTGGTTAACCCTAAGAGTACATGCCCAATATCAAGTGGATTGACTCAACCATGAACACGCTTATTGGATTTTTCAATAGGTTATGAAGAAAAAGAAAATAGTACGATTATGCAGGACCCGTGACTGTCCTCTTACATTGATCGCTTGATAATTGTCAAGCTACCCGACAATAACGTTTGTCTGCCTCTCAAGAAGAGAGAACCTAATTTGTTTGATTTTTCTAAGGCCTATGATGATTTGTATTTTTACCCTTCTACCAAACCCCATCTAGAAAAATGAAACCTGAATAACCAAAAAAAGAAAAAGAAAAAAAAGAGTTAGGTTCATGTGCATGCTCGCAGTGACTAGATCAGTCCCAGTTGATCGTAATAGTTTCAAAAAGTGAATACATCAAGTGTGGGAAAGAAATTAGAAAAGAGCAACTACAGGAACGAATTTGCTGGGATCCAGGGGGTTGAAAATGAAAGGATTCTAGAAAACTAAAAATCACGACAAAACACAAAAAGAGACGAGTATATAAAGAGTTCAGACACGACAATTCTCAATTTTTTACACTTAGTTGCTTTCCCAATATATGAACTTCTTGTTCATATTGGAAAAAGAAAACTAATTCTCCAAACATGTTTATACGCATTTCATAACATATAGATTTTATTGTGGGACTCATGTTATGAAAGATATAATATATGTAATAGATACATTAAATAATTATTGTAGGTGAGACTCTTGAAAATATGCTAAACTGCTAATTAATTAATTAATTTGTCACTAACCACTTGTAGTATATGTGCTTGCCGGCCGAAGTGTGTTTTTCCTATTTTTAGTTAAATATTATAGCAAGTTGCAGTTTTGCAAATAAAAAAAACCCTTCTTGAAAAAGACATAAGAAACAAACAATGATTGTTTTACAGATTGAGGTCAGCTTATTAGATATAAAAATCAAAAGACCTTATATATATGGTAAAGAAAAATAATAAACAAAACAATGAGATTGTTTTACAGATGGAACAGATATCCATATTCATATCTATATTTATATTTAATCATATAATAATATAAAATAAAACTTTTTTTTTTTTTTAACTTCTTCTAATATTGTCTCATACATAAGTTTTTGAAAGCCCATACTTTTTCCCCTAATCCTCTATTTATATAGTAATTTAGTTTCTAAAGTTACAAATAGTATTAAATTATATTAATTAAAACTCATTATTTTTCGAGATAAAGCAACATATCACTAAAAAAATTCAGTAATTTTATTTTTAATTTATTAATTAAATATATATCATATATAAATATATTTTTTTTGTCAAATAATAATATATTAAAGTGGAAACTCAATAAATAATCCAAAGTAAATTTCATTAAATTCTAATTTTGTGTCAAATGCCATTCTAATTAGACATGTTCTAATTTTGTAACAAGCGTCCATTTAGTTTAAAACTACTTTTAACCCATTTACAACTACTTCAAATTCATCTAAAATCACTTATAGCCCATCGATCTACACATTTAAAACTATTTCCAATCCATATGAAACTAGTCCAAATTATCTTATTAAAACTTATTTATTCAAGTATAAATTTCAATTTTTTTTAAATTTTTTCAATAAAAAAAATTTAATTGTTCTCAAAAAACTGTTTCATTTTTTTTTTTTTTTTTTTAATATTCTTCATAATAACAAAAATTACATTAAGATAATTTTCAAATAAATTACTTTTTGTTTGGGGTCTAAAATAGAGCAATCAGTGACGAAAAATTTGCATACCAAATAATATCTTTATAAAGGTTTTTAAGAGTTGAAAAAAATTTCAAAAACAAATATCAAAAGTATTCAACATATATAAAAATTAAAAAGTATCTAATTATTCTTATTCTTAAATATGTCTTTGCGTATATATGGGGTTACAAACTAGTTAGATAATATATTTCAAATGGGGACTTAGTTCAAAATCAATCCCATATCTAATCAATTAATTGAAAGAAATCTTGGACTTTACGGTGTTGAAAATCAATCTCATACCTAATTAAGTGAGAAAGATTAATGCAATGTTTCCAATCCGTGACATGGAAGACAGTAGGGAGCTAGAGTAGCGTCATCGGCTGTGAAGTGTGAACTGCCCATGACAGCTCCCCTTTAGCTAATATAAAGTGCCAACAAAGATGGAATAGACAATTCATCAAAAAATGCAAATGATTCCGTGTTTACTGTTTAGTGTGTGCTTGATTATGTGTTTTCTGGTCGCACCCTAAGCTGAAGTGCAGCTAGATTTTCTTCCCTAACTCATTCATAAGTGAGTGCAGGACGTCTTAAAATCATAATTAAAGGACATGTCAGGGACCCTTAAAACCATTATTGCATCAGTTCTATTACCATCACAATTTTGTGGTCTTATCGTCGTGACATTATATGAATAGTTAATGTTAACAAGTCTTTTATTATGGTCCTGATTCAAACTGTAATTTTCACCGACTAACACAAAACACGAATCGTGCCCTTATAGAAAATTATATGGTCCTACGCTTTTTCTTATTGCAGTGGTGATGGCCTCTTTGTAGGACCCACTTACAAGACCAATCATAATAGTATAGCCGCCAAGTGATAATCGCCTAGCTTAGCTGTCGAAAGAATATATGCGCTTTCCCAGTGACTCAATGAGGGACCTGCCTAAACTTTATATCGAAATAAATATCCACCCTATTTGCCATAATTCCTCCGTGTGTAAAAAAAAAATAAAAAATTAAAATAAAAATCGATTATTATAATAAATAAATAAATAATAGGATAAGATTGCAATTTGATTCTCCTCATAAAATAAAATAGACGAAATAATATCATAAAACTATGTAACTTTTATTAACTGAAAGAAAAGTTTTACTATTAGTTTGCTCATTATTGACAGTTTGTTTCTAAACCTACCCATACTTGTTTTGGTCTGGTAGGTGAATTCTCCAACTTGAGCGGGGGCAATTAATTAAACAACCCCGGCGAAAAACAAAGTTTCAGAGTTACCGTATCAATAAAATTAACCATAAACTCTATCAGTAACTAAAAAATAAATGACATAAGTTGCAATGACTATAATAGTAAATCACAATAGTAGTTGTATATACGAAAATCTAAAGAGGGGAGAGAGAGAGAGATTTCAAAGCTGTATGATAACCTTTGGTAGAAGGGCTGCAAATGGTTGATGGTAGTAGAGAGATGACTTTGACGGTATGAGAATGATAAAGTTGGTTGCTTTCTATCGTCTCTCTTCCTTCAAGCTTCTTCAGTGAGCAAAGAAATACAAGAGTGCTAAAGAGGAGAAACCCAAGGAATGAGGAAATGGGAGTGGCCATTGTTTAGCTTCTCTCTCAACTCTCAATGTTTCTCTCATTGTCTATTTGTTGACCTTAATATAAGGTAATTGGAGATGCACTGTATTATAAATTCTTACACGTCACCCACTTTAACAAGCTTATTTACTTGAGCCCAATAATGTTTAATTATGCTACTTTTGTGGCAGTCCTAAATAATACAGCTTGACATAACGTACAAGAATTGCAAACCCCTAAAATACGCATAGCCCAATTAAGATTATTCTTGTCCACTCAAGGAAGATGGATTTTTTTTTTTTTTTTTTTGGGTAAGGAGAGGGAAGGAAGATGGATATATGATGAAACTATATGCCAACTCCCTAAATTTGGCTACATGATTATTAGTTATTATTATTATTATTATTTTTCACTATTTATTTCCCAATCCACCTTCACCAAGGCCTTATTGTCTACTATTAAGTAATACAGACAATTTATTTTTGCTACGAGTAATATTAACAATCTTGATTTTCCTAAGGCCCTTTATAAGTAATACAGACAATTTATATTTGCTAGGAGTAATATTGGCAATCTTGATTTTCCTAAGGTCCTTTATACTCATGAGATTTTTGTTGGGTACAAAACAAAAAGTAATTTAAATTAATGATTATGTAAACAAGATTAATAGAAAAAATATAAACGGTCTAATATATAAATAAATAAAAACAATTAAATTACTCACAGATTGTATGAATGGAGAATGGAAAACTTAAAACTGATTAAGGCTAGTGTTTGATACTATGTTTTTAAGACAGATTTCTGCCTATAAAAAAAATATCAAAGTGGATAGGTCCAATCCCCTTAAGCTCAACCTTACCCGACTTAGGAGGGTGGTGTGCTGCGTGCATGTGTGTGTTAGAAGCCTAAGCCCATTTTGGGTAGACCCTCCCTCTTCCACAAAAGTGGGGTGACCTTTCGAGCCCCACCCAATGACCAAGACATATAAATATGTAGAATAACTATTCCCTTTCCTATATGAGATCCAAGCATTTTACCACTTTAAACAATGTTCAAGTAGACACTTTAGAAGCAGCCAGGAGTCTTGTAACTCAACTGACACTTCCTAACCTTTCCAAGGAAGACATTCAGGAAGACATCCAGGATTAAATCCCTCTTCCCCAATTATCAAAAATTATCAAACAAACCAAAAAAGGAACTTTAGGAGTCAATTTCATATTCACTCCTCAATGATTTTGAGAAAGTGACCAAAAAGTAATAACAATTGTCAAATGTTGAAAATTTAACCCCTTTTTGTATATATATGTATATATATATATATATATATATATTTCCTTATGTGGGTGTCTAGAGTTGTTCGAACTCATAAATATTACCCGTGTATATGGGTCCCCCCTTCTCACACACATCATGTAATTATAGGGATGAACCTCTTAGATGTTGATTAGGCTAAAGTTTAATTTGAATCTAGGACTTCATGTATCTCAGTAATGATAAAATTAATCATTCTACCTTATTTTCTATTAAGTATTACTGCAATTTTATTATTAAAAAACGCTATGGTTTGTGTGAGTAGCTTTGGTGTGTGTGAGAATTAAAAGACAAACTTTGTCTAATGAGAGAGTTAGAGACTAAGTTTTGTCTAGAATTAAAAGACAAACTTTGTTATGGAGAGTTAGAGACTAAGTTTTGTCTAGTGTGTTATGGTGAGTCTGTGAGGGCACATTTGGATGTATTGGGTTAACTTTATTTTTGTGGGTTTTGCAAGAGCTTATATGTAATTGTAATTTCTATTATTGGTAATGGATATTAGTTGACTTTGTCCATGAAGCATAGAGTTTACCAAATTAATCACGTTAAATTTTGTGTATTGTATTGCTTGTTATTTTATTATTTTGTTATTTTAAAAATAAAAATAAAACAAACGTGATATTAAGTCAACATGTAGTAGGGGCAATATGTAATTAAATTTTTATCCATGCAATTCAACTCATTATTTTTTTAAAAGATAAATTAAATGAAATTGAATTCTACTTAATATCATGTTTATTCCAAACTAATAAATAAGATTGTAAAATCAACTAATCCATTCATATCTGCATATTTGAATTGAGTTGTAAATTGAATTCCAATTCATTTGGTCCTTAATGATTTGAATTGATTCATTAATTAATTGGATGGTTCCAAACCGAGTTTTGTGCAACAATAGATAAATCTCTAAACATACTCTATGAACTAGGATAATAGAATTGGGGTTTGAAACATAATCACTCAGAGGAAATTATTTTGAGTTATCAACTCTAACAATTTCTTCATGTTCATTTATATGTTTATCAGACTTATGCTTTATCTTCTCCTCCTCCTCCTCTCCTCTCCTCTCCTCTCCCCTCCCCCTTCAAAAAAGGAAAAGAAAATAAGAAAGAGGCTTGGCCCTATCCATAACAATCTGTCTAAGACCATATAAAATTACACAACTTTTATCACAACTTAATGTTGTATCAACATGTGAATGGTTAACAATCAATCCACAAGGTCCACTACTGACATAGCACACTTCAACAAGTTATACAATTTTATGTAGTCATAGACTTATTTTATCCATAAACCCTAAAACGCTTAAATCCCAAATCTTATCAGTGTCGATACTAATGAAATTGGCATATCTTACAACGGGCAAAGTGATATTAATCAACTTCATTAGAAAAGGCAAGATTTGAATTTTCACCCATACAATCAATCTAAGCATAAACTTAGCCCAAAAGTTTGATTTCCAGGGCCTCCACAGGAATAGAAAGCTCAATCTTAGACTTCATGGGGGCCACCACTAAAATTGCAGCAGAGTGAGGTCAAACAAAGTCTACTTATTGCATAAAATATTATGTACTCGGTGACCACTTTTGCCCATCCACTCATGGGACCTAACTTCCACATTAATCACGCATCGTGCCAACCTTCTAATCTTTCACCCCTCTAAATTAATCTAGAAAAATGGTTAGAAGTGAATGAGAAATTATCTCTTAAAAGTGGGTCAAGTAGATTCATGTGGATTAGGCTTAATCCATCTAATTTATGTATTTATTAATACATTGTTTTTCCTCAAAGTATTGTGTCTTTTCTGAATAGTTGTGACTGTTCATTTCACACCCTTTTCAAATAAGTGTGATTCTATCTATAAATAGAGTGTCCCCTCATTCATTTAAAAAACTAACTTATATTCTTTCTTATTTTTTTTTGGCTGAATAAAAATGTATTGCACAGTACTAAGAAGAAGTCCTGGGGAACATCTTATCTTCATTCTCTGCCTGAATAACAGAAGCACGAAGAATAAAAAAAACATTTGCATAATGGATTACATAAAAAAGAACAAAAATGAAAAGATTTAACAACTACATTGTTGTCACTAATAATGGTGGAGATAGACCAATGTGGAATGGTCGCTGAGTTCATGATTGAATCAATGACATTAAGTGAGTCTCCTTTAAAAATAAGATTTTCCAAACCAACAGAGAGAGAACTGTAAACAATAAAGAGGTCGTGTTGGCTTGAGCCCAAAGAGGTTAAGGTTGTAAACGAGCTAAGTACTAAATCTTTAGGATTGTTCATTTAATTTTTTTCGAACATGCGTCGAGCTCGAGTTTATCAACGAACTAGATTACATGTTCAAGTATGGTTTATTTTATTGTCAAACAGGCTTTAACTTATTCACAAACTACTTGATTAATTTCTTCTTTTCTTATCACGAATAAAATTTTGTCTCTCTTATAAAATCTATGCTAATAATTAGTTAATAAATTATAAGTAAATTATATTATTTGAGTTTTTTTTTGCTAATATTATATTATTTGAGCTACTTAGGTATAATGAATTTCGTTTATGATTACCAACCTTGTATTAGGGAAAATTATATATAATTTACACTACAAAATTAACTATTTATATCATCAATTAATTACAAATACTAATTTAATATCTTAGGAACTTATTATAAACATACACAATTTAATATCAAATTTATGTAAGTATGTTTTTATATGTGTATGCATAGAAACATATAATTTTATATATACATATCGAGTTTCATTGTTCACGAGCTTTTTCACAAACACATTATTATGTTTGAGCTTGACTCATTCACTAATCGAACCTAAACTTGATCTTGAGCTTGTCTCGTTTGCTAAATAAATGAACATAAATAAGTTTTTTCTCGAGCTGAGCCCAAATTGGCGAATTGTTCATAAATGGTTTTATTCATTTATAGTCCTAAAAGAAGTTCATCCCAAACATCAGCTTTCTCTCTCAAAATCTCTCCCAAATTCAAGTACTTAGTCATTTTGTATTATTATTATTATTATCTAAGTTTATTGTGTCACAAAGCAACTTGCCAAAGTACTAGAATTTGGTAGCATAATTTTTTTTTTATTCAAAGTTAAAATGGTCTGTGAGCTATAATCTAAATGATAGTTTCTCTCTCATAAAAGTGGGGTGGAAATATTGTAAATCAAGATCTGTGTAATTTACCAATAAAAAGATGGACCTAAAGGTTCACGACATCGGGAAAGGATTGGGTCCAGTGCACAGAAGCATTGGACCCGTTAAGATCATTACATGTGTCAATAATTTGACACGTGTCAAGATCTCAACAGATCCAATACACAAGAACATTGGACCCAAGCTGCTCCCCACGACATCATTGCATGGGGCCATAGAAAAATGTTTGGGTGCCAACCAACTAACGGGGTCAAGTGGTGGTCTAGTGGCCCTCATTTTTTTTTATTTTTTTTAATTATGAGTAAGCACCCATTAATAGTTCTTATTATGCTTACACTGACAAGGTTGTTTCGTTGTGGACTTGTGGGCCATAATGCACGTTTCTGTATAGGGAAGAGACACAAAGAGAAAAATGGGACGAGAGGGATTATGATTGGCAGTAGGCTAGATTCCACTTCGATTGAGTGGTGGAAAAAAGCTGGAATCTGACCGAAAATATGAGTGAGAGATAGAGATTTTGATAGGTTAATTGCTTATCATCAAACATTTTTCAACAATTTACTTTTTTCATTTTCTTCTTCCATGTCCCATTTTCTTTTCCAGTTTTCCCACTTAGAAAACGTGACCCAAAAAAGTAAAATAGAAAAGAGTTAGGCGTGGACTCATTACATCTTCTGTTAATCCTTTGCAGATATTCGTTACAACTAATTATGGCGTACGTTGTGTTTTAAACAAATTAATTCTCCCAATACTTGAGAAATAGACCATTCCTAAAAGGTAATGCGGAATGAAGCAGCGCATTTTCCCCGTATCTTTCCAAGATAAGATAAAACACTTAATGGCGGGTTAGACAAATATATGTATATATTGTGGTGGGTTACAAATAGCTGAAGTGGCGGGTTTTCATTTACAGCTTCGATTCTCTTATTACATAACCAAAAAATATAAAAGTTAATTTAATTGATAAAATCATTTGTGATCGAATAAGAAACTTGAATTTGAATCTTACTTACATAAAAAAGTAATTGATGTCATAAAAAACCAATCATCATAAAATCAACATCGTATCTATTATAATTGACAGGATAACGTGAGTAAGACAAAAAATATTGCTTTCATGGCAGCTTGCAATTTTTAATGTTTTTGGTTGCTTGATGTCCATGATGGAGTCCATCAACTTCAGATTTTTCTTTTTGTTCACACTATTGACTCTTAGGTCTAGCTTGTGTACACCAATGATGGAGCAGTATACCTGTACATTCTTTTTTAATGTTAATATTTTTTTTGGTAAATTTTTTTAATGTTAATATTAGTCGGTCTTCCTGAGGCATATTCTTCGGCTGTGTTCTGATGTCTCAAAGGAAGCCAAATCTTATAGTCTTTATCATTTGGCTAAGAATCCTCACTTCACATCAGACTCAGGAAAGGTATTACAAATCTGATGTGAACTGAGGGTTCAAAAAATACATGGTGTAATTGTCTAAGTTCTCGGCCGGGAAAAATCGATATTCCAACTCTGATCTGTTCTTCACAAACAACAACAATAACCAAAAAATAATAATAATAATAATATTAAATCTGATATGAAATGAGGGTTCAAATAATACATGGTGAATTCTTTCTAATATTATTATTATACATACAACTCAATCATTTTTAATTACTTTTAATTGAATGGATTAAGTGTTCATTTAGTATCATCTTATTTTTAGTAGCTTATATACGGAAAATTGAGACAAAAAAAAAACTAAAAAAAGCTAGTTTATTTGATTTTTTTGCTAAAGGTTGAGACATAAAATGTAACAATTATACGTCATTATTTACTATTTAATTTTAAACTCATATGTTTATTGAGTTTTTAAGATATAATAAAACTATATTTGTGAACATTTTTTTAAAAAAAATTTCTCAAAATCATCGTAATATTCGAATATTTAATATTAGCAATCATACTAAATGTGTAGAGATCATGTAATCTAACAATATATTAGAAAATATTAATCTAATGAAATATATTTGAATAGTACTTATCTATTTGGAGGGTCGTGGGTGGTTTCGAAGAGGTGTGTCGATCAAAATCGAGTGATGAGTTTTAAAATCTTTAGGTGGTCGGACAGGTTGCGGATTTATTAAATTTCACTCAACCCATCCGACCTGATTGCCTTTGAATATATATTTGTTATACATGTGGCTATATTTTAGTGGTTGCATTGCATGTAATCCTAGCCACAGGTAGCAACAACGAGACCTCATTCCTCAATCTGTCCTTCATTGACACATATGTCGACTTCTAGAGATGAGATTATTGTTTAACTTTGTGCTAGGATTTTTTATTTCTTTTTTTATTTTTTTATTTTTTTAAGGCTTATATCAAAGGTTAAATTTATTTGTATGCATAATTTATATGTAAATTACACCAACCTCTTTTAAGGTTTCACGAAATGACATTCACCCCCAAACTATGGACAAAATGACGCTTTCCCCTTGAGGTTTGTATAAATGCAACATATATAATTTGAAAGTGTCCCACGTTAATCTAATATCTTTTCAAGAAAATGATGCGAGAATCCGCAGTAAAGAAATAAAGAGATCTTTCTATATCGAAATATGAGTTGAAAAAATCATAGGCAAATTCCTGAATTATCCGGTAAGAATGTGAAGAAGAACCAAAACAGAATGGTTCCACCTACTCAAAACTAAGAGAGGATGTTGCCTATTACTAAAATCTCGATTTTTGCAACAGTTGTGTTCTTCTTTGCAAGAAGAAGACTTAGAAAGAACAAAGAAGTTTGGATCCGAAAAAGTATGGTTAGGCAGTTTCTTCGCTGAGCACAACAGAATGAAGAGGAATTTGTATCATTTCAAATCTCTATTCTTATTGAAGAGAAGGAACAAGAAAAACCGAAATCTTCCTACTCGAACAAGAAGTCCTATAGTTTACTTTTTTGCTAAATTTTTTTTTTGGCTAAATGAAGTCCTATAGTTTACAACTCTTCTTTACATAGTAATTCACATATCCTCCCACACTATGACTCTCTAATGGAATATTCCATTTTGTATTAAAAAAAAAAATCCTACCCATTATACAAATCTCAAGAGGTAAGTGCTATTTCGACCATAACCTCAAGGGAAAGTATAATTTTGTACATAATTTAGGCAGTGATCTTTTTTTGATAGGCAGTGATCTTTTTTTGAGAGGAGGGAGGATAATGAGTGTCATTTCATGAACCTCAAGGCTGGTGTAATTTAACATTTATCTTATTAATACAATTCTACACTTGACCACCAACTCGAAAGCAATTTGCAAGTGGTTTCAATCGTAATAAGTGGAGGCACCCTTCACTTGAAAGGGTCGATATGAGTGGCAAGTTGACCTTTAACCTAAGCCCAACCAACCCGTAAGTACCCCTAGTAGAATCTCATGACCAAAAGCCTTCTACAACAAAAAGTCAGCTCACAAGTTAATGAATTTCAAGTCTTCGTTTACCTGTTTAGCCAAAAAAAAAAAAAAGTCTTCGTTTACCGGTTCTTGGGTCTTCAGAAGTTCTAGAAGTCTTCTTTCCAACAGTACCAAGCTTGTGTGGTTCGTGCAAAGAGTTACGACTACCAAGCTTTGCGTGATTGGTGCAAAAATTTAAGACATCCAAAGGTAGCAACCCCAAATAGGTTCGTATCTCAAAACAAGCAATTTTTCAACTTTCAACCTTTTGCTTCTTGACCTTCTGACCTTGATTTTACTTGAATGCGTTGTTATTTGAGAGCTTGCAATACCAATTTCTTATCCATCCCAATTTTGTAGATTACAGCTTCCTATTCTATGAGTTATGGACAGGGAAAATGATAATACCAAAAACTTTTTTTGGATGAAATCTCATTTTCCTTGTTTTCGTGAGTAGGAATAAATCTGTTGAAATAAACCTGCACATCAAAACTCGTGATTTTCTTTCTAATGACCTCTCATTTACCCAAATGCGACATCTTTTGACCACAATCAAACTACGTCAAACTATAAAAATACATAAAGTTACATATTTTTACAATTTTTCACCTTAGGCCACTTCGATAGTCCTTATACATATTTAATATACACACTTGAGATTAAATCATCATTTTGATTAAAATTCTATTCCTAAAACCTTGAAAAATGTTAAAATTTTGATTAGGTAATGAACCCACCGAATGTCCGAGTAGTGAATTGCAGTATTTGAGAAATTTTCTTTTATCTGTATGACAGGCTTGGAATGGGAAATTTTTCTCCAAAATATATCCCGGGCCTGCCTTTTAGCCGTCTTTAGTGTCAATTGTACATTAATGCAACACCAATCAGAATATGCTGTTAGGAATAACAAAACTCTAGTCAATGATTATATTAAACAAACAAAAAATGATGAAGAAACATACCATTAGCTCACCAAATGATCTATGAAAAAATATTGGGGGTGAAAAACAAAAAAGAGAACCTCAAAATACTAGTCCAAACGCTCAGTTCATCTGAAAGCGCGCTGTCCAGGTGAGTGGTGCTCTAAATAGAGGGATCTAAAGCTCTCAAAAATTATCACTAAGGACCTCCTCCGAAACGTCCAATATCTCCTCAACTTCAACTTCTTTTGCCTCGTACTCCTCCTCTTCATCGCTGACTTCTCCATCCCTGAGTTTCTGCCTCTCCAGTTTTTCTACCTCATGCAACTGCTTCCACTCATTGATCCACCTGTCCCATTCATCCTTCAACATCTTCCGCTTCTCACGATCTTGCTCACTCAATAGCATTGAAACATCCTGGTCCTCTGCCTCGTACTTCTTACTGTACTTCTTTAAGTTCTTTGCAATCTCTTCCTCCTTCTCAGGACTCAAGAATGATGGTGGCCTCGGACGCCACAAGTACTGTTGCAAACAGTATAAGAACAAGTATACAGCAAATAATTTTGTATGTAATAGCTAAGGCAGAAATTGAGTTTGCGTATATACAAGACATGGTTTAAACCATGGAATATTAGTGAGATTACCTGAAAGAAATGATCCTTCAGGATCCTATACAGTAGCTTGCCATTGAAGGACCATATGTTGAAACCATTTTCCATCTCATGTACTGAAGTCACTGCAGTAGCAACATACCTATAGATGCAAAAAGTCTAAATATCAGCAACCAAGAGATTAAATAAAATTAAAAAAAAAAAAAATTTTGATAGATTTCTTTCCAACTAATTCAGTGCAGATATGTTATAAACATGAAATAAATATAGCAGTTGTTCAGTGCACTTCGATTTGAATAAAGCCAAACAACTTTAAACCATCCCTTATATTTCCATGACCAAAAAGACTCAAAATTACCTTCCAGTAGGATCCCATTCAATATCTGTTGCCATAAAATGCTCAGCTGTTGCCATGGTCTCAAGCTCATCAACATTGTAAAACTCCAACTGTCCATTGAAACCCTTTAATCCTGCAAGTATAATGAAGCGACCAGCAGGTGACCAGAAAAGAGCATTTGCCTGCTTCCCTTTCAGAGTAGTGAGCTTTTTAACCTTGTCTGCATTGTTTGCAGAGCGCATTGAGTAGAAACTTATATCAGGTCTTGGGTTATCACCATGGATAACTGCAAACCTGTGGCCTTTTGGCTCCCAAGCGAAGGCAATAATCTTGTCATTCTTATTCTCAAGCTCAAAAACCTCAATGGGAATATCTCGTTCTCTTATACGGAAAAGCTCAAAGCCTGTGTATGTGCTTTTTTTCGTTTTTGTATATCGATCAACCTTAACAGCAAGATAATCCCCATTGCTTTGCCAGTACATTTTGCAATCACTGACACTGAAAAGATTCTTTTGCCTCAACTCATCTTTACTTGGGATTTGCATAAGACTAACCTGAGAATTGTTTGGTTAAAGTAACATTAATTTACCTTAATTCATAAATTTGAGAGAGAGAGAGAAGAGAACCTGTGAATAAAAAAGCATATCCATATTAAACAACAGTGCTCACCCTAGCAGGATGATCCCCCAGCTCAGGAACAAAGAGTGCAAGAATTGGATCAGTAGGTGACCAACTGAAATCCACTACATTTTCAACCTTCAGGGATTTCTTGTCAATAAGTGAAAAGGTCTCTGTTTCATAGACAGAGATAATGTTTTTCCCAATTCTGGCAAAATATTTGTCTTCTTTACCCCCAGCCCATCTGGAAAAATAATATTAATTTATTAAATTAATGAATGATATTGAATATAGTATGCAGGAGAGGGGGAGAAAGAACTATCACCAGGTCTATGTGGATTGAAAGCAAAGAAACTTACCTGAAAACAGGCCATGACACCCCTGTAACACCGCCAGTTCCTCCAATAGCAAAGTCATCAGCACTTCCCTTGAAATCTCTCATCACTTTTCCAGTTCTCACATCAAAAATATATATCACAACCCTCTAAAATACAAATTCACATTATCAATTGGTTAAGGGCCCAAAGAATTTACAGTTAAGTAATGACTGGCAAAGTAGAAAAACTCACATTCGCATCACGAGGATTACTTGGTTCGTGGCTGCTATAGGTCACTAGATATTTCTCACCAGGGGAAAAATCAATCAGTTTAACCTGCAGTTAATATCAATCTTAAATTAAATATCAAGGGAAAAATGGTACACAATGTGAAACCAAAAGCAAAATTCAACCTGAGGATGAGCATAACGCATAAGGCGATTAAAGGTACTGGCACCTCCCCAAACAGCGGCACCTTGCCTGTGAACTGTCGCCAAGTAAGTCCCCAGTGGGGACCACTGCACAAAACTTTCAGTCCAGAACTGTAAAGAAAAACAGGTAGGACCATTCATCAAAGTGATATTTATATAATAAAAGAGGTATAAATTGACCAATTTATTAATTCAATTAATAATGGGGGAAATTAGATATATATTCTACTCACAGCACGCTTATAAACAGGCTCAGGCTTCAGATGCCTTGCATCATTCCATAAAACCTCAGTATCTGAACCAGCACGAATCACAAACTGATCACGAGCTTTTTCATCAGTCAGCCAATGTTGAAGATTTTCCTGCAATGACACAACAGCATATAGAACATAAGAGACATTTTAAAGGGAAAAATAAATAAATACCACAGATTGAGAGTGAGTTTGTTCGCAGGAAATCAGAGGACAACATAGACCATCTACTTCGTCAACAATGAAGAAATCTAAAAGAATACCTATTACATATTAAAATGAGCAAAGAAGCCACCTTTACGCAATTTTAATATATTTAAGATCTAATTTATATTAGTAGTAGAAATATGAGCTACAAACAAAATGCTATATATATTTTAAAGAAAACGATTCTTTAAAAAATTAAACAAGGTATTACACTTCTTTCGCTATTGGAAAAAAAAAAACCTAAAGTTTACAACATTTACAAATTTTCTTGCATTGCATCAAATATACTAGGTGATAAAATGCAATTTACATACACAATTTAGTTTTGGCTTGATGTGTGGCGTGTAACTTTTTTTTTTGATAAGTAAGAAACTTTATTGAACTGCCCAAGCATACTAGAAGTATATTGTGGGACAAAAATAGAACCCGGGAAGGTGCAAAGAGCGATCTACTCCACAAGAGAGGAAATAGGAAACAAGCCTAAAGCTACCATTCCCTCAAACAAAGTTCAAAAACAAATAACAGTTCAACACTGGAAAGGTCCTTTGACTCCTTTCACAACCCTCAAAATGACACCAGCAATTGCAGCATGACCCACTGCACCCCAGACAAACCAAACACCAAAACCCTACTTTGTAGAAAGCCCCCAACAGAACTGGTTGACCCCAGTCCCCATTCCTCACATGCAGCATTAATTCGTCACTGCCCCCCCCCCCCCCCCCCCCAACATATGTGCCCCTCCACAGCCTTTTGTCCCTATCATTCAGGAGATTATAGCAATGCCCTCTCCCTATTGTGACCTCATTGCTTATTAGCTGATCTAGACTTATAGTTGATAAAGCTCACCAAGCCTTTCAACTCCCTGGGGTACCCTTCCCCCATCATTTCATCAACTTCTCTGTATCACCTCCCTCACCAAGTCTATCCTCAATATCCTTGAGTAAGCCAGTGAAATCCTCCTCAAAGCCCTCAAATAACACACCCAAGAATGTCCCAAAATCTTTGAGTTTCCCCATGTCCCAGTCCAAATATTGCTTTTGATAGCTGAGGACAAAGATACTGCTATGTTTCTCTTATTTGGATTCCAGTGAGAATGGGAGAATCCGATCAACAGAATCTCATGTTTATTCAAGCCTTTCATGATTAAGAACTGGATCTAGTTGACTTGCTATGTTTGAATATTGCAGTGGCTAGTGAGTGTATGGTAAGAGGGATGGAAAAGCAGAGATTTAAAAAAAAACATCTTGTATTAAATTTTGTCATATCCTTGTGTTGAATTGTTTAGATTTTCTCTCCTCCAATTTTAGGAGGATTGAAAAGGGTGAGCCTGGATGGAGAATCCTGTTTCCCTTCCTTCCACTTTTCTACTATACCAAATAAGAGAAAATCGCAATCCATCCGCCATTTTCCTTCCAACCTCTTATATCCTCCCATTTTTCGTTCCTACCAAAAGCACTCTTGGTTGCCAAGAGTTGCTTGGAATGCATAAAAATATTCAGTTGGAACACAACTCCTCTTTATGTATCTTTGATGGGAGTGAAGAGTCAGCGATTGACATTAAATCTGTCAGCTTAACATCTTTGCACAAGTGGTCAACTATTATTGGTGGGGCTTCTATTCCTTCTTTTGTTAATTTTGTGAACCACATATAAGCTTTAGATTGTAATTCTTTAGGAAATTTTCTTGAATTTCCTCTTTTTAATAAAATTTAGGCTTAATTACCATTTGGTTCCTCAACCTATGGCCTTTGTGTCAAAATGACCTTTCAATTGTGTCAATTTGGTCCTCAACCTTTCATCTTTGAGTCAATTTAGTCCTTACCATTAAGTGATAGATGGAAAATGCTGACAAGACTAACGGTTTTATTAAAATAATAATAAATTGTGACGTGGAATGCCAACTCAAAAAAAAAAATACTAAACTAAACTAAACATGCCTCACGCACGTGAGGATCATCTTCTTCCTCAAATCCAAACTTCCAATCCCTAACCTGTTACCCACCCACCTACCAGCCCCTCCACTCCACTCCTCACCCTCCTCCATCGCCTCATCCCACGCCACCACGCTGGTTGGAGAACCACCAGCCACCTCCTCCACCGCCTGCCTCAGTGTGTTCTTGATGCCCTTTTCTCCTCAGTTCTTGGTGGGACTGTGCCATACCTGGGGCTTTTGGTTGTGGAAAAACAGTCATTAGTCATGCTCTTTCTATGGTGCACTTGTTGATCTAAAGAGGCTCATTGTGTATATTTTTTATGTTGGATTATATTTCTTCATTATTTGAGTTTCTAACATACTTTTCTATGCACAGTACTCTAACTCTGATACTATAATTTAAGTTGGTTGCAGGGAGCAAGGAAATGAAATGGCAAAGGTTTAATCAATGATTTTTTATTTTTTGGAGTTGATTTATCTAGTATTACCAATTTTTGGAGGAGGAAGGTGGATTATGGGTTAGGGATTGTTGAAGTTTGGATTTGAGGAAGAAGAAGAACCTCACGCACAAGTTTAGTTTATTTTTTAATTTTTTTTCTGAGTTGGCATGTCACGTCACAATTTATTATTATTTTAATATAACCAAGCCTTGTCAGCATTTTTAATCCATCATTTAACGACAAAGACCAAATTGACACAAAGATGAAATGTTAAGGACCAAATTGATACAACTGAAAGGTTGAAAACCATTTTGACATAAAGGCCATAGGTTAAGGACCAAAATGGTAGTTAAACCTAAAAATTTATTATTTATCAGGCTAAAACAACTAAAAACCACATCAACACCACATTTGATAGACTAACATATTTCCAATAAACAATTTAATGAAATATGAAGACACTTCAAAGAAATCTAATGCTGAAATCTACCCAATTGCCCAAGCTGAAGAAAACAATAACTCCAAAAAAAAAAAAAATACCAATTCAGTGAGCAGAAGTCTATAAAATAAATTTTATAAGCCACCATGCAAAAGAATATAAGTAAATAAATAATTTCAAACACTTTTTTACACAAATATAATGACTAAATTTAAGTTTGCACAATCTATATATCATTTAAAATCATTCATATGCTAACTTCATTAAAAATCTGAAGAAAAAAATAACTCAAAAAAAAAAAAAATACCAATTCAGTGAGCAGAAGTCTATAAAATAAATTTTATAAGCCACCATGCAAAAGATGAAAAGTAAATAAATAATTTCAAACACTTTTTTACACAAATATAACGACTAAATTTAAGTTTGCACAATTTATATATCATTTAAAATCATCCATATGATAACTTCATGAAACTCAAAATGCTTGAAATATTTCTGTTCCTATATGATAAGTAATGTTTGTCATAAAAGAATCATGGCATCAGAGAATACCGGAAAGATACCAAAAGAAAAAGAGCAAAAGATTTGAATTGCCCCATATAAATGCAGCAAGGAACGGTGAACGCTGAAAATTCAAAGCATGGATTTTTTGGGTAGTAAATTATACAAGGCGTTGTAAGCAGCTCATAATATCATTTCAATTCGATTTAAAAAACAATGGCAGAAAAAATGAAACAAACTATTGAAGCAATTACCCCTGGAGTATATGGCTTAAATTCAGGAGGGGCCCATTCATCTGGAACTTTCATGAACATATCAAACTCATCGAACATGTTCACCGCAAAAATGTGAGACCTGTCCAACTTGTACCCATTTGTCTTCTCCTTTGCAAGCTCAGCTTCCTACAATAGTGACAAAAAATAAACCAAAAAAAAAAAAAATGCATTAAACCACACTGTTTGACAAAACAAAATTAACACCCATAGCAAGTGCTTAAAAATCTTTGCTTGTCTCTTTTTAATTAATGAACTAATTATTTATCAAAAAAATATATATGTTTGCCCAAAAAATCACAAAAACTAGAAACAGCCATATAAAACAGAAACTTTAACTAACAATCCAATTGCATTGTATAGAACCATCCAAAGGTTATCAGAACACAACTCATTTTTCAGTCAAGCCTTGTCCCTCTACTGGACATTGGACAAGCAAAGTCTAGAACAAAGGAAACAAATGCCACAGCTTTTGACTAACAAATCTCATAACCAACGAAGAAAAGACCCTAAAATGTCTATGCAATGTATAAGGAATGTGAAACATTGATCATGAAGTTTATGGGCAGTCAAATTCCATCCATAGAGTTTCAGATTTGAATCAGATATTCTAAAACCCTACAAACCTAAATATCACAGATCGATGATTGATATTTACACCCATTAATTCCTGGCCCTAAGATGTGGATCGTTCAATGCTCTTTAACATGGAAAACTTCCAATAACTATATAAATAAAGAACTACCTGTAAACTTTTTTGTTCTACATAAATCTATTTGAAACAAACTCATGAACGATAACACAATTGGTTAGAGTGGATGGACACATCTAGAAGTGTAACTATGACTACTAAGGCACTTTCAACAGGTTTATGGACAACCAAATCTTAACCAAAAGTCTGATCATCTAGTGAAGCTCACATTCAGAACCCCACCTCAGGTTCAATGCACTCAACCCAAGAACATGTCAGGTTGGATCAGTAAGGTTGATGAAGATAGATTGCAACTAAAATTATGTTTTAAAGTATCTTGTGTGCTCCTATTAAAGCCAGCTGTCAATCCTTGAGTAGGACATAACAGGATAATCCACCACTGTCTTAAATCTCAAAGTACAAATATTTGGAAGACTGTTTAAGCAAATAAAGAATTTTTCTTTTAAATCATAGTAATGACTGGAGAGAGAGAGAGAGAGGTACCATGGGGGTATTAAACTCGATAAAGCAATAACCTAAGGTTTTTTGAGTCTCAGAATCAACAGGCATCCAAAGGCCACCATCCTCCTTGATCATACCAATCTGACTGTAGATTTTACGAACAACGCCTTCAAGCTTATCAAATTTTTCCCGTGGAACAACAGGGAGATTATCAACAATGATAATATTGCCAAACCCAGTGTTTAACTCCAGATTATCCCCTTGATAAACATCTTCATCATCACTACAATATTGCATTGAGGAATCAGAATCAGAATCGGAATCAGAATCAGAATACAGAGTGACAAATCCAAACTCAAACTAATCTGGCATGTAATTGCTAAAAACACATTGAGCAAAACAAAAGGAAAAACAGACAAAATCTGTCTTTACATCTTTAATCATTTCTTAGAACTAGTTGTTCTACTAAGCTCAATTTCGTAAAATTACTTATTTTCTCCATTCTCAAATAGCAAAGTCAATAAATCATGGTATATGGATATGAGATACAAATATGATACAGACAAAATATGCGGATTTTTTTGAAAATCTGAGGTACAACTTTATAATGATAGGTTAATACATATATATATATATATATATATATATATATAATATATATATATATATATATATATATATATCACTTCCTAATACTCAGTTAGAAATCCTTTCTATATTTTTCTCTTACAATTATATTCCAGTGTGTCCCATTTGAGTCCACAAGTATTCCAAGAGTAGCCTAAGCTTTCTCAATACAATGACTCAATTTCAAATTCTGTATACATTTATGAAAAATTGATACCTGTCAAAAATTATCCTAGACTCATCGTATCCAAAATACACGACATTAAAAATAAAGCATTTGCTGACCTAATTTCAGCAACCAAACAAAACATTAGGTTAAAAAATTATCAAATAAAAATCTCTGATTTTTTTTTTTTTTTATTTTATAAAATTGCAGTGAAGAGGGCCAAGCGTAGGCGACGGTTTTACTTCGGCTTCATGTACTACGTTTTATCGGGAAACAAACAAAAGACGAAAGTTTTATTTTTGTTTGTTTCGAATTCGTTACCTTACGATGCCGCAGTCTTCGCCGGGGGGGAGGCGAATGGAGTCGAGGTCGAGTTGGGTGAGATCAATTCCGAGCTGATCCGCCGTGACCTCGAATTCTTTCATGCGCATCACGTCCGCCATGTTTGCGTTTTATTTTATTTTATTGAGGTTCTCTCAGTTGAGAGAGGGAGAGAATTTGTGGTGCCAGAAAATGCAGCTCCGTGAGGAAAGCTTGTAAAATTGTAGAGAGGGAGTGAGGCACAAAAAGTTTCTAGGGTTTATGGTTAGGGGAAGATAACGAGCCCCAGTTAAGGCGTTCAATTACGGAAAAACCAGATAGTAAGAAACATTGGGCCGGGTTGTTGTTTAAGTTGGGCTCGGTCACAGACGTAATTCGGATTATAGAAAATGTGACCCATGTCTGAGTCTGATCCATTTTTGTTCCTTTTTTTTTTTTTGATGAATAAAAAAAAAAAAAAATTAATGTTTACTATAACTCTAAAAAATACGTCTCTTATATGAAAAAAAAAATGCAATGCATATTAGATTTTTTTTTTTTTTTTGTATTATACGAAATACTCTTCAATTTGACAAAATTTTAATACTCTTATCAACAGTATAAATGTTTATTATACCAAGTTATATTATTATAATTGATAATAATATTATCAAAACCAATATTCTTTTTCCTGTTAGAAATGCTGGTTGTCTTTGTTTCTTTGCATGTAGTATATGTACTCATGGCTGCCCCAGCTTTGAAGCGAGGTAAGCCGTTGCTTAAGGCACCCGGAAAATTGGAAAAAAAAAAAAACTTATAAAACAAGGCCTCCAAATTTAAAAAAGAAAAGCTCATATGCTCTAGTTTAAAGAAACTTTGAGATAAAGATAAAG
Source organism: Fagus sylvatica (assembly GCA_907173295.1). Classification (NCBI taxonomy): domain Eukaryota; kingdom Viridiplantae; phylum Streptophyta; class Magnoliopsida; order Fagales; family Fagaceae; genus Fagus; species Fagus sylvatica. The sequence continues at coordinate 25,338,560 of OU015764.1, forward strand.
AAAAAAAAGAAACCCAGCCTTTAATTTCATTTTTTCCTCTGTGTCTCACAGCACAGCTCAGCATAGTCACAAAGCCATCATCTTTCTTTACGTTACGTCCACTTGTATTTTCTCTCTATCTCCCTTTTTTCTTTTCTTTCTCTCCCTCTCTTTTTAAAAATAAACCATTTAAAGATCTGGTTTTAGAGACCCCACCTCACCTTTTTTCTGCTAGCACAATCCCTCCCTCACCTTTTTTCTATTCTAGAGTCCCCCACCTCCCACGTTGTCAGTTGACTTGTTTGACCTTTTTTAATTTAATTAATTTTTTTGATTTTCACTTTTTTTTCTAATAAGCATCAAAGATTTTTTTGTTTTTCACTTGAATCATATATTATTATTATTATTTTTTAAATCTATTACTTTTTCTTTTTGCTGAGATCCACAAAGTTTTTGGATGCCAAAATGTAGATGTGATCAATAATTAGCGAGAATAATGAAATATCAATAAAAATATTCAAAAATATTAATTTAATTTAGTATTGAATGGTCAAAAGCCCAATTTGAAATTTCGCTTGAGGCCCCCAAAATAATTGGGGCCCTGTATGTACTTTTAATTTTTTTTTTTTTTTTTTTTTGAGTTTGTGATATGGTTGAAGATAAAGTTTTATATCTTCGGAAATTAGTGTTGCTGTTTTATAGTCAAGTTTAGGTTCTGTTGGTGATGATCATATATTTGTTGTAATTTGGACTTGTGATAACATTACGACATTAGTTTTTTTTTTTTTTAACAGAGTTTTGTATCTTTTTGGAATTTGTTTTGGAGATTAGTGTTGTTGATTTTATAGTCGAGTTTAGGTTCTATTGGTGATGATTGATGATCCTATATTTGGTGTAATTTGTATTGAATGGAGTTTTCGTTCATCTCAATATCAAGTTTTCTTTGATCTTTGTCGGTGATGGTCACATATTTGGTGTTATTTTATTTTTTAAGAAAAAGAATTCCAGCGAAAAAGAAGAAGGGTGAGAGAATCGAGAGGGATAGTTTTGTCCATAAAATATAACATCGGTTAATTTGGATGGAAACCTAACAATTTTATTATAGTAAAAACTTTAGGGGTAATGGGTTATAAATGTAGCAAAGGAAACTTTGTATACTAAATTGTAAAATGGTCATACCACAAGGGGATATATTGTAATTTATCTTGTTTCTTTGAAAAAAAAAAAATACTATATCTTGAGAAATCACGTAGATGCAGCACTTACACAACATTCGTTGAGGATATAGATCCTCTCACGTACAAATTAGATGCAGCACTTGTACAAATCAGCAACTTGCTTTCTTTTTAGATCCTCTCAGTGTGCATATTGCGCCTAGTTGTTCAATCATTTGATAACCATATTCATTCTTTGATAAATGATCACTATGAGTTATTGAGTTAGACACAATAGAATTCGAAGTCTTTAAAAGAAAAACATACCATCTCACTCCCAGACCCAGTCAACAAAAGGGCAGCAGCATTGTTTGCATTCCACTATAGGTCCCTGGTTTCCTGCACTATTAGTTACCACTTCCCACAATTTGTCTGCAGCCAAAAGCAGAGCACATGTGGCACAACCTGGATAAGATAGTTAGCTAAATGAAGATGAAAGGTAGGTAACCAATAATGTCTCCTTCACAACACAGAACATAAATGGAGAGGCATTGCACATGTTGACCACTGTTTATGCATTAGAATAACTTGATTCAGTTGATTGCTAATAACAATATTACAAGAAGTTTCCAATATTGAACACAGAGCTCTAAAGTACAATCAACTATTCTATTTGTTTGAACCTCGTTTATTTTTTTCCCATATAAAACACAAATCAGAAGCTTCATAAAGTCAATTTACCCACTATGGCGTGCCACAGGCAATCCAAACAAATATGGTTCAAATAAGCCTCAGAGCCTTGAATCACTACACACTGATCCATGATCCAAATCATGCATCAAAAACTTGAAATTAGCAACACCATCTAACCTTTTGATTTCATCCATTAATCCTCCCAATACAAGGTATATCTCTTCACAAAGGGAATGGGAATGATCTTCTGCATTGAAAGCATGCACCTTATTATGAATTTCCATCCAACTCCAACCAGGGACCTTTTTCACCCCCCTTTCCCTCATAAGCCTCGTCACCTTAGCCTTTTCATCCCATCGTCTAAGTCGCCCATACATGTCAGAAAGGAGAACATAAGTGCAGTGCTCTTCAGGCTCTAGATCGAGCAGAATGCTTGCTACCTGACTAGCTAATTCAATGTCACCACAAATCCTACAGGCACCAAGTAAAGTCTTCCACACCATTGCATCAGGTTCAAAAGGCATTGCCTCAATCAAAGATTTTGCCCTATCTAGATGCCGAGCCCGCCCATATAGGTCAACTCCACATGCATAATGTTCCATTCGCGGTGGAATCCCATATTCTGATTCCATACATTCTAGAAACTTGCATCCTTCTTCTACCAAACCAAAATGGCTACATGCAGTTAGAATTGCAACAAAGGTTATATGATCGGGTTTCACCCTCCTCTCTCTCATTAGGTAGAAGAGGTCAAGTGCAATGTTTCCCTTCCCATGTTGTGCATATCCAAAAATGATTGAATTCCAAGTGATTGAGCTGTCTTTGGAGGTGTCTTCAAAGGATTTCCTGGCATCTTCAATGATCCCACATTTGGAATACATGAAGATTAATGAGCTGGCTACAAATTCATTGGACTCAAAGCCAGATTTAAGTGCCAAGACATGAACCTGTTGACCTAATTGAAGGGTTGCTATATCAGAGCAAGATCTAAGGACAGCTGAAAAGGCATAGTGATCAATGTCTTCTACCAAAGATCTCATATGTCCAAAGAATTTTAAGGCATCTTCACTCAACCCAAGTTGCGAAAATCCAGTCAAAATAGAGTTCCATGAAACACGGTCCTTGGACTCCATGGTGTCAAAAATGAGCAATGCGTCTTCCATACATCTGTTATTAGATTTGAGATACATAGATACTAATGCATTAGATATTGGTACTGATTTTTCCAATCCCCTTTTTATTACCAATCCATGCAAGGATTTCCCATGGTTTTTATGTGCTTCGTCAAAACAAGCACTGATGACACTAGTGTAAGTATAAATGTCTGGTTCAAGTCCATACCCTTGCATATCCATGAAGAGTTTAAATGCAAGTGCCTCTTTATTGTGTACAAGGTAAGCAGCAAGCAAGGAATTCCATGTCACCAAATCTCGGCTATCAACAGCATCATCAAACACTCTTTTGGCATCTTCTATGGACCCACACTCTGAATATGAAGTGATTAAGGCATTGCACAGAATATTATGAAATTCCAGCCCATGTTTTACAATTTTACCATGAATCTGCATTGTTAACTTGTAAAACTCAGCATCATCAAGCAATGTCAAAAGCGGAGCAAATGTGCCATCATCAACCTTGACACCCTCCCACTCCATACAATCTAATAGCCACAATGCAGTCCCACGATCACCCACTTGAACATAACCAGCAATCAGCGCATTCCACGAAACACAATTACGCTCCGGTATGCACTCAAACACCACATACGCATCATCAACTCTCTCGCACTTTGCATACATGTCCAGAAGAGCACTACCAGAATAAAGATTTCCAACATAACCCATCTTGACAATCATCGAATGCACTTGTTGCCCAAGATCAAGCCGATAAGCACAAGCAACTCCCTTAAGTATGCTTCCAAACGTATACCCATCAAAGTCAAACCCACATCTCTTCATGGTTCTTAGAATCTCCCAGGCAGTCTCTAAGTTCCCATAGTTTACATACCCAGCGATCATCGTATTCCAAGAGACAGTGTCTCTCTGGGGCATTTCGTCGAACATTTTGTGAGCAACGCAAAACTCTCTGCATTTTGTATATCCACTTAAGATATTGTTGGCAGTGTAGATGTCAGCAATGGCACCTAATTTGATTGCCCGAGAATGGGTTATCGAAACCTTGAACAAAGCACACACGGAGCTCTCAATGCGTAAGTGCAATGACCTCATTCATGACCAACAAACACAAGGGTTCTCACCACATAACAATCACCAAACCTTTTTTTCGACAACAGTACTATATAGCATACAATATGGAAACCGTAACCTTAACAATCACCACAAAAACCGTAGTTGGGGAATATCGAGTCCAAGCCGAACCGCCGGTAAATTGGATCCGACCTCTTAACCCGCCTGAACTCAAAAGATAAAAATGGGTTGAAATATGAATAAAACGTTTTTGGACCCGGAAAAATGGAAACCCAAACCCGTCCGTTACCTCTTTTTTAAGTTAAATTACACTTTCGATATTCAAGTTTAGGATTGTTTTCATTTTGGTCTTTTTAAGTTTGAGAATTTTCATTTTGATTAATCAAGTTTGATTCATTTTTAAATGATTCCTTAATTTTGAGATTTTTTTTTTTTTCTTCATCAAGTTTGATTATGTTTTCAAAATGGTCATTCCAATTTGAAAATTGAATCAAACTTGATAAATAAAAATTGCGATGGATGGAAATGACTATTTTAAAAACAGAATCAAACTTCATTGATTAAAGTGAAAAATCTCAGGACAAATTTGAAAAATGGTATCAGACTGGTGGACTAAAATAAAAACAATCGCAAACTTTAAGGATCAAAAGTGTAATTTAGTATTTATTTTATGAAGAAAAAATAATAATTTTCTCATTTGTTTTTGACTTTGCTTGTTTCACACTTTCAAAATCTCACATCTTTCTCTCTCTAATTCTTACTTTCTTAGTTTATTCTCTTCATTTTTCTCAATATTTTTCATTCTCAGAGTCTCGTGCAAGTCGATCTCCCTCCACTAACATCATGGCTCATCTTTACCTCTTTAGTCTCGCACTTTCGCTTTACAGTGTTGTACTATCGATCTTTGATCTCCCTCTATCATAACTGCCACCTGTCAACCATCAACTTGTCGTTGCATTTAGCTATTGACCTTGACGATAATTTTTCATTCAAAACATCCTTAATTTAGTAATTTGTGAGTTTGTTTCTACTCAACCTTGTTGTTGTTGTTGTTTTTTTTTTTTTTTTTTTTAAATTATAAAGAATAACCAACAAGCTTCAGTTACTCATTTATTTTATTTATTTTCAATTTTTATATCAAAATTTTTTTAGTCGTCTATATTTCATAAAAATAGCTAGAAACTTATACATGTAAATTCACTATTTAAAAAAAAAAAAAAAAAAAAAAGGTATTAGGGATTATTACATTTAACCTACTTATGATTTGGGACGGTTGCATGTTCCCTACATGCGGTTTAGAAAAGTATCATTTTATCAACTTGAGGTTTGCTCTGTTATGCGGTTGTAATATGTCTCACTATTATCCTATAAGCAACAATTAAAACACATAAAAACTAAAAGAAAACAAATAGGTCCACTCAAGAAAAAATTTGTGTTATTATATAATTTTGTTTATTCAATCGAAGATTATTCTTCAAAAATTCGTTCGATTGAAGTATTAGGGTTGTTTCCTTAATGCAAGATTGCGGGATTTTTGTTGGTAAGGAGTAAGAAGATCTCATTGCTATTTGTGACGCTGAAGCATGGTATGTTCCTTACCTAGGGTTTTCAATTTTTTGAAAATTGATGTAGGCAACATACAAATTTTGTGGATTTTATTGGTACTTTTTAAGAGTTGGGTAAGGGTTTCAAAAGTATATTTGTGTCCCCATTTCTTTCTCTCCCCCCTATCCTTAACGTTTAGGGGCCGTTTCATTACTGTGTTGATTGTGGTCCCTAAGAATATTTTTGCTCTGTTAAAGTTGCGAATTTGGTTTGGAATTTTTTGGGTTTGGAGTTGTTTTTGGGAATATTTTTGTCCATCGAACACAAAAGGAGGGTAAAATAAGAATTTAATTTGGGAAGGAAGGGTAACAACGGAAATATAAGATTTTTTTAATTGTTTTCAATTTCCATATGTTAGTTTATTTGATGGTGTTAAGTTGCAGAGAAGTTGAATACTGTAGTTTATTTTGAAAAGTCAGGAAGGTTTGTATACTGTTCAAACTTCAAAACAAGGTGAAGATCTGTGTAATTTCAATAAACCTTAGGGTCTCAGTGCAATTTTCCCAAAAATTAATTTTACACTTAAATTAGTATAAGTAATTAAATATTTGTCAATTCACTCAAGCAGCATATTCATACTCTTAATTATATTAATTTTTAAAATTTACATTTTATCTCTTTCTAATAACATGTAATATTATTGAAATTGATTCTCCAAATATTATAACAAGTATTATACATGTAACATAAGATAATTTCATATAGAATATTTCAAAATGCACCGCTCGTGGGACATCGACTAGCAATATATGATTATACATTGATACAATACAATACAAGGAAATGCATATACACAATGTCAACAGTAATTATAAAGGCTAATAAGCTATTTCTATAAATACAACACAATATGATCTAAAAAAAAAAAATTAAAACAACATCATCGAAATCTAGACGCAGAAACAAACAAAGAGACTTACAACAGAAAATATGAACATTACATGTTTGTATATATGCATGTAAAAGTTATTCTAAGCATATTTTAGGCATTATTTGACTAATACTTCGGAATTACCATTTTGCTAGTGTAATTATCTTGAAAGGATAGGTAGTTACTAGTTAGGTCCTAACAAATCATGACATTTTCGAGTTCTTTACGCATTTGTTGCTGAACAAGATCTTCGAATTTCTCCTTCTTCACCTGTTTTTACTTCAATGCTAGTAAGCTTCAAAAATGACTGAGCCCAGCTCTCAAAAAAGCCAACTTGGTCATTTGCAAAATCCCCAACTTGTTTACGCGTTCTGTTATCGTTTAACAGAACGGAATCAGATTGGAATAGGCCCTTGTGGGCTAAAAGATTTTGGAAGTACTGGTTGTCAAATATGAAGGATGTTTGAGGATCATTATTAACAGTTACAGAGGGGCTTGCGGCTACAGAGCACTGTTTCATGAGCTCTTCAGCATAAGTACTGTCAAGGGATGTGTCAATGAGTTTGAGCCTCCCCTTGGAGTTGGAATCTTCCTGAAAGCGATCACTGAATGCGCTGCAATGAGCTGCTCCAATGGTGTGAGCTCCTGCAGAGACAAAGCATCACTATCTAGTAATAATGCTACAATTAATAGTAGCCATAAACTCATGATCAGTTGCTTGCATGGCAAGACAACCTAAACACAGCCCACGGTAAAATTTTCAATTTATAGTGAGCTGATGGTTGCAAATATTGTGGAAAATGCAATTTTGGATTCTAAAATCCCTTGCAGATTTTGAATGTTCCTATTTTTTCCTACAATCCTACAAAATTTAGTTTTTTTCATAATAAAATACTTTAAAAGAAATACTATACTATTAAAATAATGGTTAAATCATAAATAATTAAATTCATCATTTCCTAACAATTTAAGTTTTTGAGATAATCGGTAATTTATAATTATATCAAAAAACATGGTTCTGAGTTCAAAATCAAAGCTTAAGCTTGGGAAAAATTGATAATTACAACCATAATATAAGCCTAGGTTGAAGGATAAAGAGGATATGAACCCAAAATTATACATGATGACCAGACATCACAAAAGTAAGGAGATAATTAGACATTAAAGCAAATTGGGTTAGAACCTTTCATTCAATCATACGTGTATGTCAAGCTAATTTCTATGAGCTATTTGAAATCAGACAAAATTCATAGCCATTTGACAGAGAAAAAGGAAAATTATATGACTGCACTCTTCTACCACGATTTAAAATCATAAATAAACTATTTATTACAACTTCGTTGTAAGAGTTGTGATCAAGATGTTACTAATGTCATATGATATTTGTTAAAAAAAAAATGTCATATGATATTACCTGAAAGGGTGACAAGGTCATCCAAGGACAATCCTTTAGAAGAGAAGAGCTTTATCATGTCATCCACTGAAAAACTTGTGTCTACAATATTGGGCCTAACATTAGAAGCTGCTGAAACCTTCCCATCTCTCCTACCTGTTGGAATCTGAATTGCTGGTCCGCCAGCCTGTTTCAAAGCCTTCATGAATGGTACACCCAACCGAAAGATGTTGGAAATCAAGTAAAGACTAAAGAAGAACAATACAAGTAGTTGATGAGGGACATCTCACCAATTCTACAGCGTCTCTGGCAGCCAAAGCAACAATATCAGCACAAGAAACAGTTCCTGGACAGAAGATTTCGAGCATTCTTTTAGCTGAATCTATGACTGAAAATCCTCCAAGAGATGTGTTTGCTGGATCATTTCGCTCTGCCCCATTTCCTTTTAGCAGCACAGATGCATCACAACCCTATAAAAAAAAATGACAAACATGGGTATATAAGATTTCAGAGTGTGGGGACATTTCTAAAAGCAAAGTTTATATACAATATCTTTCAAAATGAGTTGACATGGTCTGTAACTATTGGTGCATAATAATAATAGTATTAGTGATGAACCCAAATAAAAATGAAAAAGGATCCTCTCCAAAATCTCTCAATTTTGTCAATTTCATAATTTAAATGACATGATAATTAGTACACGGTTAAATCTAAAAAATAAAATATTAAGTATGAAATCAACAAATGAAAAGGATCATGTTTTAATAAATGTGATGTTAGTCCAATCACAACAAATCATATCTATAGTTATTAAGAAGTCATGTCTCTAATATTACTCCCCTAGAGAGTTCTTAATTGGGTTGCATTGTGAGACTACAAATGCAGAGTAAACATTAAAAAATGATGTCGTTCATGCGATGACATTACAGATACGTAGATTGTATAGTTAAACAGGTCAACACAAAATTTACTCAATTTACTAAACATCAACCCGCAAAAAATTGTGTTGTGTTCGTGAGATATATCAAACATTGCCACCCTTAACATACACCATCACCTTACATAAAAAAAATGTAAGTAATAAATATTTCATTCACAAATTTTTATAAAAACCCTACTATCACTTTTGTTGTTATTTGTATAAAAATAAAAAATAAAAACAAATTTGTGTAGTCCCACATCAGGATGAAATGTGTGCGTGTGTTTGCTTATAGGCTGCATTCCAGGCCCTAAATGTTGCTTAAGCCTTTTGGGTATGTTGTATGTTGTAAGTTCTCTATCAAAAAAACAAAGCTGTGTAGTCCCACATCTGGATGAATGGGTGCATGTGTTTGCTTATAGGTTGCATTCCAGACTCTAAAGCTTGCTTAAGCCTTTGGGGTGTGTTGTGCGTTATAAGTCAAGACGAAATGGGTGTGTGTGTTTGCTTATAGGCTTCTAGGCCCCAAAGGTTGCTTAAGCCTTTTAGGTGTAGACCAGGAGAAAATATGGATTGGATAAAGAAAAAGATGCACTTGTTATATAATCTATATATATTAAGGTGGCCTAATATATGAAACGAAATATACATATAATACATATGCATTTCATTTTATTCAATTTTTTTAATTTTTAATTTGGTACAAAAACGAATAATAAAAAACATAAATAGATGTACTTTACCGATTTGAATGAAACATTCAAGACTAGAATAATGGTTATTACTCATTAACTTATTTCTTTGATTATACTTCGATTTAATAGCATATTTATGTTTTCTTAATATAATTTCATAAGATATTATTAAAAAAAAAAAACTAATTAAGTATTTAATATTTTTATATTTTAAATTTTCCCAATTTTCGACTATGCTTTCAAGCAAAATAACAAGTAAATGAAGAAGAAGATGTTTGTTATATTCCTTTATTCACTTACTTAGAAGAAAAAAAAAATAACAAACAAAATTATTTTTCGTCTTATATAATTTAAATAATCAAAATTATACGTGATTTTTGTTTTAAAATCTAATATACATACTTACATATTATAAGACATTAAAATTAATCATCTAAATTATAGAAACATCATAACACATCAAAGAAAAAAGTGAGAATTATAATAAAAAGGATGAAAATGTTAATGTTTAATAATAAATAGTAATACATAGAAATAAAATTATTTTAGTATATATAACACACATCATCATTATAAACAAATATTATTCCAATAAGAGTATTAAAATTTAATACGGAAAGAAGTAAAATTGTAGTCAAGTTAAAGTATGTTTGTAAAGTATAATACGGAATAAATTCAATGCGTATTTTATTTTTAAATATAGAAAACATATATTTTTTAGAATATTTTTGTTTCACATGATCATTTTTTTTTTTTCAAAAATAAAAACATATGCATATGTGTAATATTCGGTATAACAGGCGTATTTGATTGACTATGAAGATGCTCATATGAAAGCATTGTTGCTTCCTGGGAATGTCATTCTAAACACATTAAGCTATACGAGAGGACTCACTCACCTCCACGAAGCAATCATGGAACAGCAAGCGAAGGAGTTTCCCAGGGATAGTAGGGTCAACAGAGGAAGCTGATCTCACTGTGTTTCTAACCATAAACTCAGCTGTTGGACATGAAGCTGCATAGAAGTTAAATGAAAGGTTGGCATTTGAAGAAGAAGATGCAGCAATGGAGAAAACAACAACAGTGAAGAGTACTGTTGAACAAAAAGCAGCTATTGGTCTTCTCTCCATTAGGGTTTCTGGCCTTCTAGCTAGGCTAGGAGTTCGAGCACAAGCAATAAATGTAACACATAATACTTGAGTCTCTTTCTTCGTATTGAGACCATCTAAAGACTGAAAGAGAAAAAGGTGCCCAACTGGCCATGTTTTAGTCTTTCTCTAATTAAGCTTGCATTTATGCTGTTGGGGGCAATGTCAGGAGGTAGATGGGTTGTAATTAGTAATTTCAGAGAAATGTGAAAGTCAACAAAGAACATTTAAGATCATTTTAATTAACTCTCTCTTATATTGATGCCACCTGTGGGTGGTACTTGGTAGAGGTATAAATAAATGAATTTACCAAAAATTAACAATAAAAACAGCAATATTCTAGCAATTCAAATATGTAAAAGCTTTTTCCATAACAAGAGCAAGAAAGAAAGGATATCATAAAAAAAAAAGAAAGAACATTATCCCATATAGGAAAGAAACATAAAGTGCAGTGAGTCAACAAAGATCCACATATCTTAGGTGTTTTCTGGCTGACAATTATGTATGCTCAAAAAGGCAGTAAGCTATCATTCAGCCCTAAAAAAAATATAATATAGTCCTTAATATATCTTTATCATTGTTTCCTTCCCCTCATAATAATGGACTTCCAACAGGGTAAGTTCTGTACCCACGAATTGAGACCAATGAATGGATCATTACAATTACAAAGCCACGAACGCTCAACTTTAAAGCATTGTGGTACACACCATAAGTCTGCACCTACTAAGCACAATAAATAATGCTAAACTTTTCTCATAGGGACATAGCATGCACTTTTCTCACTCTTACAAATTACCCAAAAATAAATAAAAAGAAACAGCAACAAACAATGCTCTACACCAAGGTTGGACCATCTTCAGGTTGATTGTTTTGGTATATACATGATGATTAAACTAAATAACCTACGAGCAAAGACCTATGATTTCTCAATTCTCACAGAACTACCATACAATTCAGACAGCCCAACAAGCAATGACAGGCTACTCTTACATGCTCACACAAGGTAAGGGCTAACAGCATAAAGCTGGATGATGATGAAGGTGGCAAAAAATACCCAGCCTTCACAATTTCTCATTCTCTGGTTTTCTCATCTTCAACTTCTGCAAGTTCTTCCAATTCATCCACATCATCAATGGGAATGGCTTCACTGTCCTCATCAAAAGAACCTGCACAAGCATTGGTAATTGATTTTAGGTACTACCCCTTTATTTTTTTAAGATATATAATTAAAAACTGTAACCTAAGAATGACAATACAAGGAGGGTGGACCAGAACTTTATGTACAAACAAGGATTGAGTTCACAAGAAAATCTATATTAGTATTTTGATTGATAAGTTACACACACCCAAGTGGTCCTGAATCCATGGCCTCACCCTCTGACCAAGAAAGTGTCATTTGAGCAAGGGTTATTGGCTGAAAATCAATACTATAATAGATGACTAGAATATTATTCTCGTATTTACTGAACCATAAAATAGCCATGTCAATTTTATCAACTTAAGCACACATGCATCCACCACAAACAGATACAGCTGGGAGAGGCAAATAGAACAAGGAAAAAGAAAAGAATCAAATTACAAAATAAAATCTATCAGCATTAATTCTGGCCCCGCTCCTTGCATCGCAAATTACATGTTAGACAGACTGATCAACCAAAAAGTCTTACTCTCCTTTTTATTTTATAAGTAAAAAGTCTTACTCTCCTCAAAAGGGCAGTTCAGATAAAAACTATAAACCTCAATATCAAGTATATTAAACACATTTAAAAATTGTATAAAGTAAATTTGAACTTTCAGGTATAGTCACAGAGGTAAGAGCAGAACAACCGATTCAAGCATCATTAATGTGACTCCTGCAACCATGACATGACATAATTTGCTTATTTAAACATAATTTCATTTCTTTATAAAATAAAATAAAAGGGAATGGTTAATTCCACAAAAGAAGTCTTTTTTTCTTTTTTCTTTTTTTCACGAGGTAGAACTAGAAATCCCTATTTATTTGTTACTGAAGAGACCATAGACCAATTCCCCAGCATAAAGTCCATTAAGTAATTTCAATTGCAGAAACCAATAGTAAACTTGTCCAATTGGAGAACCAAGAAGCTGGGCCCAATTCCAATTAACGAGTTGGCCGACCGATGGCTTTCAGTTCCTTCAATATTTTACTTTCTTCAAATACTGGCGCTGAATGTGAACAAATCATAGGCCACAAGACACCCTACAGATCTCAGATACTGCATCAGTGTTTCATATGATTTTTTTTTTTTTTTGATAACTTTGGGTGTCCGGGTCAGCGTTCCGTAAATATGCGCATCTTAACTAATCCTAGGAGGACACGTGACACTCTACTAGCCATGTATACCATGATAAGAGCAAGGCTTTGCCTTGGGTAGGTGGCACTATCAACTATATCTGCAAGCACTCTCACAGTTTCAGGTGGGTAGGGAAGAAGAATTATGGATCACCTAGTAAATACAATGGTTTTTAAGCTCCTAGGGAGACTTTAACCTACCTAGGTTGGTGAGCTGATATCCTAATCCCAAGGAGGAGATTTCTCTCAAACACACCTAACTTTGTTCCAATTTTAAGCACTGCTATCTAAACACCCCCCCCCCCCCTCTCTCTCTCTCCTTTTAACATGAAATGCCTTTGAACACACTATGTTAAAAAAAATGTTGCATAATAGTATTGACAAGAAGACGAGAACCAAAAAAGGAAGAGACAGCATCAAAGGTAATGTAGAAATTCTTGTACCATGGGCTTAGGAGTTTTACAAGTTTAAATGAAAGGTTCTGGTCAGATGTAGTTTAGATAGTTGGGCTATTGAGAAAAAATGAAAAATGGAAAAAGAGAAAAGGCAGCCGAACCTACATTTTCTACTTAGTCACACTTTAGAAAAGAAGGCAAACAAACCATGTAGCAAGGGGCTTCAAAACTCTGGAAATTCACTGACTTGGTCTCATCAAGTTGAGAGAGTAAATACACATTGATACAGTACTACAAGTTTACTATGCCTACGACTCACTAATTAGAAACAATAAAATAGATTCCAAACTCAGTCTAGTAAACCCAGTTAAACCCACAAACAGTCCAAATAACAAATACTAACAGAATGAGATGTATGGACCACACTACAGCCCACATCCAAGAAATCAGAAAATCACCAAAATACACTTAATTTCTAAGCTAAGAGAACTCAAAAGAAAAACAAAACCAACAGCATGCTAGTGCAAAGGAGTATGAAAGACTTGATATCAACTAGACTATACAGCAGAGGAGAACAAGCGGGCAAAGGGCCTAGTTCATTTCCAAAACCCTGTACAGAAAAATGATTGATTACCTCTTTGAATGAATGAAGCAGGACTATAGGATACGTCCTTTGGTTCTGGCATGTTATCAAGAAGATAGGGAAGTTCTAGTAACTGCAAGAAAGATACTGTTTGAGGATTCCTAGGGCATCCTGCAAGACAATTGAAAATTGAAAATATCAGTATTTAGTGTAAATATATTCTTGCAAATCATATATTTTTTATTTCTTTTTTTGATCGGTAAGTTACACACGCACCCAATGGGTCTTGAACTCACGACCTCACCCTCCACCTAGCACTTATAAGGGGAGGAGGTACCAGTTGAGCTAAAGCTAATGGCTATTCTCGTAAATCATATCTTTCTAGAACTATTACACCAAATACCAAAGAGAGAGAAGAAGATGAAGCCTTGAACATCAAAAACAAAGCAAGTTGCTGACAATACCTACAATGATAAGCCAGCTTCACAACTGATCCCGATTGCATAAAATTCCATTAACTATTGGTTTAATTCAGAGTGAATAAAAACAAAGAATAAGACATCTTTTAGCACTCTGAATCAGTAATAACGGCTGAAAGAGTGACAAGAACTCATTTAAAATTGCAACAAGTACTAACAAATAACAAATAATGGGCAAACCCAATAACTAGAAATTCATCAAGCTGCTCACTACACAGAAAGTACATTTCCAAAAAAACAGAAGACACTAATTAAGATGTTGTAGGCATGCCAACGTGCACATCATTCAAAAAACTGAACATAGACATGGCAGAAAAATACATATAGAATGCCTATAATTACCTAGGTCATGTAAGATATATACATGTATGATACATGTTTAAATTCCTGTCCATAACAACCCCCATCTCGATAATATACGCCTGGGGAAAATAATTACAAGCTGGACTATACAACATAACAACCCCCACCTAAATACAGAACACTGAGCATTTGAAGTTTTACAAAATATAGCTCACAATTCCCCTTAATAAGTGTATATGAACACCATTAATCTCTCCATTTCTCAACCTTGAGAAAAATCCTTTCTTTTTGAATTAGATTAATCTAATAAAACCACTCATCAGTTTTTTTTTTTAGCATAAACCTTCTCTAATCTTGTAATTTTCTATTCAAAACTCAGCAAATATAAATGATCAGATGTGAAAAATAATGGCCCTGACACAATCCATAAACGCATATTAGAGGAATGCATATTAAGGATCTGTTATCCAAGATTTCAAAATGCAAGATGAAATAACAGTGAGAATTTCATAATTATACCAGAAAATGAATTATTGGAGACAGATTGAGTGGGATTGTAACATGGAACTGTTCGAACAAATTCAAAAGGTTTGGCGCCTCTTGCTTGTAGCCTGCTTCTAAGCCATTGACGACAATCCTCCACCCGAAGATCTGCACTCCTGTGTAAAACAGAGATATTGGTTACCTTCTTACTCACTTAGAGGACTCAAAATGAAAAAGAGGATCAAAGAAATTAGGGGGATGACAGTAAATCATGATTTTCATGTATAGCATATACACACCCAAAATTTGTATTTCTTCCAGTCAAAGGAAAGATAGAGTTGAAACTCCGTGTTATTGCTAGCCATTCTTCATCATACTGGATCTCAAGAGATCCTGGCCCTGATTCAATTTCAAGTATCTAACAGCCAAGTGAATGCCACAAGTTTAGCCTCCAGCATTGACTAAAAGAAAGGCCCTTTCAACAACTATCACCTTATATATACCTGTAAAAATGGGCGACCGGGAAGGCATTTATCAAGTGCAAGAAATTTTGTCACTGGGCCACCTTCTCCATGCTGAACAAGAGCAGAAAATTTGCAGTGTAGGTGAGCTGAAAACCAATAGGGTGGTTTCAATTTTTCCAGAAGTTGAGCAGCAGCTAAACTACCAAGAGTTCTTTCCTCAATCTGGATAACATTTTTCAACCACATAAGCAATCATAAAAATATATTATTTAAAAAAAAAAAAAAAAAAAAAAAAAGGACCTGAAGACTCTCATCTTTGTTGCTGTGCACAAATTTCTGCATCATATCTACATCAATATCTATTATCAATTAAGCCTATTAAAATAAATTCGATTAATAATTTTGAAATATGTTTCAAGGTTTTGATTTAATGTTTTTATCATTTGCTTCATTCCTTTTGGCTCCTTTGAAGGGGGTTATTCCTTTTCTTACTTATTATCGATAGATAAGCCTAATAATTGTTTTGTACTCTTTTTTTTAGATTCCCTCAGCAACAACTGTCCTCTTATTTTAAAAAATAGCCCCTATCTAGGATGCCATCATTAGCTTTTAGCTGTAAATTATTGAAGGCATATTAGCACCTCTGCAGCAAAGGAACTATCAAAATTAAGCAGCTTGAGGCCTATTCCATGAAAGCCATAACACATACTATATAAAGTTGTTATAAATCATTTTAACACACTCAGAAATACCTCCTTCTTGAAATATGGTTTGCGATGAACAAGTTCCTCTGAGTTCCCATAATCAGTGATGCAAAGAGGCCAATCATGCGAAAGAAAAATATCAATCGGTTCCTCAACTTGCAGGAGTTGGTGGACGTCATATTCACGAACATGATACACTGACCTGATCGTATTCTCATTATAAGGAGGCCTCTCATAGTGTCCTGCTCAAGGAAAAAAAAATTTGTTTCATACTGTTGGATAACTGCCACAATTTATACATGCCGCATACAGTAGCTACAGTGTCATCAATTAATGACAAGCATAATATGCAAAAGTTAATGAGTTGGTTGTCATGAAAAGGTTTTCAACATAGAGCCAACAGTCATGACCAAAAGGGTGATACACAAACACAATACAACATGACCACATAAGGACCATTTATACAAGCAATTAAGCTTCTCCTTCAGAACCATATAACAATTTACGTAACAAGAAAATCACAGCAACCAACCTAAATGATAATGGCGTGAATTGTAAATTCCAGAAAGTCCACCAATACGAACGTTCCCGAATTTGACCACCCCAGCAAACCCCAAAAAGTATATATTAGGTGCTGCCCATCCTCCATAGTACCTAGGAAAACATCCAACAATGAATCCTTATACAAAACCAAAATACAACAAACCCCATTTAACTGAAACACCATATTACCAACCACGTCATTCCAACAAACACTACAATTGCGTTTTTTTTTTTTTCGTTTTCTGTTACCATTCCCAATTTCCAAAGGCTACAAATGCTTCACGATTCTTTACAAGTAGTAAATTGGTTTTTATTTTTGATAATTTGATAGTTACAACAATAGGGGCAGAGAATTTGAACCCTGATTCTCCTTGTAATCGTAAAAGAAAGCAGACAATGTGACTGAAGTACAAGCTCTTATTAGTAATAAATTGAAATTGAAATAAAGCAATAGCGAATAAATTAAGAAAGTGACTGACAATTCCCACAAATAATTGGAGGCCTCGTGGTTTCCACCGATGAAAATAGTGGGAAAGGGAGCGACTTCTTCACCCGAATAGTACTTCCAGAAGGAGTTCATGGAGCGGTACTTTCTCGGCACGTTTAGGCTCTCCAGATCCCCCTCATTTCTCACTGCCTGATAAATAATCCCCACAACAACAAAAAATGAGATTTTGGAAGCAATGAATGGTTTCAAAAGCAGAAGAAAAGAAAAGAACCTGAAAGTCGCCACAGCAGAGGAGGAGGTCGATTTTGAAGTTGTGCTTGTTTTCAGCAAGCTGTAGGGTTTTGTAGACAGTGTCAAGGTCGCCATGCATACATCCTTCTATTGCTATCCTCATTCTACAGTCTACACCCAGAGACCAGAGGGTTTGGAGTTTGGAGGGAAACCAATTCGGGGTTTAACGTTTTCTAATCACAAAACCCTACTTTACATTTTGAGTTTGGATTTTGTAATTCTCGATTTTATGGGTTTGTTTTTCCTCCAAACCCGGAAAGTGACACATGGACAAGGTGGAAATGGAGAAAGTATGAGACTATCTCGTGAAATACCCACTCGTCATGAGATAAGTCGGTCTTATAAGATAATATTATGTGCTAAACAAGGAATTTTTTTGGGAAATAATATTATTTTAATATTAATTATGTAAAATAGTAATGTTTTGATATTATTTGTAAAAATAGTCTTTTTTTAAAATCGTGTTTCCATTACACGATTTTAAGAGCCAAAATCGTGTCTTGGAGACACGATTTCAAAGTGGTATTCTAAAAAAAAAAAAAAAAAAATTCAACTCAAGAGCCACGTACCCTAAAATCGTGGGTTCAAGACACGATTTCAACTTTAAAATCGTGTTTCCAAAACACGATTTTAAAATGAGGCTATTTTACTAATTTTTTTTAAAACAATAACAATTTAATGAATTAATTTTAAAACAATATTTTTTTGAAAATTCACTCGCTAAACAAGGATAATTCGGCTGTTTGACAATTATTTTATCTTAATTGTTGTCGAGGCACTATTGAATTTCTTATTGGTAAATACGAGATTTGAACTCATATATTTTATTTTGACGACAAGTCAAAAGACTTTACAAGTTAAGCTAACTACAACCTATTTGTTTCACAACACTTTATAAGTTGTAATTTTTACTAGATTTGTATAATATATAAAAGGATTAATATTTTTAAGAGTTCTTGGAATAATTTTCCTATAGATTTTATGAAATGGTATCCATCTATTTTAAAATTAATGTATTGAATTATACTACAACGTCATTTTGTCAATAATTTAAATAGTTATTAACATGGTGAAAATCAATGTTTGTATGAATATTGGTGACATGATTAAATCTAATCCGCACATTTTAAAAATGAATGGATAATATTTTAGAAACTGCATGATCAAATTTCTCTAAGAATTCTAGAGAATAATAATTCATAAATAAAGGTTAAAACACTAAATTAATCCTCTAATTATTAGACATAGTTTAATTTGGCCCATTAATTATTAATTACATGAATTTTGTTCTTCAAGTTTCAAATTCAAGTCAGCTTCATCATTGGCTATCCTCTCCATTAAAATCTTGATGGGATTATCCATGGTTTTGATGAAAGGAAAATTATAGAATACTCTAGGAGTACACATTTAATGTACTCCCGGAGTATTCTATAATTTGATGAAAAGTGATTTCGAAGAGTACATTTGACATATGCTCCATTTGTCAGGTCAAATAATCACAGTAAGAGTTTTAACAAAGAGGAAACACAGTGAAAAAAAAAAATTCTATTGGTTTATTGATCTAATAATAAAGGACAGTCATTATGGATTCAAGAGTTAGGCCATTTTGTATGCATACTTAGTGTTAATCAAAAAAATAATAAAAAACAATCATTATGGAATGAACAGTCCTATAACTTAAGTATCGTATCTAAAAAAAAGATTAAATTCTATATGGAGCTGGTGTAAAGAGAGACTTTTACACCCTCCAATAGCATCGTGCCTAAGGGTGTAATCGGTGAGGTGCGGTGCGGTTTTCTTCGGATTTATGCATCTATACCTTATAGTGCGGTTTTTCTATTACACGCACTTGCACCTATTAAGATCGGTTTTGGTGCGGTGCGGTGTAAGTGCGATCTTGCGGTTTGGGCTGGACTCATTTGGGTCGGATTGAACCAGCCCAAATGTCAATTTTAATCTAAAAAAATCCACCTTTACAACAACTAAAAAATTTGGTTAACTATAGTATACAAATATAAATCATAATTTCCAATCTCAACCTGTATATTTAAAAAGAAAAAAATTATAACATACATATCTCATAGAATGAATCATAATTTCCAATCTCAACCTGCACATATATGTCATCCTTATACAAATATAACACAATCTTAACCTTCACATACCATTAGCATACAAATATAACATAACATCACCTGCATATACCATTAGTATATAAATATAACATACTAGAAGGTGTAATCGGTGAGGTGCGGTGCGGTTTTCTCCTGATTTATGCACCTATACTTTATAGTGCGGTTTTCCTATTACACGCACCTGCACCTGCACCTATTAAGATCGGTTTTGGCATAGTGAGGTGCGGTGCGGTTCTTGCAGTTGTGTCGGATGTGTCGGTGAAGCTTACACCCCTAATCATGCCACATCATATTTGTGCAAATAAAAGTTTAAAGTCTAACACACAGAATCAATTCCTATTCATATCTTCCATTTTTTCTGCGCACCTGCTCCCACTCTCTCTTCGGTGTCTGTTTGCAAGACCAAGAGGTGACTTTTTCATCCACCCCAACCTCTTTTTCACTTGAAATCCAATTTGGCCATCGAATTGATAGCTTTTTCATCTTTTTTGGTCAATTTTGGTTATTGAATATTTTTTTTTTTGTAAATTAAACATGAGTCTGGTTACTGTGTTTTTTAGTGTATTCTTGTTTGGAATTGAACCTCTCACTCTCAAGTTATACTTATAGTTGACATTTCCTCAATTTTTTTTTTTCTGCCCCTTAAAATTTAAAGTAAGCATAAGACTCATTGTATTTGTTGCTTTTGATTTCTAGGTTTTCTCTTATTGCTATCTCATTTGTGTTTTGGGTCATATTTGTGAGTCTCCTCATATGATATGTGAAAAGAGGAAATTTGGGTAAAAAAAGAAAGTAGAAGAAAAGAGAGAAAGAGAGGGTGGGACCGGCGGCCACCACTAGTGGCGACGCTGGTGGACATCACTTACGGTGTTGGTGTTGGTTTTTGCCAAGGGAGGAGGCAAGTGACAGAGCAAGGTCTGGCCATGGTGATTCGGCCATTGAAGCAGCCATGGAGGATCTACGGTAAGAGATGAGAAAACATGAATAATTGTGTATGGTTGGCTATAATCTTTTAATTGCACAAATCTTACGCGGCATAATGTTATTGGAGGGTGTAAAATTCCCTCTTTACACCGGCTCCATATAGAATTTGATTTTCTAAAAAAATATTTAGCATAATCAATCCATAATTCTACTAAAATGCTCAAAGATGGTTAATGATATGAAAAAAATAGAAAAGTCTTGTTTGATGGTGTTGGTTCACCCAATTTTGACATTTCCAACTAGTGTCACTGGTTCGCCAGTCACCACACATAAAAGGGCGCTGCTAAATCCACACCATGGTGTGAAACAGTGTTTTCACACCATGGATGTGGCAACTTATTATTTGTCCACATAGCAAATGGGTCCCGCGGGTCCCACAAGTGAAAAACCAGCAAAACACATCAAGAATTGAGTTATCCCTGTTGCCAAACATAGTAAAAATTGTGAACAAAGGTGAGAAGTAGATGATTAGCGTTTCTTTTTTTTTCCTCCTTTGTTTGGTCTCCTTCATCCAGCTTTCATTATTCACTAAGGACACTAGTTTTCTCCAGAAAATGCACAGAGGCAGCAAGATGAAATGTGGAGATTTTTTTTTTTTTTTTCATTTGGGTTTTTGTATTTGTGGACAAACAATTTTATTCTTTTGGGATTATGTATTTTTTTGCACTTTCTCCAGTACGTCAACGTCAACCAATGCTCCCAGTTCCATGCTTTTGCATTTTTTCCTCTTGAATTTTTATTTTATCTTATTAATGGAGATGCAAAGCTTTACGTGTACTGGTAGCTTTGTGGGTATGGGTTTTTGGCATGGGTTTGTGGTGGTTTCGTGGTTGTGGGTTTGTGGGTATTATGGGTTTCCGGTGTGGGTTTGTGGTGGCTCCGTGGCTGTGGGTTTGTGGTGAATCTGTGGCTGTGGGTTTGTGGGTATGGGTTTCCGGCTGTGATTTGTGGTTGTGGTGGCTTCGTGGTTGTGGGTTTTTGGTGGCTGTGATATGTGGTTGTGGGTTTGTGATGGCTGTGGGTTTGTGGTGGCTCCGTGGCTATGGGTTGCGGGCTTGGGTTGTGGTGGTTTGGTGTGGGTTGCCGGCATGTGGTGGTTTGTTGTGGGTTGACTGCCGGCGTGGTGTGGTTGGGGAGTGTGGGAAAAAAAATAAAGAAAATGAATTATTAAATTGTGGGAAAAAAATAAGGACAAAGTTTGGCTGCAACCTGGGTTGCAGCCATTCCTCCAAACTCTCCATTCAATACTTGACAATGCACATGACCAACTTAACACCCCTTAACCCCGTTAAGCTTAAACATTATTTTCTCTTTAATGGTGTTGATAAGTAACAATTAATTAATTAAATAACATGTTGCATACGTAACAATCAATCTAGATGCACAACATTTTCATAACAATCAAACATACTTTCTCACCTCTTAATACAAATAAATAAATAAATAAAACACTCAAGAATAAAAATTGAATAATATATAAATCCTTAAGTTTATACATTGATAATTAAATCTAATAATCTATTGGTCTAATAATTCCATAAAGAAGAAGATAAAATGCATATACGTGTTATACATGAAACATGAAATGAAGTTAAATCACCTATAAGTGTGATTTTGGATTACTTTTTTTATTTAAAACTTATTTGCTTATTTACTAAAAGTTGGCAAAAGTATAGTTATACTTAAAAATTATGTGAGGTTTTTAAAAAACTGTACATAATCTAAAAACCTAAAAGAAAAAAGTTGATCCAAACTCGTTAGGAAATTCTATCTCCACTTCAAAGGAGTGCTCTCAAAAGAATAAATAAATAAATTATAACATGGAGGTAAAAAAAAAAAAATAGTAAATAGAGTAAAAAAATAACGTTTAAGCTTTACGGGGTTAAGGGGTGTTAAGTTGATTATGTGCAATGCACATGACCAGGACACGTGTCAAGTATTGAATGGAGAGTTTGGAGGAATGGTTGCAGCCAAACTTTGTCCAAAAAATCATGAAAAATTAATTATTTTATAATATTATAATTGTAAAATAAAGAGTGAGATGAAAAGTGTTTTGTAAAGTTGTTAGGTAAAATAAAAAAGTAGGTTTTTGGAGACATAAAATAGCAAAAGTTTGCTAATTGATAGTGAATGCTCTTAGAACTTGGTTTAGCTGTATGTGCCACATTTGAGACTTTTATTTATTTATTTTTAATATACCATGAAGTCATGAACAACCATAGGTTTGTTTCTCCTCCAAACCCGGAAAGTGACACGTGGACAAGGTGGAAATGGAGAAAGTATGAGACTATCTCATGGAATATCCACTTGTCATGAGATAAGTCGGTCTTATAAGATAATATTATGTGCTAAACAAGGATAATTCGGCTGTTTCACAATTATTTTACTTTAATTGTTGTCGAGGCATTATTGAATTTCTTATTGGTAAATGCGAGATTCGAACTCATATCTTTTATTTCAACGACAAGTCAAAAAAGTTGAGTTAACTATAACCTATCTGTTTCATAACACTTTATAAGTTGTTATTTTTACTAGATTTGTATAATATATAAAAGGATTAATATTTTTAAGAGTTCTTGGAATAATTTTCCTATAGAGTTTATGAAACGGTATCCATCTATTTTAAAATTAATGTATTGAATTATACTACAACGTCATTTTGTCAATAATTTAAATAGTTATTAACATGGTGAAAATCAATGTTTGTATGAATATTGGTGACGTGATTAAATCTAATCTGCACATTTTAAAAATGAATGGATAATATTTTAGAAACTGCATGATCAAATTTCTCTAAGAATTTTAGAGAATAATAATTCATAAATAAAGGTTAAAACACTAAATTAATCCTCTAATTATTAGACATAGTTTAATTTGGCCCATTAATTATTAATTACATGAATTTTGTTCTTCAAGTTTCAAATTCAAGTCAGCTTCATCATTGGCTATCCTCTCCATTAAAATCTTGATGGGATTATCCGTGGTTTTGATGAAAGGAAAATTATAGAATACTCTAGGAGTACACATTTAATGTACTCCCGGAGTATTCTATAATTTGATGAAAAGTGATTTCGAAGAGTACATTTGACATATGCTCCATTTGTCAGGTCAAATAATCACAGTAAGAGTTTTAACAAAGAGGAAACACATTGAAAAAAAAAAATTCTATTGGTGTATTGATCTAATAATAAAAGACAGTTATTATGGATTCAAGAGTTAGGCCATTTTGTATGCATACTTAGTGTTAATCAAAAAAATAATAAAAAACAATCATTATGGAATGAACAATCCTATAACTTAAATATTGTATCTAAAAAAAGAGATTAAATTCTATACAAAGCTGGTGTAAAGAGAGGCTTTTACACCCTCCAATAGCATCGTGCCACATCATATTTGTACAAATAAAAGTTTAAAGTCTAACACACAGAATCAATTCCTGTTCATATCTTCCATCTTTTCTGCGCACTTGCTCCCACCCTCTCTTCGGCATCTGTTTGCAAGACCAAGAGGTGACTTTTTCATCCACCCCAACCTTTTTTTCACTTGAAATCCAATTTAGCCATCGGATTGATAGCTTTTTCATCTTTTTTGGTCGATTTTGGTTATTGGGTATTTTTTTTTGTAAATTAAACATGGGTCTGGTTACTGTGTTTCTTAGTGTATTCTTGTTTGGAATTGAACCTCTCACTTTCAAATTATACTTGTAGCTGACATTTCCTCAATTTTTTTCTACCCCTTAAAATTTAAAGTAAGCATAAGACTCATTGTATTTGTTGCTTTTGATTTTTGGGTTTTCTCTTATTGCTATCTCATTTGTGTTTTGGGTCATATTTGTGAGTCTGTTCATATGATATGTGAAAAGAGGAAATTTGGGTAAAAAAAGAAAGCAGAAGAAAAGAGAGAAAGAGAGAGGGTGGGACCGACGGCCACCACTAGTGGCGGCGCTAGTGGACATCACTTACGGTGTTGGTGTTGGTTTTGGCCAAGGGAGGAGGCAAGTGGCAGAGCAAGGTCTGGCCATGGTGATTCGGCCATTGAAGTAGCCATGGAGGATCTACGGAAAGAGATGAGAGAACATGAATAATTGTGTGTGGTTGGCTATAATCTTTTGATTGCACAAATCTTACGTGGCACAATGTTATTGGAGGGTATAAAATGTTAGAATATTGGTTAAATGATTAAATTCACTATTTCCTAATAACTTAAGCTTTTGGGAGAATCGGTAATTTCTCATGGTATCAGAGCAGGTGATCTCAAGTTTGAACCCTGACTCTACTCTACCTCCCATTTAAAAAATTAAAAATCCCACATGTTGGGCCCCAATCATTAAGGGAGAGTCTAAGCCCACACGTGAGGGAAAGAGTATTAGAATATTAAATATTAGTTAAATGATTAAATTCACCATTTCTTAATAGCTTAAGCTTTTGGGAGAATCGGTAATTTCTCATAAAATTCCCTCTTTACACGGCTCCGTATATAGAATTTGATCTTCTAAAAAAATATTTAGCATAATCAATCCATAATTCTACTAAAACGCTCAAAGATGGTTAATGATATGAAAAAAATAGAAAAGTCTTGTTTGATGGTGCTGGTTCACCCAATTTTGACATTTCCAACTAGTGTCACTGGTTCGCCAGTCACCACACATAAAAATACCAAATTTTCTTTCTTTTCTCCATTTTCACTATTTAAATTTGGTTATTCTCTAAAAATTTCAAAAAAGGAAAGTGAGTTTAATCTTTGAATTAACAATTTAACATTTTCCCATTCTGGAAGATTGTGTGGTCAAGAGTGGTGCAACACTACAGCAAGCAACAACACCAAATCTTCTTCACTGTCTCTTCACATATGGCTTCATTCCCTCTCTCTCTTCTCACTCATTTCCCATTACAATTTACAAACAAGCATGGCTTTGTTGCTCCCATTTCCCTCTCATAATACCACCTCACTCTCTTTCTCTCTACCCACCAACAAACCACTCCCACTTCCACTTGTTTCTCTTTCACAACCCTTCAGACAATTACACATAAGAAAAACCAACTCCTTCAACTTCAAGTGTGGTGCGGTGGTGGATATCAAGGCTGCACCTTCACTTGATCAGAACGAGGAAGAGGAAGATCTCAATAAGGTTCTGGTGGGTCCTAGCAGTGAAGAAGAGAGGAAAGGTGAGAGAGTTGTGGCGGACTATGATTGGACGGAAGAGTGGTATCCACTATACCTTACTCGGGACTTGCCCGATGATGCACCTCTGGGTCTCACCGTGTATGACAAGCAGATCGTGCTGTACAGGGATGGCAATGGCATCCTTTGCTGTTACGAGGATCGCTGTCCCCACAGGTGACCATAGTTCATTGGATTTCTGAAGTTATGGTTTTTAGTTTGACTGTTTGTCTATGATCACTAACTTGAGGTTGAACTTGATTCTGTAATTCATGTTTTAGGGACAAATTTTGTTTATTTTGAATGCTATCTCTGTTTGTTTGTTTGTTTGTTTTTAAGATATGATCGGATTTGAAACTTATGACGTCCGCTCCATGATGATTGCTCTTTATCACCGAGCTAAGAAACCGATGGATGATTTTTTTGGTGTAGATAGAATTCGAACTCAGTCCCTTATTGGATGACAATAGATTTGACCAATTGAGCTAATTGAAACTCAGTATTTTTTAAACTAAGGCCAATATATGGAATTTGTTATAAAATTACCCCTTCAATTTATTTCTTTAAATCAAACTCAAATTACTAGACATGCTTTGAATATATTCATATTCACCTGGCTGTTGTAAGATTCTATAGGATTCCTAGGATAACTCCATTATAGAATTATTAAAATCCTAACCATTCATTATTAAATGAGTGGTTTAGATTTTGGTACATCATTAATAACTTAACTACTTAAGTATGGGTCAAAGTAGTGTTAATTAATTTTTCTTTAGCTATTGATTGATTCAAGCTTTTTTGGGATCCTTCTCGTCTTGTTATAATTTAGTTGGGTCCTAACCTGTTTTGTCCTCTGTTTTCTTTGCGTCTTCTGTTTTTCTTTTGTTTCTTTATCCTAGAAACTCTAGAGCATTCAATTCGTAAGTCCCGGACTTTGATCTCATAAGTCATAACCCATCTTCTTAATTTATTAGAAATTGCTGAGTGAATCTTCAAGTTCCCACCTCAACCCATGGTTTAAGCTTCAATTAGATAACCAACTAAGATTAGTAAAAAAAAAAAAAAAAGATTAGTTTATTATTTGCATCGATATATATGTTTCACAGATCTAGCATAAGTTCATAAACTAATAGTGTCTTTGATGTCTCTATGGTGGATAGTTTCTGACTATCTGGTTTATTATGAAAAATTGATATGTTTCACATTTTGAATCTCCTGATATGAAGTCTTTGCAACATCATACTTCTTATGAACCTATTGTATTTTGTGTAGAAGGTAATCTTACTCAGCCTAGCTAGTTGTAGGGTCTACTAAACAGAATGCCAAAATAGTTGATAACGTGCAATGTGCATATAGACGTGATAGTTTTTTTTTGAAATATCAACTCCCTGATGAAGAAAAATTTGACCTTGCTGCTGCTTGATTTAGGTTAGCAAAACTATCTGAAGGCCAATTGATTGATGGAAGACTAGAATGTCTATACCATGGCTGGCAATTTGAAGGCGATGGAAAATGTGTAAAGATACCTCAGGTCTTAGTTTATCTTGTTTCCATTTGTTTTTTATGCATGAGATGCCCATTTACTTATAGAATCCAAACTAATTATGTCGAATTTCTTCACTACAGCTTCCTGCTGATGCCAAAATTCCTCGATCAGCTTGCCTCAGAAAGTATGAGGTGAGGGACTCCCAAGGAGTTGTGTGGGTATGGATGTCTCAGAAGACAGCACCGAACCTTGATAAACTACCTTGGTTTGAGAACTTTGCCAGGCCAGGTTTTCAAGATACTTCAACCACCCATGAGCTTCCATATGATCATTCTATACTTCTTGAGAACCTCATGGATCCAGCCCACGTACCGATTTCACATGATAGGACGGATTGGTCTGCCAAAAGGGAAGATGCTCAACCACTACGCTTTGAGGTGATTGAACGTACAGATCGAGGATTTGCAGGCCACTGGGGTAAGGCAAATGATCAATCCCAGCCAAACTTCTTACGGTTTGAAGCACCTTGTGTTCTTCAAAATAACCGGGAAATTGTTGATGAGAAAGGGGAAAGGCACTATTTCACAGGCCTATTCCTTTGTAGACCAACTGGACAAGGAAAATCCATGCTTATTGTAAGGTTTGGAGGAACAAAAAGATCCCCCATAGCGAAATTGTTCCCGAAATGGTACTTCCATCAGAATGCAGGTAAGGTTTTTGAGCAAGATATGGGTTTCCTCTCGTCCCAAAATGAGGTTTTACTGAAAGAAAAAGTTCCCACCAAGGACCTTTACCTTAACCTTAAATCCTCTGATACATGGGTAGCTGAATATAGGAAGTGGATGGACAAAGTAGGTCATGGGATGCCCTATCATTTTGGGCATAGCACTATTTCATTGCCTAAACAGCCTGCTGTCATTGAACATGCACCAGCCGGACTGGTTGCTGGAGTTTCTGCTTCTTTACCAGCTAAAGGAGGGATTGGTACAATGCATGCTCCAAACTTGGCCAACCGGTATTTTAGACATGTAATCCATTGCAAGGGATGCAGAACTGTTATTAAAGCATTTGAAGCCTGGAAAAATGCCCTTTCTGCTACAGCTATTGCATTGACGGCATTGGCAATTCTAGTGTCTGGAAGGCAGTGGAAGGCCCTTCTTTTAGTTTTGGCAGCCGTGTGCTCTGGTGGAGTTTATGGATGCTCAACTGCTATTACAATGAACACAACGAACTTTATAAGGACTCATAGGAGATTGTAAGTGAATAGTTAATACCTTTTCGGGCGAGAAGATCATAAGATTACCAAGCTCCCCAAAAAGGATAATATAATATAGCTATTAGCTAGTACTTGAAAGTCGATTGTTGTATTGGTATTTATTCAACCGTGAAATTTCTCTTATTTGAGCTTCAAAGAAATAGATCTGTGAAATAGTGCTTTTCCATGTCCATGCTATGGACATTTTGGAATTACAAGCAACATTTTTATTCCATGTCCTTCGGCTACCAAGTCGCTCATGTTTTCATTTCAAGGTTGTGCTTTGTAGCCCTTTGCAACTCTGAAGTTTTGTTTGCATTTAGCGCACTTAACTCACTTATTTTGCATCCCTATCATAGATTCAGAAGCATCTTAACAGGAGAGCCTTTCCAAATCCAAAAAAAAAAAAACAAGCAAATTCTTTTCCCCTTATGCGAGAATCATCCAGTTTCACCTAATCATCAATTACCTTTCTCCTTTCAGCGCACTTGAGCTTGTGACAAGTGTCCCAGTCCACCTCATCTCTTAATTACTATCCCACTTCACATTGTCTCTTAATTACTTCTACCTCGTCTCTTAATTACTATATGTTGTACTAAGTATTAATGATGTCCTACATGCTTTAATACCATTCAATTAATCAAGTATCCCTAAAATAAAAATATTCATTTTGGCTCTTGATAACTCCATATATAATTAAGAATATGTAAGTCTCATATTAAATGAATACATAATGTTAATAAACTAAATGCATTTCTTTCTATTTGATGCAAGTATTAACCAAGTACAATGTATGATTCATGGAGCTTGGAAAATAAAATTTTCAAGGTAAGAAGTTATATATATAAATACATTTGTTTCCATTTAATACAAGTGTTAACCAAGTACAATGCATAGTTCATAGTGTTTGAAATATAGTCTTTTTCAAGGTAAAAAAAAATTTCATTGGGAATTTCAAAGAGACTTGGACTCTTTGAGAAGTGTAACATGGATGAGAATTGCAAATGGGTGTAATGGTCATGCATGGAAATTCCATGAAACGTGTTCATGCATGAATTCCTAATGAACCTTTTGTTCGAGAATTTCAATAGTCAAGTTCTAGGTGCTTCCTCCCTCACTCATATATATGGGTGCCTATGGATGTTATTAACACCAAAGAAAAAAAAAGTGTCTTATTCCAATGTTGTGAGAAGTGAGTGAGTGGGGCTATTGAGTAGCTCAATGAGTAAAAAATATTGAGTTAATTCTTGAAAAATGTTAATACGATAGTCATAAAGAACTATGGTCCATTTTAGTATTCCACCGTATGTTCAACTACATCAAAGTAATGAGATTTTGTTGAATTCATGTCTATTGGCGGTGATATTAATGTGAAGTACTATGTATTGTATCCATTGTATTTGTATTTCCCTATTTGATTTTAGTGGATTGATTGATAGTATAATTTCAACAAAAACTTGGTCATTTTATTATTGTACTAATTGGAAGTGGACACAACTATCAAAACCCCAAAATCAAAGTTCACCTATGCAAAATACCATAATTTCAAATAGGTGCAAAAACATAGTACTAAAATAATATTTTATAATAAGCTTTTATTAACTCAAAACACCAAATTCGTGTAATTTATTACTTTTAAAAACTAAAACTAATAGATTCTCAAGACACATCCAATTTTTTTTTTTTCCAATTCTTACAAAAACAAAAATAAAAAAAATGATATATCATTTTCATAATCATTCTACAATCTATAATATTAATCGTGCATCTGGAGTTATCTTCTAGTTGGTGAGAAACAACCTAAGTTGCTTAAAAGAGACATCCAAAGCTACAATAAGTCATTAAATGACATATTTGACTTAATAAAAAAAAATACATTAACTGGGGCCAAATGTGCTAAAAAATACTTCTTCTTTATTTATTTATTTATTATTATTATGTTTTTGGCCAAACATGACTATTATGATGTTTATTTGAAAAATTGACTGATTCAAAATCGTCTTTTTTCAAAGATGATTTTTCCTGTGAAAATCGTCTTTGAGAAAGACGACTTTTGATTGTTACAAAAGACGACTTTCACGTGTTTTTTAAATTTTAAAAAAAATTTGGTCAAAAGTCATCTTTTGTAAAGACAACTTTCACGTCTGATTTCAAAAAAATTTATCTAAAAGTCGTCTTTTGTAAAGACTACTTTCACATCTGATTTCAAAAACATTTATCTAAAAGTCATCTTTTATAAATACGACTTTTACGGGTTTTTTAAATTTAAGAAAAATTTGGTCAAAAGTCATCTTTTGTAAAGACTACTTTCACGTCTGATTTAAAAATATATATATATATATATATATATATATATATATATATATATATATAGTCATATTTTGTAAAGACGACTTTCATGTGTTTTTTAAATTTAAGAAAGATTTGGACAAAGATGATTTTGAATCAGAAGTTGTCTTTCTCAAAGACGATTTTCATGGGAAAAATCGTCTTTGAGAAAGACAATTTTGAATCAGTCCATTTTTTAAATAAACTTTAGAAGAGTTATGTTTGGTCAAAAAAAAAAAACATTTTTTAGCAAGTTTAGCCCATTAACTGGCAACTAAAGTTTTTATTTTTATTTTTATTTTTTTAATTTTTATCCTTGCATATCAGAAATTACAACAACTACAGCTTCCCATTCAAACAAGATGAGAACATCTCAAATCATTTACCTATTTAATTTCACTTTTTAATTACTTTTTTTACAATGTTTATCATGCATGTAACAACTCTCGAACTCGCATATTTAAATTGGCTCTTCGAGATATAAATTAGGCCAACATATTACACCCTTTAAGTATGGGCAAAGTTCAATTGAGTCTTCTAAGTTTTGACTGTTTCAATTGAGTCTTTTAAGTTTCATCCCGTTTCAATTAACCATTTTCTGTTAAATTAAGTTAACTGCCGTTAGTTTTTTTTTTTAAAATTGATTTTCTTGAATTTTAAATAAAACTTTAAAAACAAAAAATTATATTCGATTTCGATGAAACCTGATTGAACAACACAGAAAAATCCAATTAAACACAACACAGATGCAATGAAAAATCGATTTCACTAACAATCAAAATTCAAAATTTTCAATCCTTAAGGCGGAAGAAAGTTCCAAAACAAACACTGATAGAATCATAGAACTCAAAGAGAAATTTTTTCACATTTTCACCGATAGAATCCTTGGACCTGGCAACAATGTAACTGGAGTCAGGGCTCCACGTTAATGTCATGACCTTGTCGTCCAAGTTAGCAAAGATATTGACAAGCTCAAAGGGGAAAAACTCCTTCTTGAACCCGGGTGACGGCCAAAGTTGGATCAGCTTATCGGTGGCGACGGCTATTTGGGACCCATTGGGACTGAAGGTGAGGGCATTTATGGTATTTTTGAAGGATAAGTAGTGGAGGATGACGTGGTGGTGGAGATGGATGAAGAGACGGCGACGATTGTTGTCAACGGTGATGAGGAAGACGCCGTCCTGAGAGGTGGCGAGGTGATAGTGTCGGAGGAGGATTGGGTGGGGAGGGTGGTGGTTTGGGACTTGATCAGGTCTGTGTTGTGTTCAATTCGGGTTTCATGGGTATAATTTTTTGCTTTTAAAGTTTAATTAAAATTCAAGAAAATCAATTTAAAAAAAAAAAAAAAACTAACGGCAGTTAACTTAATTTAACGGAAAATGGTTAATTGAAACGGAATAAAACTTAGAGGACTTAATTGAAACAGTCAAAATTTAGAGGACTCAATTGAACTTTGACCAAACTTAAATGGTGTAATGTGTAATTTGGCCTATAAATTATAGACTAAATTCCACTTTTGATTTTTTAAGTATGGAGGTGATTTTATTTTGGTCTCATTATTTTGAAAGTTGTCATTTGGATATCTTATGTTTGTTTACGTTTCAAACGAGTTATTCCGTCTATCTCAGTTAGGTTCTTAACGGTTAAATGCCACCTAAGTCTGCCAACTCAGCATTTTATTATTATTTAATCTAATTTAGTATTTACTTATTATTAAAAATAAAAAATAAAGAAAATTTCTTAATAAAATCTCTAAATTCATTTCTCTCTCACATCTGCTCAGCTCTAGGTGTAAAACCAAAATCGAACCCATCTCTTAAACTCCCTCTCACCGTCAAAGCTGTTGAAGATCTCGACAAGCAAGTGTAAGACCAAATCCACAACACCATAGCTCTTTTTCTCTAAACTCTTGCCTAAATCTTAAACCCGATAGTCTGAAGTGAACTCATAGAAGTCATATGTCTCTCTTGCGATAAACGTCCAAGAAAAAAAATAAAAGAGATAACTATTAAGGTATGCAAAAAATTAGTTTTATGCATCTTCTAAAACATAACATGCCTGATAGGTAACTTGCAAGACTGTCCATTAATTGGCATATGGTAGAATGCACAAAAGTAAAAATGTTGCATACCACTATTGGACACTTCACTTGAGGATGGAGAAAGTTTTGTTGTTTCAAACACAAATTTCTCATCCAAATTTTTCTTGAATAGTGTTAAAACTCATTGGCTTAACTCAATTTCAAAAGACGACTTATGAGATGAGGATTGCCCATGACTTATATACCCATTACTCACTCTAACTTTTCAATGTAGGATTAATGATATCTAACACCCCCCTCAAAATCAAGGTGGTGGAAGCTTGAGTTTGGAATATAGTAGAACCGGATTACGGCTTGAGAGAAGAGATACCTAACCAACGGCTTAAGAGACACCGAATGGCTATGGCTTGAGAGAAGAAAACTAGGCCAACGACTTAAGAGATATCGAATGGTAATGACTTGAGAGATGAGATTTGAGAGATACCGAATGGTCACGGCTTGAAAGATTTTTGAGAGATAAGATAACAGATTACGGGATTGTACTACAATATTGTGTGGAGGAGTTGTATGATTGAGAGTTGAAGTGGGTGACCTAGCTCTGACACTATGTTAAAGTCTATTGGGCCTAACTCAATCTCAAAAGACATTTTATGAGATAAGGATTGTCCATGGCTTATATATCCATTACTCACTTCAATTCATTCCAATGTGAAATTAATGATATTTAACAAATAGCAACAAACTTGGCCTGATACCATTCCAAACAAAGAAAAGAAAAATCAACACAATGTCACAAGTCACAACAGGACAATATACCAAAAACCATGCAACATTGAAATGTAAACAATCTTGGTCTAAGATTGGTAATTAAATTTAAACCATACAAGATTGTACAAAAAGTGGACAAGTTGTGACTTAAGCCAACGAAGAGTGGATAGAGCACTCTTATTAGCCTCCATAAACCGTATAAAACACTCAAATTTAGCAAAAAATTTAACAACACACCTCTACAGCAGCCTCTCTATTTCCCGAAATATTGAAGCTGATGAATAGTGGCTCCTTGAATTGGAGGAGCAACTGTTCATCTGCTTAAGGGATTAACTAATCTATTTTTCTCTCTCTTGCATTCTGTTTCTCGCGCCAAGAATAACGGAAACAACAACAAAAACAACAACAACAAACAAAGGTGAAGTAGCAGCAGCAGCAAACTATTTGATGATGGTGAGAGTGACAGTAAAGATGGAGGCTCAAAACGAAAATAATAATAATAATAATAATAATAAGCACCGCTGAAAAAAAAGAAAATGAGAGAAAGAAAGAAAGAAAGAAAGAAAAAAGAAAGAAAATGAAGGAGGGGGACGAACTGGGGAGGAAATGAGAGAAATGGGTGAGAAAAGGGGAGAAGAAAAAAGAAAGGGAGAAGAAGTCTGGTGGGAGAGAAGAAAAAAGAAAAAAGAAAGGGAGGGGGTACGTGGGTGGTGGGGAAAAAAAAAAAGAGGAGTAGGTGTACGTGGGTGGTGGGAAAAAAAAAAAAAAAAAAAAGAGGGAGGGGATATACAACGGGAAGAGAGGGAGAGTGAAGAGAAAAATGGGAAAGGTAGGTATTTTGAGAGTTGTGAAAAAAATAAATAAATGAAAATAAAATAATAAAAATATATTAAAAAATAGAATAGTAAAATAAAATAGGGAGTCTGATATAGTGTGATTTACTGTGCTTTAGTCAAATTAGATAAAGTGAGTTTTTTTAGAACAAATTTAGCAAAAATTTGAGGAGATTAATAAGAGTGCTCTAAGAGTAACAAAAATACATTGATACTCGCTATGATGATGCATTTTATAATGCTACTCCTAGTGGCTCTCGTTTTTAATCAACAACGAGGCTCGGAGTTTGATTTTGTCCGGAGGGATGGAGGCGGCGCAGCACAGAACAAGTGTGTGTGTGTGGAGAGGGAGTTACAGGGCTGTGACGATGGCGACTTGAATATCATTATAATTAGAGAAAATTTATTACATCACCAGAAGTTATCCAAAGAAAATATATTGTTAAAAATATTTGTTAATAGTATTGTTATGTTTATTGTTATTAATATTGTTCTTAGGTATAATATATGATTCTGGAATTTTTTTTATTTTTTTTATTTATTACCTTGAATGTTGTTTACTCACGGCAATTCGGATTTTTGGTATTTTTATTAATCTAGCTAAGACAAAATTAATTCTTTTAACATGAATCATATCTCTATTACTTACTTAAAAGAATATTGACAAGATAAGTCTTGTATTGTTTGAAAGGAAAGAATTTTAGCCTGTGAAAAATATTTTTTGAACAATCTACAATGATTTGAAGTTATGTATCATGATAAAAGTGTTTTAAAGATAGGAAATTCTTTAAATGGCTAAAAAATTTCCAACAAACAACATGATATAAGATGAATTGTTATTGTTATTGTTATTGTTTTATTTATTAGGTTTATGAGTATTGTTCATATAGCGTATTTGTTTTTAGTTGAAGTCTACTATGCAAATTTTCTGACAAGTTAAATTGAAATTTTATTATTATTTAGCATATAATTTTTTATGTTTGATATACGACTTGTC
The DNA here is from genome assembly GCA_907173295.1 of Fagus sylvatica. Classification (NCBI taxonomy): domain Eukaryota; kingdom Viridiplantae; phylum Streptophyta; class Magnoliopsida; order Fagales; family Fagaceae; genus Fagus; species Fagus sylvatica. The sequence goes on from OU015764.1 coordinate 25,374,218, forward strand.
CCATGTAGGCATAATCAGAATCACCTAATTATAACTGGATATTTCTAAATATATTCTAGATGGTTTAATGCCTTGTATTTCAACATCAAAGACTCCAACTTCTATCATGATTATATAAAAATACTTGTTTTAAAAAAGATGTTTACCTTGTTGATAAAGAGCCATAAAGTTGACACAAGAACCGGAAGAATCAAATAAATATATTTGAATTTCTATGACTATTCCCGAAATTAGCAACATTGTAGGCCAACACCCTTGTGAAACCTGCAATGTTCAACATTCTGTTTAGAAGAATTAAAAAACAAAAAACAGAAACAAAAATCACAAATAAAGAGAATAAAACTAACCATAATTACTAATTTAGAGAGGCTAGATAACGAAAGTGCAGGAAAAATAAAATATTCAAGTCAATTAAGCTCCCTCGTGTTACCTCGTGACGAGGTAGGGCCACTTCAACGACGTTTGAGAGGCTTAACGAAAGTGCTGCTCTACTTACAAAAATCTATTTTCACTTACTTATATATCTGAACAGTCAAATGTGACTGTTGCCGTTTTCTAAAAACTTGTCCTCAAATGTGTCTTTCATGTGGATTACCGATTGTAGAAAATACTTCATGTATTTCATTTCAAATTTTCAATTGAGTCACCTGCTATGTACATTAAACATAACTTTTCTTAACCTTTTTCTTTCTTTTCTTTTTCTTTTCTGTTTTGAAAAAAATATAATATTTTTTTATTCAAACCCATTTTATCAGGGCCGGCCCCGAGATTTGAGTTGCCCAAGCCCGTCCCAATGTTGGATGCCCATTATTATTAAATATTAAAAAAAAAATTTAATGCAAAATCAAGGTTACATTGTGTTTTTTTAGCTTAAATTACATTAAAAAAAATTGTAATTAGAGTATTCTTCTTTTCTTTTGTTTGTATAACTTTTCTTAAAACTTTTAATTCAGAAAATAAATCTAAACAATCAATATCAATAGATTTCTCATGTGTGAGAGCACTTTTCGAGATAAAAGACATTTTTAAAACTATCATTGTCAAACGATTTAAAATTTTCTAAACTAAATAGAAAATCAAAAAGCTTTCCAAATGATTGAAAATGTTCAAATATATAAGAAATAAATTGATGAACCATAAATAGGGAATAACAGATATCATATAATATATAATACTATTATACATTCATGCCTTTACACAATCTCAACGCAATCTAGTATACATAGTAAAATGTTAATAATTACATTAATTAATATTAATAATAATATTATTATACTGATAAATTCATAGAAAATAATAATCACCACTTATACAAAATATTAACCAATACTAGTATACAAGGCAACAAACATTTTTGTCTAATCCCTATTAAAGAAATTATTTTAATGCTAAATTCTTTAACTTTGCTTTTTTGGTTGCTATTTGTTAGCACACCAGCCACCCACGTTTGTGGGCTTAGGTGTTTCCAGACAAAAGTGACTCTCCATGAGTCACGTGTAGGAGGTGTAGCCTTTGATGATTTTCTCCACAAACGAGCTGCAGACTCAAATACAACTATACAGCTATTTTTTTTTTTTTTTTGCCGTGTGGTTGCCCCTATGAGGGGGGGTTGCCCTAGCCCAGGGGCTTGCTGGGCTTACCCCTGGGCCGGCTCTGCATTTTATGGAACCCCCCCCCCCCTCCTCTTTTTTTAGTATAATAAAATCATAAACTCCTTTCCAAAAATAAAAATAAACCCTTCCACTCAAAATAAACAAAATTTTATTCATGACTATTTAATTATAAATACTGATACTGACCCAAATTAAACCTTAACGACGACTAACTCGGCATGGACGATAGTATTAAAGCATCCAGCTGTATACAACCTTAAACCCACGTGTCAAACGTGCCAGCTCTTCTACCCCTCTGGAAAAGTAAAAAACATAATTGAAGGACCGAAATCAAGGACCAGAACGGTTACAAATCATGACCGGACGGTTACAAATCCAGGCATAAAGACCATTTAATGCCAATAAACGGCTAGAAGGCTGGAGCTTCCCTATATAAACCCCAGGAATTCTCAGATTAAGGTATTCACTATTTTTCTCATCTCTATACTCTCTGAATCCGTGCTCTTACTCCAGATAATCGTGTTTTTGCTAACTTAAGCATCGGAGGCTCCCCCCCACCGGACCACCGCCGGTGCCCCCTTTTACTTGTTTCTCTGTTTTGCAGGTACATTCACTCGTCGGTGAGAGCCCCGTCCATTCGAGTCGATCAGTGCACGAGCTCACTGATTTTTAGGCATTATCAGTTGGCGCCGTCTGTGGGAACGACTTAACAAGCTACTGTCGTTCTTAGATCAAAAAGGGCTGCACACGGATCAATAGCGATCATGGAAGGAGCTCCCAACGACGGAACCAGTGCTGGTCCCGCCATGACCCCAATTGAGAGACAAATGCAGGTCATTGCCACCAGCATTCAGGATCTTGCTCGAGAAACATCTCGTCAGAATCAGGAGTTATGGCAGGCCATCAGGAAGGGGCCCCCAGCCCCCCATGACAACAACCAACCTCCCCCGCGGGGAGAAAACGGGTCGAACGACCAAGAAGCTGACAACCATCAAGTCACCCGTCGCAGGGGAGGCGAAGTGGAGAGAACCCCACCCCGGAGCAGGCACAGGGCAGAAAGCGCGGGAAGTTCCGCTCCACCCAGCCAGCGTAAGACAACAAAATCAAACCGGTCGTCTAAGCAGCCAGAACGACCAGATAGGTCGTCCAAGCAGCCTGAACGACAAGACAGACCGGACCATTCGTCCAGTTCCTGAAAGACAACCGGGACGTTTTCGCATGGAGTCATGAAGACATGCCAGGTATCAACCCTTCCATTATCTCACATAAGTTAAACGTTGACCCCTCTCTTCGCCCAGTAAAACAGAAACGGAGGGTCTTCGCACCAAAAAGAAACAACGCAATCATGGAAGATGTGGACAAACTCCTTGCGGCAAACTTTATCAGGGAAGTATTCTACCCCGACTGGCTTGCCAATGTAGTCATGGTAAAGAAAAGTACCGGGAAGTGGCGAATGTGCGTCGACTTCACCGACCTGAACAAAGCTTGTCCGAAAGACAGCTTCCCTCTTCCAAGAATAGACCAGCTAGTCGACTCGACAGCTGGCCATAAACTACTAACGTTTATGGACGCTTTTTCAGGTTACAACCAAATAGTGTTGGACGAGAGTGATAAAGAGAAGACGTTTTTCATCACCAGCAGGGGACTCTTCTGCTACAAAGTGATGCCATTCGGACTAAAGAACGCCAGAGCCACCTATCAACGACTGATGAACAGGATGTTCCACGACCAAATCGGCCGGAACGTTGAAGTCTACGTCGACGATATGCTGGTGAAGTCCAAGGAAGAGGACGACCATCTGGACGACCTCAGAGAGACGTTCGAAACACTCCGCAAATACCAAATGAAGCTGAACCCAAGTAAGTGTGCATTTGGTGTTTACTCAGGCAAATTTCTTGGTTTTATGGTTTCGCAGAGAGGCATAAAGGCAAACCCAGACAAGATCAAAGCAATTTTAGAGATGCAACCACCGAAGACCACCAAAGAAGCCCAAAGACTAACAGGAAGAGTGGCTGCACTGAACCGGTTCATGTCCCGATCAACAGACAAATGCCTACCCTTCTTCAAGACTTTGAAGAAAGCCTTCGTGTGGACTGACGAGTGTCAGCAAGCATTTGAAGAACTCAAGAGGTACCTAACAGAACCCCCATTGCTTAGCCCGTCTAAACAAGGCGAAGAACTCTACCTGTACCTAGCTGTTTCACCAACGGCCGTCAGTTCCGCACTAATTCGAGAAGAAGATAGACGACAGTTACCCGTCTATTATACAAGTCGAGCTCTCAGAGGGGCCGAGGAAAGATACCCACCTATGGAAAAACTAGCATTTGCCCTGGTGACGGCAGCAAGGAAACTTCGCCCATACTTCCAGGCCCACACTATAGTATTGCTCACCAACCACCCACTACGGAAAGCGATGAACAAGCCCGACGCAGCCGGATGACTTATACAGTGGTCAATCGAGCTTAGTGAGTTCGACATCGACTACCGACCACGAACAGCGATCAAAGCTCAAGCCCTAGCAGACTTCATAGCAGAATTCACCTCGAAAGATGACGAGCCAACGGAAGACGTCGAACAGTCATCGAGGTGGACGATGAACATAGACGGGTCGTCAACAAAAGACTCAGGCGGAATAGGCATAGTCTTGAAATCACCAGAAGGCGACACCATCAAACAAGCTGTGCGGCTTCAGTACCCAACCACCAACAACGAGGCCGAGTATGAAGCTCTGCTGACAGGACTTAAAATAGCAAAGGTACTGGGGGCAACAGAACTGGACGCGCTTAGCGACTCCCAGCTAGTAGTGGGACAGGTAAACGGAGACTACGAAGCAAAGGAAGGGCGTATGCAGCAATACCTGCACCTGGTCCAGCATCAAATAAACCAATTCCGAGAGGTAAGACTCAGTCGCATACCATGAGAACAAAACACAGAAGCAGACCAACTAGCCAAATCCGCCTCGTCGTCATCAGTTGACGATAAAATCAAGATCGTCCGACAATCAAGCCTACAAGCAACTGAGATGAACCCCGTCCACATTGAAACCTCCTGGATGACACCGATAGTTTCATATTTACAGGGAGGGACGCTACCAGAGAACCGACACGAAGCCAGACGATTAAAGGTACGCGCCTCACGTTTTCTCATGTTGCAGGGAACATTATACAAGAGGGGCTTCTCCCTTCCTTATCTCAGATGCTTGGCCCCGGACGAGGCCAATTACGTTATGAGGGAAATACACAAAGGAATCTGCGGCGACCACTCAGGTGCACGAGCTTTACAAAGGAAGATCGTCAGAGCAGGCTACTATTGGCCGTCCATGCAGGCTGACGCCAGCAAATTTGTCCAACGTTGCGATAAGTGCCAACGGTTCGCCAACCTACTACATTCACCTCCGGAAAAGCTGGTACCAAATTAAACCTTAACGACGACTAACTCGGCATGGACGATAGTATTAAAGCATCCAGCTGTATACAGCCTTAAACCCATGTGTCAAACGTGCCAGCTCTTCTACCCCTCTGGAAAAGTCAAAAACATAATTGAAGGACCGAAATCAAGGACCAGAACGGTTACAAATCATGATCGGACGGTTACAAATCCAGGCATAAAGACCATTTAATGCCAATAAACGGCTAGAAGGCTGGAGCTTCCCTATATAAACCCCAGGAATTCTCAGATTAAGGTATTCACTATTTTTCTCATCTTTATACTCTCTGAATCTGTGCTCTTACTCCAGATAATCGTGTTTTTGCTAACTTAAGCATCGGAGGCTCCCCCCCACCGGACCACCGCCGGTGCCCCCTTTTACTTGTTTCTCTGTTTTGCAGGTACATTCACTCATCGGTGAGAGCCCTGTCCATTCGAGTCGATCAGTGCGCGAGCCCACTGATTTTTAGGCATTATCAAATACAAATATAAATAATGATAAAAAATTATCAGTATTTGTATTTTAAAAAAATATTTATATTTCTCGCATGTGCATTGGTAGATCATCATAATGTTATTGTTAAGTTTATTGTTATTGATATTGTTCTTCGTTTGAACCTCAAAATCAGTGACATAATCTCTTAGCATGTCTTCAGGTAGCCTCGGATCATGTTCCTTTGCAGGCAAAGAACAAGGAATATGGCCCCAAAACCAATTCTTTCTATATGACTATTCGTTGCAACTTTCCCCAGAGCACATGAAAAATGAAAAGCTTGCTACTCATGTGTTTATGTGCATCCTGAAGGTATAAGAGTGATCACACCATAATAATGTGGACACTCGTATGCCATAGCCTAACCTTTTGGTGTTGGCTATTCCCTTGAGAAGAGAGAAACCCAAATAACTGCTAATAACCGTTTGACGATTATTGACAGTTATTGGAAGTTGAGTAATTGTAGAAGAAGTTATTCTCCAAACTATTGACAATTCTATTATAAATAGAACTGTTAAACGTTACAATTATTCTAACGTTGCATTCTCTTTCTCAAGTGATAAACACCTTATGGGAATCCACCAGTTTATTTGTTTTTACTTTGTTATTTCCATCAATGGTATAGAGCCTTCATGGTGGAAGAAGAGAGAAAGAAAAATTCCTTAAACTTGTTGTCAGTGATCTCTAAGACCATTGACAGACAAGTTTTAGGATTAGCAACAACAATTACTTAGTATAATCACCATCGCTTAATTGTTTTTCCTACAGATAATTTATTTCAAGTGACAATTGGAGGTTTGCGTTATACCAGAGATTTAGAGCAACTTGAAGATCTCTACAACAAAGAAGAAAAATATTGGAAGAGATTTATTGAAAAATCTAGTGAAGAAGAAGATATTCACAGTGAGAAAAATATTCTCACTCTGGAAAATCTTCTCAGTGAAATTCCAAGTGAAGTCAAAGAATTTGTGGAAAAGAACGACACCATTGGAGGTGAATCCTTTTTAGAGAATTCGGGAAGCATTGGAGATCACTCTTCAAATTCTGACGAAGAAGAAGATGAAGGCAACAACGTGGTGGAGATCTCACCACCGCCGCCCAAAGCCATTCCAACGCTGCGCAAGTCAGTCTCACCCAAGCCACTGCCGTGCGAAATTTTTCAAGCCAAAAAGTCTTCATCACCATTGCACAAAAAGTCCCTTCCATTCACTGCTGCAATCCATAATCCAGGCAAGCGTGTGCTGTGTGAAGAAAAAGAATTGAGTTTTTGGGGCATTGGCAACGACGACATTGTTTGGGGAAAAGAAACTTATGGAAATTTAAAAGGGCCAAAGCCTGAAAGGTCAAGTTCAACACTTTTTAAGTCTATTATTGAAGCCACACCTGTGTTTAAAACTGGCCCACGTATTAGACAAACTGTCCGAAAAAGTGTTTCCAATCAATTTCAGAAATTCACATTTAATTACACAAATCAGGCCCAAGCCCAACTAGCCCAAGCATGCAACCCGCGTGGATCAGCGTTCCAAGTGCGGGACCCGATCCGAGGCACTCCAGCACAGGCGAGCCTCTCCAATTCGGATCTGACCCAGACGCATGACCCGGTTCATGAGGCACGCGACCCGCGCCTCTTCAATACGGATTCGATTTGTGGATCGAACCAAGCACGCGACTCGGTCCGTGCTTTTGGCCAGGCGCCAGATCCATTTGTGCATGGTTTGACCCACGAGATCTACCAATTCGGCCTAAACCACCCATTTCAAAATTGGGTTTGGACTAGAAACCCTAATTTGAGAATTTCTAACCCATATGAAGCTTGATTTAGGCCATTCAAGCGTCGTTACGATTAATAGCGCAAGGAGAATTATTCTGGAAGGTATCCAAATCCTCATTTTCACCGCAAAAGCTTCCAAAGGGGGAAAGTTCTCAATTAAGTTAAGGATTTTGGTAAAATCCTTACCAGTACAATTCTGATTCAAGTCATGGTGATTAAGCATATCCTCGTGGAAATCCCTACAAGTATTAGAGAAGGCATTATTATCCATAAGAATATTTAATATGTCTATTTTTCAGTTTGGTGTGTTTTATTTATTAAATTATAGTTTGGTGTGGTTTGTTATAATTAAAAGTGTGGTGTGTTGAATTAAATGTGTTGTATTAAAGTATTTATTGTATTGTGAATAGTCTTCAAAATTGTGTAAACAATGGTTACTAAAAATTCCATTGATTCTTCAAGAATCCCTGTACTTAATGGAATTAATTATAGAGCATGGAGACGTCACATATCTTATCTTTTAACACATGATAAGACTTTAGATACTTTGTCCACAACAAAGCTTGATCAAAGTGATAACCAAGAAACTGAAAAATTAAGGAAGAAGTGGGACGAGGATGATGCACTTGCAAAAGCTTCAATGATGCACCACATAAAAGACAACATCATCCCTTTATTTGAAGAAAGGCCAACAACAAAAGATATGATGGATGCTTTGGAAACCAAATATGGGTGTCACTCCGACACTCAAATACAATTGTTGTTGGATAAATTCAACAATATCAAGATGAATGAGGGTGACAAAAGAACTTGTGAACCAATTGGAACTCATTACAAAAGAACTTGCTGATGCTAGGCACACTCTATCAGACAAAATGCAAGTAACAGTTGTTCTCAATAGTCTTCCTCCATCATGGGATCACGTAGTCACATCCTTAACGCATTCTGGCAAAGAACTTGCAATGACTACACTCCATGTATTGCTGATGCTCAAGGAAGATAGGATGAAGAGAAAGAAGAGAAACAATGCATCAAGTAGTTTGATAATAGCACAATCCTCACATGCAACTCCATTCAAGCCTAAGTACAAATTCAAGGACAAGCGGTTTAAGAAGCAATGGACAAGGAAAACAAGACAAGAAAACAAGCCTCGAGATGCTTATTATCGATGTGGTAAAAAAGGACATTACAAAATCAACTGTCCACTAAATAAAAGGTCCAAGAATAAAGGCAAGGAGATTGCTATGACTATCACTGAAGCGTTGGTCATAAAGTCTCCTCCAACATCTTGGTGGGTTGATTCTACTGCCACAAGACACATTGCAAGGAATCGTGAACTGTTTGTTGATCTTAAGGAAAAGCAACTGAGTGAACACAGAGTGTACATGGGGAATAACACTTACAGTGATGTCCTTGGAGAAGGTAGGTGCAAATTCTCCATTGGTGATTCTGTCATTGTGTTGAATAATGTGTTATATGTGCCTAGCGTTCATAGAAACTTGATTTCTGTCCCTTTGTTGGACGAAAAAGGCTTTGAAGTTAAGATGAAGTCTAATCGTGTGTTTATTAGTAAGGGTGATATATCTATATCTGGTATGAAAGTAAATAGTATGTATTTACTCAACTGTGATAATAATAAAGATTTCATTTCTGATTATTTGAATGTGTCAAATGTTTTAAATAATACTTATTTATGGCATTTACGTTTAGGCCACATCAATAAACAGAAAATGATGAGAATAAGTAAAAGTGGATTAATACCTCAAATAAATCTCGATGATTTTCATACATGTGAACCATGTATAAAAGGAAAAATGACTGCAAAACAGTTTCCAAAACATTGGAAATCATCAGATTTACTTGAAGTTGTCCACTCTGACATTTGTGGTCCATTGTGAACCAAAACTCATCGAGGAATGGAATACTTTGTTACTTTCACAGATGATTATTTCAGATACGGATATATCTATTTACTAAAATTCAAATCAAAAGCAGTTGAGAAATTTAAAGAGTTTAAATTAGAAGTCTAAAATCAATTGGGAAGATCAATCAAAAGCTTAAACAATGATAGGGGTGGTGAATATAAGGCTTTTGACCAGTTCTGTAAAGAAATGAGAATTAGACACATATACACTATGCCTTATAAGCCACAGCAAAATGGAATTGCAGAACGAAGAAACATGACTCTTATGGATATGATAAGATCCATGATGGCTTATGCTGATCTTCAAATTGTTTTTTTGGGGGAAGCTCTATCAACTGCAGCATATATCTTGAACAAAGTCAAGACAAAGTCCAAACCTTTGACACCTTTTGAAATTTGGATTGGAAACCAACTAGATATGACTAATCTCAAAGCGTGGGGCTGCAAAGCACATGTACTCATACCAAAGCCTTTACGAAACAAGCTTACAGATAAAACTTGGGAGTGCAAGTTTATCGGATATATGGAAAATGGGAGCAGATATAAGTTTTTCCACTCGGATAAAAGGATTAATTGAAAGCAGAGATGCTGTATTCATAGAAGATACCAAATTAATCACACCACTGGAACAGATCAAGAATTTACTTCATGCAGAACTTGAGGAATCAGATTCTCATGCATCAAATTTTTCTGATAAAGATCTTGAGAATAGTGGGAGAAAAAGAACAAGTCCTGAACTAGTAATGCCAAGTATAAATGCTGATGACAGTGGGAGAAAAAAGCAAAGGCGACCATCTTCAATGTTAAAAGATTATTATCTAATGGAAAGCAAATTTTGCGAAAGCAATGGAAAGTCATGATGCAGAACAATGGCTTAAGACAATACATGAAGAATTGGATTCAATATCCAAAAATGAAGTTTGAGACTTAACAAAATTGCCTGCAGGTAGAAAACCTGTTGGATGCAAGTGGGTACTGAGAAAGAAATACAATGCTGATGGATCTTTGGATAAATACAAGGCAATGTTAGTGGCTAAAGAATTTATTCAATAACCTGGTGTGGATTTTGTGGATACATATTCACCAGTGGCCAAGTTTGCTTCAATTCGAATAATCATGGTTGTTGCTGGAAGACTAGACCTTAAACTACATCAGCTGGACGTTAAGACTGTTTTTCTTAACGGGGACTTAAAGAGGAAATTTACATGGATCAGCCAGATGGATTTCAAATAAAGGTCCAAGAAGGAAAAGTTTGTAGACTGAAGAAATCATTGTATGGATTAAAGCAATCTTCAAGACAATGGTATTTGAAGTTCCATTAGGCAATATTGGATTTTGGCTATAAGACGAGTCCTCTGGATTATTGCGTTTATGTCTGGAGGGATAAAGAGAAATTGGCATTACTATCACTTTATGTGGATGATATATTGTTAGCCAGTAATTCTCCTGCCATGATGAAAGAAACTAAGTTTTGTCTAGAATCTAAGTTTGAAATGAAAGACATGGGCCCTGCCAACTATGTCTCGGGAATTAGAATCTCTAGAGATAGAGATTCAAAGTTAATATACTTGGATCAAGAAAATTATTTGGAAAAGGTACTTAAGAGATTTAAAATGGAGGAGTAGACCAGTGAGCACACTTGTTTCTAAAGGAACGATTCTCAACAAAAGTATGTGCCCAACCAATAAGACAGAACTTGAAGAAATGATAGTTGTTCCTTATGCCTAAGTTGTGGGCAGTCTAATGTACACAATGACAAGCACAAGACCAGATATATGTTATGCGGTAGGATTGGTAAGCAAATATCAATCCAATCCTGGCAAGGCACATTGGCAAGCAGTGAAACGGATATTCAGGTATCTCCAAATGACTAAAAGTATGAAGTTATGCTTTGGACTTGATGAATTAGAGATAAAAGGATTCATTGATGCTGATTTTGCGGGAGACACATATGATAGAAAATCTACTAGCAATTATGTGTTCTTGTTTGGTGGAACAACGGTTTCTTGGTTAAGTAAGAAACAAGGTTGTGTTGCTAATTATACAATGGAAGCTGAATACATTGCAAGCAGCACAGCGGTTAGCAATGCGGTTTGGATCAAACGTTTCATGGATAGTCTGAAACTAGATATGTATGATAGACTAGTAAATGTGTTTTGCAATAATAAGTCCTCTATTTCATTGATAAAGAGCGGAGCAAATAGTTCGAAAGGCAAACACATTGACGTCAACTATCACTATATTCACAATATAGTGGAAATAGGGGAAATAAAGTCCATTTTATTCCCTCAACTGAAATGATGGCCGATCCCATGACCAAGGGATTGACTCTGAACCAATTCAAAGTGCATGTAACATGTATGAGATTGAGAGGTAATTCAGTCGAGTTACATGGTTCTACAAGATCAGATGGACTTGAGGACGCCTAGGAGAACGATCAAATGCAGCTCTTGCAATGTAAAATATTGGTCATGTATAATTGCAAGAGAATCACTAACGGGAATGGGAAGTCACAGACCACATAGTTGTAAAGTCCATTAATATGCATCATGTGTGAACTGGGTGATATCCATGCTTGGTTAGTGAAAGACGCTGATAAGGTCATTTGAGGAAAGCCTAGGAAGTACTCGTGAAAATTTCAGCGCAGGTCAATGTATTATTAAATACATGTGGCTAAAGACGTCAATGATGGAATGGGTATGGATTGTTTTTCCCATCCATAAAAATTGATGTTGGTCACTTGAAAGATAGTGATTTGAAAGTCGTCTGGAGTACAATATCAGTATGATAATGTACGAAGATAGGTGTGGTCAGAATGGATGACAAGGAAGTGTGCACACAATGGTCAAGTTATCTTCTAACGCCGATCTGTATGGTTTATACAAATGAGAGTTGGTATGGAGTATTATTATTGGTATCAGGTTAACATATCGACTAGCTCATGCGATTTCACTTTATAGTGTGATCAAGTGGGAGATGAAAGTATAAGAGTGATCACACCATAATAGTGTAGACACTCATATACTATAGCCTAACCTTTTGGTGGTTGGCTATTCCCTTGAGAAGAGAGAAACCCAAATAATTGCTAATAATCATTTGGCGGTTATTGACAGTTATTGGAAGTTGAGTAATCGTAAGAGAAGTTATTCTCCAAAGTCCAAGCATTGTAACTGTTGACAGTTTTATTATAAATAGAACTGTTAACCATTATAATTATTCTAGCGTTGCATTCTCTTTCTCAAGTGATAAACACCCTTACAGGAATCCACTAATTTATTTGTTTTTACTTTGTTGTTTCCATCACATCCACTAACATTTCCTAACAAGGATTCATCCCCTTTTTGGCGTAGAGACTAAGAACACATGAAAATGTGAAGTTGTAAACATTGTACGCGATCACATTAAAAAAAAAAGTTCGACTATGCAAATATGAAAAATGTGGCCCAGCATAAATTGTACGTGCAGCCACTAAGGTCTGGGAAGCCTAGGACAGTATAACTATCTTGTCCCCTTTTAGATTTATGGAATTCACAACTTCCATATGGAAACCTCTAAAGCTCCCACACATCAAAGAGTCCCAAATATATTTGAAAACTCTCTAGAAGTTTCTAGAAAAGTCCTTAAGACTTGGCAAAATAGATCAAGTCAAAGGTCTCAAGACAGGGGCAGAGGGAGAGCGTGGGTTAAGGGAAGCCCCGGCTTTTACAAATTTACCCCTTCCTCTTGCATTATTTATTTATTTTATTTTTTTAATAAAAAATATTAAGTTAGGTATAAAATTTAATTATTGCCCCCCTTGGATTTTTATTTTCAGTTTTAAATTGTATTACATTTATGTAAATGATTGATAAATCATTTTTTTCCTTATATTACTCTTATACAATATGTAACTCATTAAATCAAAGTATATATGAAGCATATTTTCTTAAAAACAAATAAGTTTATATAAATGATTAATACATTATTATTTTTCCTTAATACACTTATTTCATACACAATTCATTAAATCAATACATATTTAAAAAATATGTTCCTATAAATAAATTCGTAAATCTCTTTAATAGAAGTTTTCTTTATTTTCTTTTTTTCAAAAAATCACGAATTTTGTTAAGAATTAGCAATTTACCGATCTCAAAAATATTGACACTAAAACTTGGTTGTTGTTGTGTAGAATAATATAAATATGATAGATTATTTTTTTGGATTAATATATATATATATATATATTATATTTATCTTGACTTCCCCTGGAAAAAATTTATGACTCCGCCACTGTCTCAAGAAGCATCCGGACTCAGCAGGGCAGGGAAGTAGGAGTTGGAGCACCTCATCTCTTGAATATAGGAATAAGCCCAAATATATACCATGTCTCAACACCTTTTGTACACATAAATGAACCCTCTAAACCTATTTCAAAGCACAAATGGTCCAAAAATGTTTTATTACCTATTTTAGGACATGAGACTTTGCATTCTCTTCTCCTCCGGCTGGTAATAATATTAATTAGACATTAGCTAGCCAATCACACCTAAAAAACTGTGCGATTTATGATGATTCCACTCAGACCTAGTCAGGAGCCCGATCTAGAATATGATATCGATAACTTGGAAACTACACTAAGGACTTAAGGGATTCAAGCCAAATGTTTTAATTAGCCTTTTTACAATTCATAGTTTTTTCAATAAAAAATAGTTTTTTATTGATTTTTTTAAATAATTTTTTTTTTAGAATTTTATAAAATATAAAATTAGAAATGAAAAATCTTTTTCTATATTTTTTTAAAGAAAAAAAAAAAAAAAAAAAAAATAAAATCACATAAGTTGCCTCGTCCATATCTTTCTTTTCAAAGTTCTTAGAAAGAAATTTCTTGGTTTCATGCAATAAACCAAGATCACTACTAGCAAGCAAAATGTAGTTAACATACAATATAAAAAATATAAACTTACTCCACTAACCTTAAGATAAATACACCAATTGATAGCGTTTTCTTTCAATCCAAATAATGTAATGGTATCATTGAACTTATGGTACCATTGTTAGGAAGCTTATTTAAGTCCGTATATTGACTTCTTAAGTTTGTAAGCCAAGTGTTCTTTTCCTTCAATGGAGAAACCTTCAGGTTGATTACTATAGGCTTCTTCCTCTAAACTCTCATTAGGAAAACGATTTTCACATCCATTTGGTGCAACTCCAACTCATAATGAGCCACCAAAGCCATAATGATTCTAAGTGAGTCCCTCTTGGAAACAGGTGAGAAGGTCTCTTTCTAATCAATCGTCATTTCTGAGTGAAACCTTTGGCCACAAGTCTAGCTTTAAATCATTCGATATTGTCCTTAGAGTCGCGTGTAGACCCACTTGCAACCAACTTTCTTATATTCTTTAGGCAATTCAACGAGATCCCAAACTTCATTTTGGTACGTTAATTTCAATTCATCTCTCATGACATTCATTCATTTAGTAGAATCAACACTTTCCAAGGCTTGTGAAAACGAAACCGAATTTTACTTGATCTTATATCAAAATCAAATTCTTGTAGAGATACCACATATTCATCTAAAATAGCATACTTTCTTTCTCTTTGAGATCTTCTTAATACTACTCCTTGTGGTTCTACCATATGTTTCTTTGGTGACCATATTATTATGGAGTGAAAGTTCATTAATTTGTTGTTCAATGTTGTTTGGTTATTCAACAACTGTAGGAATAGGCATTAGAACTTGCACTCTAACTTCTTGAATATTACATTTTGTAGATTATCATTCCCACTGATTTCACCATTTTCAATGAATATGGTATATTACTGATTTCCACAATTCCCATACTATAGTTAGGACAGTAAAACCTAAACCTTTGGTTTTGTACCCGAGATCAAGGAAAATGAGAAAGATAAATGAGTTTAGGAATTTTATTAAAAAAAATTTCCTTTTGTTTTTTATTTTTTATAATAAAAAATACTAAATTGGATTAAATAATAACAAAAATGCTGAGTTAGTAAGCTTAGGTGACATTTAACGGTTAGGTACCTAACTAAGATAGATGAAATGATCCTTTTGAAACATAAACAAACATATGGGATCCAAATGACAATTTTCAAAGTTAAGAGACTAAAATGATACACCCCCATACTTAAGAAACCTTTCGTGGACTTTAGTCTAATTTCTATCAACTAAAACCTCCTATTAAAAATAAAATAAAGAGGCTCACTGGGCATTCGCCTAGTCGAACACTTCTCCATTCTCCACCTAGTTTGCGTGAGTTTGATCCCCCTATATATATTTTGTGCATGTCTTTAGAGTACGATAGCCTTAGATCCAAATATATATATATATATATATATGTATCAAAAGTTTTCTATGAACTATTCAGATTCCATTACATTTTCACAACTTAATGTGTTTTTCCATGACTTAAAAATTAAATAAATAAATAAAAAGATTACACCAAACCCATCACAACTCACAAGCCACTTCAGTTTGTTGTGAAAAAGTTGCGAGATTTTGTTTTACCTATAGACTATCTGTAAAAATAAAACAGCAGTAACAATATAACAATCAAGCACCATAAACATTTGTATTATGCCTGAATTAACAAATATATAATACATAAATATTGTATGTCATAGCTCTCAAAGCATATACAACCAGCCTCTCCCCAAACCCCACCCCCCCACTTTTGTTTTACCTAAGAATCTGTAAAAATAAAACCAGTCAATTAACAATCAAGCACCATAAACTTTGTATTATGCCTGAATTAACAAATATATAATACATAAATATTGTATGTCAAGCTCTCAAAGCCAACCACCCCCCCCCCCACCCCCCCACTCCAAAAAAAAAAAAAACTCTTTTTTGGGAGCAAACCAAACCCCCGAGAGATGTAATAGTTCTGCTCTCTCTTTTTTCTATTTCTTTTTTGGTGAATAATAGTTCTGCTCTTTTGATATGAGAGTTACCACCTATATTCATCAAACAATTAATTCCTTCATTCATACGAACCAAAGAATACAGCAGTAATATTGGCCACTAGCTGAATTTCCATATAGAAATCAAAGCACTGTACAAGATGACATCAAGTGTATTTAGCATAGATGTCCAGCCCCACCTCCCGATAGTTACAGTCCATTTGAGTTGACAGGCCACTGCTCTTCTGAATGAAATAATCTAGAGTCTTTAGAGTTAGAAAAGGATGATAGGTAGGATGACCTGCTGTCATTATAATTTGCTGAGTGTAGATGGGATGAAAGGCCTAGGATCCTTGGCAATCCAGTGGTAGAATCCGTGCCCAAGCGTAAGTTCGAATTTTGGGGTAATACAACAGATTCAACCTCCTCAAGTGTCTACAAAACAACAAAAGATAGTTCAGGTTTTTTGCCAAGATGGGAAATATATAAAACCCATGATAGTCCAACAGTAGTAACCAAAATTCATGGTAAGGCCAAGTATAATTTCAATTGAATAATTTAGTCACGTACATAAAGAGAAAAGACGATTATGGTTGTCAAAAATGTCATAAGCACTGCTGAAAATCGAAGAGCTTTTCCACCATATTAACATAAGAACTAGATCTAATGAAGATTACATATATATAACCAAGGCCTACTCAATACATTTTGGGTCCTAAGACGATTAATTTAAGTGGGTTTCTTTTAATATTTAAATATTAATTAAGCATTATTTTTTAGTGAAACAAATTAGGGTTTCAATTGGATAAATTTTTATTAGCTAAATATTACGAGAGTCTTCTTGGATGTGGAGAAAATAATGTAAAAATCACCTCTCTCTATATATATATCAATTATTATCATATAACTTTTGAGATATTTTTGTACAATTTTGGAGGTATTTTGTTTAGGTAATAGAGGGCCTTGGAACCTTTTCAAATTTTTGGAGGGGGGGGGGGGGGGGAGGGAGCCTTAGGCTTAGGCCTTGAGCCAGCCTGTATATAACCAACTGAATTGACAAAATGCATTTTCTAAATTCTATTTTCTAGAGTAGAAGTCAGAATTCACAAAAATGAGGATTCTACTTCTACATTTTGCTTCTATTTCTACTAAAGTGCGTGGGACCCATTAAATACACACCAAACGAACAATGAAACCCAGCATAGATCAAACCATGCAAAACTTAAAAAAGAAAAACACAACCCGGCACACTTTGTTTTCCTTTTTCTTCCACCTACAAATGGCCGAACCTCAAAACCCATCATTTATCTACTAATTCTATCATTTAGTAGATAAATGATAAGAGTTTTTGGTTTATTTTTTTTAATTAAATAGGTGAAATTGTTAATTGGGTATATTGCTTTCTATTAGAAACTTTGTTATTTACAAATTATCTAATTAAAAATAAAATAATGCAATTTTCTTGTTATTCAACATTGTAAGAATTGTTTACTTCCAAAATTGTTTGTGCAGGTGTATTGGTTTTTTCATACTTGACTCCTTTTATATGTATTTGGAATAGGACTATATGCAGGTAAAATTAAATATTTATATAAACAAATGAAATTTAGGAACCATCACCAAGTATTGGCAAAAAAGTGTATTATGTATTTTGATATTATTAATGGTGATTGTATTTTAGTATATATTAATATTTGAAATCTATTTTTTGAAACATTCAATTTTTTATGTGTACAATTTATTTATAAGAAACCATTAATTTTTTGTTACTATCATCTTATTAAATTTTGGTTTACTATGTGAAAAAATGCATTCTACATTTCTTAAAACTAAACACAATTTCATTCAGCATACGTTTTTTGTAGTAAAAGTTTCAGCATAATACCAAATGTAACTTTTTAGAGAAATACATTCTATCATAATACAAACGGCAAAATGCATAACGCATTATGCTAGAATGCATTCCAGTGGAATGGATTCTCAGTGTAGAGATTCCAAACGCAGCCTTATGTTTGGTAAGGTTTCGAGGATGACAGCAAATTTTATTTCTGGAAATTGGGCCATCAAAGCATAGATTAAAAAGGAGACTAGAGGTGGCTGGACTGCCACCAACATAATCCCTTCCCTTTTCACAATCCTAGTATTCTGGACAAAGTCACAAAACTACTTATTATATTAATCTTTGTACTATTTAAAAGTTAAATACCTGAATAGCTTGTTGCAAAACATTGTACATTTCTTTTGTCTTTTTTCTTTTTGCAGCAAGCTCATCCTGCTCCTGCAATAGCTCTTCAAAAAGGTTCTCTCTGCATATTTACCAGTAAAAACATGCTCAAATTTCACCATTAACATTTATATGCAGTGGTTTCTAAATGATGATCTAATAAAGTGCCATAAAAGTGAAACATGTTCATTACAGAGTATTTCACACAATCCATGGTTCATGATTAGCAAGCCTAAAAATCAGCTGATCCGGATGAAATAGGTAGTCCTCACCAGTACAGTTCTTTTCATGTGTCAAGAGTGCTGACACAATGCATCCTTTCGAGCACTTTACAGATGTCTTATTGGCTGGTTCTCATATCTCTGAAGTCCCAACAAGACTGAATTTTCTTGAGACTTAAAGTTCCAATTACAATAAAAGAACAAAATGAAAACCAGAGACTATATGACAATCCCCAAAATGTCCACTTTGGGGTAATCAGAATCATTTCATCACACTTCAATTTCTCTGTAATCCTTGTCTTGTTGAATGTCCTGGGTTGTAATCTACAAGGTTTGTTTATTCTTCACATGAATCACCAGCCAGTTGAGTGCACTGATACACAATCTCAATTCTTTCATGAACTTCTAAACCTCACATGTCAAGAGACCTTTTAAGGATTATTTCAGGTACTTAAACTTAAAAAAAACTAGTCACAACAATCAAGTAATAAAAGATGTAGTTGAACATACTAGTTATTTTGTTGGCGTACAATGGACCATTGGTGAATATATTTATTGCACAAAGTGGGATCTAAAGCAACACATATTAATCAAAATACAATGCAGTAATTAACTGAACAGACAGGAAAGGAGATGGCTTATCACACATACTGGATATATTAAGTATTCAAAAAATAAATTTCAACAGTACCAGTTGTCTAATGATAATAAAAAAATAAAGACCCAAGAGTAGGTGCGTTAAACACATACCTGTACAGTTTTTGTATAAAGGTGCAATGAAGGTCCCTTTTTGTATGATTGACCTAGAATACATTAGCAATAACATAAACATTAAATGGAGACAAGGTGTCAAAAAGAAAGGATAAAAGAAGTTACCCAAATATAAAGCAGACAAATGGACAAGGGACTACCAAAGGGAAAGAGACTTACCAGAAAGTGCATTACAGCTTTTGGAACTAAGTCTTGAATGTTCTTTCTGACAATGTCATAGTAAGACCTCAAGAGTAATTTTGTTACATTTATTTCTACTTCTTCATTCTCTGTCATTTCAAGTGGCCTTAAGATGGATGGGGGCTGGACAAGAGAGTGATATAAATTGGAAAATGGGCAAATGAATACCACATAACAAATTACATACATAGAAATAAAGATCTGTGAGCCACACTATTACCTCTCTCAATTGGATTATAGAGGGCATCTGCTCCACATGGTGAACAGTTTCACCGAGTGTTCTGCTATCTTGACTCTCTCCAGATGATGCTCTGCTTCCAAATATTGATGAAATTCCCCATGTCCTAGTCGCTGTATTACCTCCTACATTGCAAGTAGTAATGTTACTGCTCATGTAGCCTTTTTGTTTCTAAGAAATAATTGCATTGATGAAAAGATTTACTACTCATGTAATCAACGACCATAGCAACCACAATGCGCAAATGTCTGCCATAGCCATCCATATGTACATACCATAAAAATGCTTATAAAGATCAGATTTTCCTTTTTTATTGGTAAGTTATGCATCCAATGGGTCTTGATTCTTGAACTCACCCTCCACTTTGCTCTTACAAGGAGATAAGGTGCCATTTCAGAATTTTTCAGCAACTTATTTGGATTTTACAGAAATATATCCTCTTCCCATCTGTCAAATAAATGTTTTCATTTTTAAGATATTTGGAACTATCAACTTATCCTTTGGCAAATTATTATAGTTAGTATAAGTATCTGATACCAAAATTCAACTAAAAGATTTTGAATACTAAAAAGCATGCTATTGACAACATTAACAACAAAGAGCACATAAATTTTGCATCACTAAAATGCTCATACTGTCAAATATATACATATTGATGACATGGATTTCAGAAACTTCGCCCCAACTAATCCCATGGGCATGAGCAATCCCCCTGTCCCACACGCACTGGGTAATCACCAAGCGCCTTAGGTGTGGTCCAAAAGGGATCTGTTGTCATGGGGTGTCAAATCTGCAACTTACACTTCTTTAGGTGTATTTTACGGCTCGTCCTACCACTAAGCTACCCCCTTGGGGTTACTCATACTATCAAAATAGTACCTACAAATCCCAAGCACATCCTCTGTGTCACCTCTAGGTTTGAGTCAAGTGACATCTCATTTGTTTTATGTGACTTCTATTTCCATATTAAAAGTATTAATGATATTGTTTTTTTTTTGCTTTGCAAGATATGTAGCTAAGAGTCACCCTATATGTTGATTCAAGGTTAATATATGTCATTATTTTTTCACATAATGACTAAATTAAGAGCTAACCTAACTTAGACCTCCAAGTACTTGGTTCAATATTTCAATGTGAAAGTGTAAAATCCAAATGATGAAATTTAGGTTTTCTTCTTTTCTTTTCTTTTTTTTCTTTTTTTTTTTTTGGGGGGGGGGAAGCGGGGTGTTGCTGACAAATTACTACAAGACCATAATATAAGGGCGAGTCCAAAGGGCTCTTCTTTAGAAAGGTTTCCTACGTTAAAAAAAAAACATACGTTGGAATTTGATATGCACCTGGCTAAGCGTTGCACGGATACGGTATCAGGTACGATACGGATACGGGGATGCAACATTTTTTTTTAAACTTATGGTACGATATGTTAGGGATACGGAAATTAATTAATTAAAATTTTTTAGGTATGTTTTAAATATTTTTGGACATAACTTCTGTTTATTTTAGGTTTTAAAATTAAGTAACAACAATAAAAAACTTAAAAACATATTAAAATTAATTTAAATTTAATAATAAATAGCAAACAATACAATGACACTGACACCCATAAAATGTTGTTTCAAGTACAAACCAAGAGTTAAGGTAAACTAAGCGTATTGGGTACGAATCAGACTAAAATGAAGTACCCGTGCATCCTATCATGACATGGGACAGATTTAGGAAACCTATCTACATGCGGTTGTGGTGGGCTTAGGATTAGAAGAATTTCTGGATCTACAGTCCAGAAATTCTTGTGTGCTGGGAGGCATTTGATTTTTTGATAAAGTTCTATTATTTATCAAAAAAATAATTTCTGGATCTACATTCTGAATTACAATGTAATGGTTATTACATGTTAGTAAATTGAATTGCCAAGAGCCTTGTAGCTTTCAAAGGGGATGCTCTAGATCTAACCATGCTATAGGTGCTGCATCGCCTCATTATCACAATATGTAGCAATTAGTCTTAACAGACCAATAGCAAAGATACCCATCCATCTATCAGAAGATCATTATATGCATGCACATATGTAAATGGCGTACCATACATCTTTAAGTAAAGACTTTGTAGCATATGTCACTATAAATTGTGAATATCTCACTTATACTATCCAGCCCAAAAGAAACTTATTGCACCATTGTAATCATTATACCATCAGTTTTCCTCATCATACATCAGTTCTTTTATAAGTAATATCAATATTTTATTAATAAAGAGAGAAATATGAAATATACATTTAAGTATGCAAGCATCCAGTGGGACTTGAACCTATGATCTCACCCTCTTCTGTCCCATTCTTAAGGGAAGAGGAAGTGTCATTTGAGCTAGAATTACCAAACTCAGAAAATTATACATGCTAATTATCCTGAAGTAAAGAATGATAACCAAACTTAGGAAATTATCAATATTAAAAGGAGCTTACCTGATGATACAGGTCTCTCATTATTCAAAGGAGGACGACTTCCCTGCCAAAATCCAGGCAAAAAGTAGATGAGGACATAATTGAAAAGAAGATGACCAATCTAGGCAGTTGCAAAATTCAGTATGCTCCAAGCTGTCTTTAACGGAGTCCCAATAGTTGCTGCCCCGCCGAATTAAGAGGGAATATTTAAATAGTTGGGGGGAGGGAACCCATTTCCATGACAATCATTAATTCTAAGTGCTATAGTCAAAGAATGTATTCAGGGGAATAGATATAGCCACATGAATAGCTTTAAGAAACCAAAATTCTTTGAAATGTTATCTGCCCCATTTGACATGCATACACATGGTAGAAAGCTAGAAGAACTAACCTCACTACAATAATCCTTACTTCATTAAATATTTCCCTTTATTTTTATTTATTATTATTATTATTTCCATGATTTATCAAGAAACTTTCGCATTTTCCTCATTTATATTTGTCTCTCATTAGAGATTGAATAGTATCTCAAATAATTTGAGTTGTGGCCTTGGATACCGAATCACACCAAGCAATCCGATTGGTCCAACCATGATTTGGGCCCTAAAAGGCCAATCAACCCCAAAAGCATACAACTCAATTACCAAGGTAGAATCATTCAATCAATAGTTGGAACCCTCGACCTGCGAAACTATTAACAGGTCTTGCACGTTCTTGCAATTTTACTCTTTTTTTCTTTGCTCCTGAAAATGCTAGAATGACACATGTCGTTCTCTCCCTCAAAGTCAATGAAGGAGAATTAAGCATGTCATACTCTCCCTCAAAGTCGATGAAGGATGACATTTAAAGAAAAATTCTAACATAACCCCCCAAAACCTAGGTCCTTTGTCTCGAGCTTGACCCCTACCACCCAAAACAAAACCCTAGCCCTATCACTAATAGCCAACCATTTCCAATCTCTCTCTCTCCAAACCATTTTCCAAGGTAAAGCATTAGATCCTCTGGATCCAAGATGTGAATACGGGACCTCGGACCGACCACCAAGCATATTAGTAACATGTGGTGTGTGTCCCTTGCAAATGCTCCTCACGTGTGCAATGTGTAAGGAATGTGTGTATTAAACGGAGTCCCCATCAATCATCAGTATTCTAAAGTGTGATTGGTCACCTACATTTAATTGATTTTAGCATTGTTCCTAGGTCATGAAGGTCCTAAGGTCTTCTAACCTAAGCTAGGTAAAATCATGTATCGAATCATAAACATAGAAACAAAGATTCGGTTATGCATGGGGAAGATGCTAGGCCCCCTCCAACACCTGTCAAAAAATGGTACTTACTTTTGACAATTCCCCATAATACTATTCAATGTATGATAAATAAATAAAACATTTGACGTAGGGTTTAGGGGTACATGTCCTATGATACAACACATGCATCAAGAATGATGCAAGTGGAGTGGTATCGGTGGTTTTGATTTGTTTAGACCATGGGAAAGTGAGGAAAATGTAATTTTGAATTTCGACAATATTTTTTAAAACTAAAGGTTATCAAAAAGTTAAGTTAGTGTTGGGATGTACATGAAATCCAAACATAACTTGATATAACCACACCTCTGTTTTGCTACTCATCATGTAGATCTCATCGCCCAGATAAGAACGATGTGGTATGTCCTTTGATGGTGGCTAAATCTACTTTATCAATAAGCAAATGAGCACACACGTTCACCTATGTTCCCGTTCACAAATATAATATTACTTTTTATATTATTTCTACAACGAAAATCCAATGACATTTTGACTTGTTTTCACGGAAAAGTCCAACATTTCGACTTAGGTGCGCATGGCACATTGGCAAAGCTTTGTCTTTGCATGCCCCGACATTTCGTGAGGGTGATCGTCGTGCACACCAACTTAGCTACACATTTTGGTGGAAATAAAACATGTTTCAAAATTTGCTTGTTCTCATGATTTTGGATTTGGTTCCTTACCTATGGCGTATTTGGCGCTCCCCCCCACTAGGAGCTCGTTTTAAGGTGTGGCACGAATGGAATGGGATTATTGAAAGAATGGAGGGACAACTAGCTAGTTGGAAAAGATTATACCTATCCAAAAGGGGTCGACTCACACTCATTAAGGGTACACTATCTAATTTACCTATATATTTTAGGTCCCTCTTCCCAAATCCCAAAAATCATGTTGGAAAAGTTTCAAAGGGGTTTTTTTTTTATAAGTAATAAGATGTTTTATTGAAAAAATCTATACACAAGAATCATACAAGATGTACGATCCAAGCTATGCTCGAAAAGAACACAAATCTAGAAATTCAGCCAAATCAGAACATGAGAAACAACCCGTAATCGACACCCATTGATCTAATGTTTTGAGGGTAAGCAACTTCAGATCCAACACACTTAATGCACACCCCTCAAAACTTCCAGCATTTCTTTCCCTCCATATGTACCACATCAAGCAATGGGGGATGCACATCCATATTCTACTATACCTGTGTCGCCCATAGCTACCTTGCCAACAAGCTAATACATCTACCACCTTTTGCGGCATCACCCACTGGACCCCAAAAAGGGCCAGCATCATATCCCAAAATTCCCTTAAAAAATGACAATGTAACAACAACTGATCTACAATTTCTCCATCTCCTTTGCATAGACAACACCAATTTACCAATATTATATTTCTTTTCCGTAAATTCTCGGCTGTTAAATTTTTTCCCAATGAAGCAACCCAAACAAAAAAATAAGACCCAAGAAGGTACTTTAGGCTTCCACAAGCTTTTCCAAGGGAAAGTAATATTTCCAACACATTGACTAGAACTTTGTAGTAAGATCTAACCTGGAAACCCTTCTGTGACAGGTAACCAACAAATTGAATCATCACTTGTACCTTATACCTTGGTAGAATAAACTAACTCCAGAAATGAGGAGATTGACTCCAGCTCCCAATCCTGGACAGCTCTAATGCAGTGCAGCCCCCACTGTATTGACTCGTTGCAGACTTGCAAATGATCATCAATCAAAGCTTCTTTATCTCGGCAATGAGAAATAATTTGGGAAAGGCCTCCTGCAAAATAAGCTCACCACACCATAAGTCACACCAAAATCGAATAGTTGTACCGGTATCAAGAGAATTGTCCCCAACCCCTCCTGATATTCTTCCAAAGGCTGACCCCATAGGGCTCCCTAACACATGTAGAACACCAACCCCCAACCTTAGAACCGTACTTCAAATCCACCACCCTCCTCCACAAAGCCCCTCTCCTCTTTCCCTACCATAACGCCGCAACCACTTCCCCAGAAGAGCTTCATTAAACAACTTCAGGTTTTTCACAGCCAGACCCTCTCTATACAATGGCTCGCAAAGTTTAGCCCATCTCACCAAGGGAAATTTAAACTCATCACCAAGGAAGCAATGGTACGGGTACAGTACAGCAGTACGTCAATTTCTAAAAAATTAGGGTACGGGTATAACGGGGTATGTTTTATTTATTAAATATTTTTATATATTATTATGTATATATTTTTAAACATATGTGAATTTAAGAACATTTATGGATAATAAATACATCTATTGCCATATATTACAAACCAAGATTCAAAAGAGTAAATAAAATAAGTGTTCAAACATTTCCTGAAAATAGAAACCCTTGTAAATTTCTTGACAATATAATGTTTAAAAACAAATCTGGATAAAATGATCGTATTGGTTATTTAAAACAAAAAAATCAAACATGGTGTTTTTGTAAATACACAAGTATATAAGGGTATTTGTAGCCTAGGAAGCTTCCAAGAACTTCCTTTCAACTTCAATATTCAATCACGTGAGTCCTTGCCTTTGACTATTCTTATTTTCTCAACTTTCCTAATTTTTTTATTCCTTTCTCCTTATCTGACCGTACCCTCTCTTCTCTCTTAATATTCTTTTTTCTTTTCTTTGCTTTCCTCACGGTGCCTCTCTGAAACTGAAGCTCCCTTCATCTTCTTCATCTTTCTTTCTGTTTTTTTTTTTTTTTTTTTTTTTCTCACCTCATCTGTGAGTCTTACCCACCAGATCCACCGATTATTCTCTGGCCTATAGGCATAGCAAGTTGTTTGCCTTCAATTTTTTTTCCAAAAACGATACCTGAAATTTTTTGTTGTTGGAAAAAATCGAGTACGCCTGGGGTACGCATACAGTAGTACCCAGGCAGTACCCATACCCCAGCAGTACCCGGTATGGGTATGGCTCCAAAATTGCCGTACCCGTGCTTCATAGCTCATCACCCATGCCCCCCCATAGAAAGTTTCACTGAATTTTTTCGATACGCTTAGCCACCACTACAAGAAAAGGAAATAGAGACATAAAATATGTTGGTTTAAGTGAGTCGACCTGCCTTTGAAAGATACATTCTCTTCCATCCTGTAAGTCTTTCCAACTTCTCTTAACACCCCATTCCAAATACGCGTAGCCTTGAATTTCGCAACCCAAGGGGAGACCCAAATATTTTATTGGAAGTGAAGAAGTCTTACAGCCCAGCATAACAGCCAATCCCTCAATGTTAGAGACATCACCAGCAGGTACCAACTCTAGTTTAGCCAAATTTACCTTCAGGCCAGAAGTAGCTTCAAACCAAGTTAAGACATTCTGTAAGTGCAAAATATTAGTGTATCGTCTGCGCCTGCGAATAGTATATGTGACACCCTAAGAACATTAGTGTCTACCATACCCATTGGGAAACCAGAAAGATACCCACCTCCCATTTTGCTCAATGCTTCAACAATCACAAAGAGCAAAGGGGAAAGAGGATCACCTTGGCGTAACCCTCGGGAACTCTAAAAAAAAAACCCATTGACCTCCATTTATTAGGATAGAAAATCGGGCAGTAGAAATGCTAAATAAGATCCAGTTGCACCATTTCTCTAAAAAAACACATCTCCGCAATAAATAGATTAAAATTCCTCAATTTACATGGTCATAAGCCTTCTCCACATCAAGTTTGCAAAGGAAATCACCTGCCTTCAAACAACTATCAACTTTGTGTCGTCCTTTCACAAAGGCATTCTAGGAATCCGAAATAATTTTCTCCAGCACCCGACTCATTCTGTTAGCCAAGAGGAGGGATGTTAAAGAGGTCACTTTTCCTCTATCAAAAGGATTTTATATGGGGGATTGGGGGAAGAGAAGAAAATTCATCTTGTATATTCGAGTCTTGCTACTATGCTTGTACAGGTAGGTGGGTTAGGTATTAGGAAGTTGCCTACCTTTAATCGGGCATTACAGGGAAACTGACTTTGGCATTTCAATCCAGAATGGGATCTTCTTTGGAGGAGGCTGGTGGGGAAAAAATATGATGAAGTAGCAGGCGTCGCAACTTGTGAGACATTCTTGTGGTTGTGGTCTATGGAAGGAAATTAGAGCAGGCTGAGATTCTTTCACTAGGCTTGTTGGCTTTGGGTTAGGTGATGGACAAAGGATTAGATTTTGGGAGGATGTGTAGTGTTCTGACAGGAGTTTAGCTTTTTCATTCCCCTTGATGTTTCAACTAGCTATAAACAGAGAGGCTACGGTGTCGGACTGTTTAGAGTTGAGAAATGGGGAAATCCTGCAAGATGCTCATGATTGGGAGGAGAAATGTTTACTCATTTCTTTCAAACTATCTACTCAATACAGGTTCACACAGATGAGGAGGATAGAATGCTTTGGAGCCTGGGAAAGGACAAGCGCTTTACTGTCTGTCCTTTCTATGTTGAAAGGCACAGGCTATTTTGACTTCCCCTGTAAAGCTATTTGGCAAGTTAAAATCCCAACTAAGATTGCTTTTTTTTTCTTTTTTTCTTTTTTTTGTGGACTACAACATGGGGGAAAGTTCTTACTATTAATGTTACAAGAGTGGCAACAGTGACCAAAATCATTCAGACATAAGATGTTTACCGTGGTTTGTTTGGAGGAAGTGGAATAGGAGGATTTTTGAAGCCTCTACCCCGGTGATTCACATACAATTCACTATTGCATTGGACATTTATAGATCTGAATAGACCTACGCTCCATAACTTTATGAAAGCACTACTTTTGTAATTTTTTGAACTAATTCCACTTGGATCTAACCTTATGGATTCACATAGATTCTTCGTTGTATTTTTGTTTCTTTTTTAATAATATATTTTTTATTACCTTCCAAAAATATTTTTAATTCTTGGGAATCTTAAGATTCACATGAGTGTAAACTCCCAAATGTTTGAATTCCTGTAGGTCCTAAGAAATTAGTTTCAGAAATTTGGAGGGTTTAATGTAAGTTTAATGGAGAGAACAACTCACGTGACCATTATAGTAAGTGCGATCTGATAAGGAATGTTAACTAGTTATAAGCGTGAATTGTTACAATTTTAATTAAGTGCAAGAAGTGTGAAATTGAATTCCTAAATTTTAGGTGATACTTTAGAACCCCATAAATTGTGGGAATTGAGATATCCCGAGATTTTCAAAACTCCCACAACATTAGTGAATTGAACAACCATAATTTTGGTATCTCCCAAGAATTTTAAGTTCTCACCTTAAATTCTTGCCAACTGAACACAACCTAATAGATATTCTTGATATGGTGGATCAAT
Source organism: Fagus sylvatica (assembly GCA_907173295.1). Taxonomy (NCBI): domain Eukaryota; kingdom Viridiplantae; phylum Streptophyta; class Magnoliopsida; order Fagales; family Fagaceae; genus Fagus; species Fagus sylvatica. The sequence goes on from OU015764.1 coordinate 25,403,019, forward strand.
AATAATATTCCTGTGTTAAAATTAGGCAAAGGACAGAATACAGGCCAGTGAACATACGTGCAAGTAACAAAGATGTTTCAGCACAGATACTTTTCTTTGTCATTTTTCAATTTCTTCTCCTTTCACATGGATTCACAAAGTGTTTTTGAAAGAAAGCTCATCTAAATTTCATATTTGCTCCATCCACTCTCTCCTTTACACGTCTTGGAGCATTTGAGGGTCATTTCCCCCCTTAAGTACTTATTGGCCTTTCATATTTGCTCTATATTTGAGGGTTATATTTCTCTTTCCTACTTTTTAAAAAATAAAAAATAAAATAAGTTTGTGTAAAATAAAATACCTGGTTAGGCAAAAGACCATTCACAATGGACTTAGGAATAACAGCTCGAGAATTCTGGCCCCTCTCTGACGTGGGTACCCTTTCAACATCCTTATTGCTCTGAATCATATGAACAAACAGTTTTAAAGGTAAAATGGGTATACTCTTTTATGGTAGAGCTGTTAGTGGGTTCAATCACAAAATCAAAGTGGTGCAAAAATTAAATATGTAATCAATTCAGATCTGTCAACAGAAGTTCAAATTGATCATGAATTTCAGAGAATCTAGTTGGATCTGAACTAATATCATGCCAGATTCACACTGGATTGACAATCATATATAATTGGTTCAACCAAAAGTTGTGGCACATACCTGCGATGATCTCAGCTGCTGCATAGCAAGCTCAACAGCTTTGCTCCCGCCTAAGAAATTTGGATGTGAAGAATTTATATAATCCATCTGAATGAAATAAGTTCATAAATCAGCAGAGAACAATAGTGTCAATTTTGATGTCATTGAAAACAAGACATATGTGATCAATAGAAACACTGCCATCTAATATGAAATTTCGGTGGTACCACAGCACAATCACTTATCATGTGAGAATCAAGAAAACAAATTAATCAACCACTTCCATTCCAGCACCATTAAGTGACCAAAGCAACAGATTGTCAAGGACATCAAAAGTGTAATGAAATTATTTAATAAAAAATATTCAAAGATAGCAGACAGCATACAGTAAGATTTCTATTAACTAAGCACAATTACTTCGTTTTAGTGAATATAATTCCAACAGCATTGAGTGGACCAAAGCAGGAAATTTTCAAGGCGACTGAAAGCCGTAATAATATTGTAACTCAAAGTGACTATTGGTGCTTGACTTCAGGATACAAGTTTTCATATTCTGTTCTTTATGTTATTGTTTCTATTGAAACCAGGATATAAGTTTTTGATTTCTTATATCCAACTAGTACTAAGAGATCAAACATTTAGAAAAAACCTCACTGCATTAAAATCCATTTTCCGGGGAGTTCTGTACTTCATTTTCTAGTAAAAATTCCTGACCACTTTTTGAAAGATACTAGTATATGTAATACCAGATTTCAATTGAATTATGAAACTTGGTTATTCCGCTTTAACATCAATTAGGACAGGTATACAATATTAAGTTCTAAATACAAATACTGTTGTACCCACTTTGCCACCCATATTATCTAATTACGTGCCATCCTAGATTTTAACTATAACATCATTAACCACACCATTAAAAAGAGAAACTAAATTGAACGGAGATATTAAATAACCTCCATCTCAATAAGATTCACTATCATTCTATCAGCAGGCTTTACGCCATCACGCAAAAACTTTCCCATGACTTCATCCATACGCCTTCTTAAGACTGGAAACCTTTGCAACTCAGTTGCCTCACAAGCACGGCTCATCTGCAGGGAAATAAAATATTATACATCTTGAAATTCATCATAAAATAACACAAAAGTGGAACTCATAAGACCACAACAAACAAGACTTGTATACATCACCTTCATTAGTTCATCATAAACAAATCTGAGACACTGAAGGCTAGGATCTAACAGCCGAGCAATTTGTCTTCTGATCAAAACTTCAAATGGAACCTGAATCACCAATGCCAGAATTTACCATCCAATCACCAATGGGAAAGGCAAAACAAATGCATTATATGCAATCTTCATGATACTCACTTCAGGCACAAATAAAGTATTTCTCAGACCAGTGGCATTTTGAATAGCCGTGCGAATATCATCATCAGACAGATCATCACAGGGGTCCACTTCCTACAAATACTCTGAGGTAGTTAGCAGGCAGCTATTGTGATGGTTAACAGGTATTGTCACAAATATAATATTCAGCAGATAACTAAGTAGATAATGTTTGACATCAGTTACAGATAGAATCAATTGATAAAGCCATCTATTTTAAGCTTAACTCCATGGAGCATACACAGTGACTCAAATAACAGTATGAAGAAGAAGGAAGGATATAGGTTTGAATTATATGGCTTCAGGTTAGAATATATCAAAGAATTAAATTATTTATGAATAAGAAGCAGCACTAAAGAAGATAGAATATGCTTCTGGAAATTGATTGTGCACCTTCAAGCTCTTTACAAAAATTGACTGGAAAATGTAGTGAATCCTGGCTCCACCTGACAACTCTTTAGTTGTCATCTGATGACTTTTTCCCTCCACCAGGGCAGAAAAGGCTGTCAATGATTAAAAAGGTACCAAAAGGGAAAATCAGCTTAGCAACAAACTCATGGAAAGTAAACAAGTAGTACTTGAATCAGCCTTACCTTTACAGATTGGTATAAAGAACTTAAGATTACAAATTCCAAAAAAGACAGAAAAAACAAAAAAACCCACATGTAAACAACTGAAAGGTTGCATCAATTCTTAGATACAAGGATGCTGCAGTTTCCCTTCATTCTAAACAATATCACTAATTAAACTTATGGGAAATCAAGACATATTGACCATTACAACTAGAATGAAACTAAAAAGAAGGTGGATGAATCTACAATACTAATCTTTGGCATAGCAAAAGCAACAAAGTCACTTGGTTTGTATACTAAGCATACGAATCAACCTATTGCCTACAATTGACAAACCAGGAAATCAGTAAGCGGTAAGTTCAGCTGACAACATTTAGGCATCAAAAACATCAACAGCAGTTTGTAGAATAGAGAAGGAGAAAAAAAAAAAAAAAAAAGTGTCAAAAAAATTAAAGAAAATAAAAAGTTGTGGCTAGGGGAGATCAAAGTCAAACTCTTGCAAAAGGGCAGACGAACATCAAAGCTAGAAGTTGGATTATAAGTTATTACAACCAAATACATGACTACTTAGCAAAGAGATTCAAGTTATGCTGAAGATCTACAAAATGAAGGATAATGACCCAAAAGGATTTGCACATGGACACAAATTTTTTGACAAGTAATTTCATTAAACAGCGCAAAAAGGGGTGAGGAGTATATAAAGGTAGAGCCAAAAGAGAAAAGAAAAGAAAGATTACAAGAGTATCATCTAAAATTCAAGTCAACTAAGAATCCACAAGGTTCCAGATGAAAAAAGAAGTGGAAATCAATGGACACTCATATAGGGATGTAAGTAATAAGAATTTCAGTTGCACTGGCAGTAACTCCTTTCCTTCAAAGGTGTGTATATTCATTTCTCTCCAAATAGTCCATATTAGGCACAGAGGAATTGACCCCCAAATCTCCATACTAGTGTGCTTAATTTCCAACATGCTAAAAGATCTGAGCCTGGCATCGCCCAACTTACCTTGAAGAGGCTTAGTACTTTTGTCCACAACTCTCTTGACATCAAACAATGAAGAAACATATGGCTCACAGACTCCCCATCAGACTTACACATGCATGGGCACAAATTCATCTAAGGCAATTGCTCGAACTACAAAAGAAAGGTACAGTATGTCCCTAAAGGTTTTTTTTATCCATAAGTGAAGGATTTTATTAAAGAAGAAAGAAATGCATTGCCCAGTATACACAGGTAGTATACAACATAGTCAAATGGCTATAGAGATAATGATGCGATGACCATGAATTCTCTAATGAACTTCAAACAAGTTATCAGATTTCGGTAACATATGTATCCAAAGCTTCGCCCCGACTAATCTCATGGGCACATACAGTCCTCCTGTCCCATATGCATCGGGTAATTACCAAGCCCAATGACCATGGGTGGCCCTTAAGAGATATGCTGTCATGAAGTGTCGAACTCACAACTTACACTTCTTGAGGTGCATATTACAGCTCGTCCATAACAGTCCTCACAAACTCCATAGTCTAAATATTCCTAGCCCATAACAATAGTATCAAGTTCAAAGATGTTTTCCAACATATAACTGCCACAGCTAATAGCAATAGTATTTGGGTTTAAAAAAGAATAAAAAATCAACTTACCCAATTATAGGAAACAATTAAAAAAGCAAAAAAGGTTGAAATTTTCTAATAAAGTAAATGAAACATAGATTAGTCACCGTAAGGATATGACAAGCAGTAACAATTGAGATAAATTGGTAAAATCCTTGACAAAAACTATAGCAGGATAACGAAATCTCACCTTCACAATATTTTGTCAAAATGCTCAACAGAATCACTCCTTGTTCCCCCTAGTTAATGGCATGTTAAAAATAATAATGCTTAGAGAGAATAGAGGTGGAAAAAATTACAGAAAAAAATAGCAAAATTTCCTTTCCAACCACACCAAATACAAAAATTAATAAATAACGGTGAATGTGAGTGATTGTGTTAACATATTCATATACAAAACATTTTTTTTTTTTAATAAATGAATATAATTTTTTTTTTTTTATATAACGTAGGGAACCTTTCTAAAGAAGAGCCCTTTGGACTAGCCTCAAGGCAGTAAAACTTACGAACAACTGACCTCACCCACACCCACAACCAGTTGGTTTAATCTTTTTATAATGGAAATATATTTGCATTTCATATTATTAGTATAATGCTTTGTGAATCATATATTTTCCCATTATTGTTTTAATTGAATATATATGAATTTGTTTTTTGTTCAGAATTTTAATGATTGGGAGATGGAGGATGTTGCTTCTTTTCTCAATCTCCTTTCCTCCCACATCCATGTTAGTTCTGATTCGGACGGTTAGTGTTGGCGGATGAAGAAAGATTGGGTGTTTGATATCCATTCTTTTTACAACGTGCTTTGGGGTCCTCCCAAGAGAGAATTTCCTTGGAGAAGTGTTTGGCGTTCAAAAGTCCCACGTCGGGTTTGCTTCTTTGTTTGGTGTGCAACCTAAGACAAAATCCTGACTTGTGATAACCTTATTAAGAGGGGTCACATCATGCAGAGTTGGTGCAACATGTGTAGTAGTAATGGGTTGTTGGTGGATCATCTTCTTCTACATTGTCCTATGGCGGGGATGTTGTGGAACTTTGTTTTCCGTTCTTTCGACGTTCATTGGGTTTTACCTAAAAGGGTTGTGGATCTATTGTGTGGATGGTGGAATATGTTGGGTAGACATACTTCAGACGTGTGGAACTTAGTTCCTCCCTGTGTGATGAGGACTTTGTGGCATGAACGTAATCGGTGTACTTTCAAGGAGGAGATGAAGTCGGGGAATCAAGTGTTGAAATGCTTCATCACAACATTATTCGAGTGGTCACGGGCTTGGGGGTTCACTTCTAGTATTACTCCTATGCGTTTAATTTCTTCTTTATCTTTGAATTACTGTCCTATTCCCTTTGCAACTCCTTGATTCTCTTGTGGTGCATGCTTTATGCACTCATAGAGATTTTTCATAATAATACTTACTCATTACCTATCAATCTATGGGGTGGTTGGTGCTCTAAAGACGTTCAAGGACCATATGGTGTGAGTTTGTGGAAAAATATTTGAAAGGAGTGGGGGGACTTTTCGAAGCATCTTGTTTTGAAGGTTGGTAATGGGGAGAGGATTAGATTTTGGCATGACCATTGGTGTGGAGATGAGCCTCTGAAGAAGACTTTTCCGAATCTTTTCTCTATTGCTAGGGACAAGGATGTTGCTATAGCAAATATTATGTCTTTTGAGTCTGGTGATCTTCATTGGGTCTTATCCTTTATTCGGAGTGTGCATGATTGGGAATTGAAATCCCTCACTTTGTTTTTGGATCTCATCTATGCTACTCCTTTGAGTGGGATGAGGGAGGATATTCTTTGCCAAGAGAGCCCCTCTAATCACAAATTTGCAGTAAAGAGGTATTATCGTTCCTTAAGTCCCCTTTCCCCTATATTGTTCCCTTGGAAGCTTATTTGGAAGGTTAAGGTACCTCACCGGGTTGCTTTTTTCTCATGGACAGCTACCTTGGGGAAGGTCCTCACTATAGATAATTTGCGGAAACGGGGCCTCATTATCCAAGAGTGGTGTTGTATGTGCAAACAGAGTGGGGAAGATGTGGACCATCTCTTCCTACATTGTTCCGTGGCTATGGAACTCTGGTCCTTGGTGTTTGGTCTGTTTGGGGTGCAGTGGGTTATGCCGTGATCTGTGATGGATTTTTCCTGTAGTTTGATGGGGAATAGGGGGAGGCATAGTTCTATCTTGATATGGAAGATGATTCCTCATTGTTTGGTTTGGTGTATTTGAAGGGAGCTTAATTCTCGTCATTTTGAGGATTCAGAACAATCTATTCCTAAGCTCAAGATGTTTTTCTTTCATACTTTATTTGATTGGGTTGCAGGATTGGGTTGCGGTTTCTATTCATTCTGTTTTGGAATTGATAGATATTTGTACATTTTGATTTCTTTGGCCTGAGTTTACTGCTGAATTCTTTGGCCCTTCTTAATAAAATTTATTATTTATCAAAAAAATATACAATACAAGAAAAAGTATATCAACTATACAATAATAGAATACTTTAAGATTATCTGATCTTATTAGTACTTTAATGCAATTATGGTATTATATATGCAAATACACCAGTTCCCCCAAACTTACCACATTACACTTAACTTTAAGCACCAAAGAATGCCAAAAATATTCTAGCAACTCATATTTTATATTGCTTAACTTACTTTAGATTCCATAGCTTCTCCATACATTCGCAGCTCTTTAACGACACCAATCATATGGGAATTTAGCTCAGCCTTCAAAACTGGGAGAACCATTCTGATATGCTGCTCCAGAATCTGAATAGGAAACAAATAACATCAACAACGAAAAATCAAAAGAACAAAAGAAATGGAAAAAAAAAAGTAAGATGTCTGAATAGAAAACAAAAAACATCAACAATGACCAATCAAGCTGTGTGTTTGGATTCGCTTTTTGCTAAAAAGTTATTTGGTGAGGCTTTAAAAAAACTATACATAAGCAAATAAGCTAATAACCTAACAGTACGCTAACCCAAATGCGAAAAGAACAAAAGGAACAAAAAATAATACAGAACAAGAAATTGTCTAAATCCAAAATGGACACAAAATCACTAATGAAAAAGTTGAATGAGTAAAAAAGTATATCATCTCATGCACGCTATGCATTTAGTGATTTATACAAAGAAAAGCACTCGGCTATTTCTTGTGTGTATCACCCATGGCCCGTTTACTATTGTCATAAGCCAAATGAAACTAAGCTTATTAATAACAATATGCCTTTCTTTATAAGTTTTGGCCCCAAGGGAAAAAGGGAAGGGAAGATTCAAACTAGTGACCTCCGCTTCATGAGGCGTGGTCCCAAGCCGATTCTGCAGTAGGGTTAATTTAATAACAATATACAACAATGATACCAAGCAAATGTAAGCTGCTTTACTCAAAAACGTAGTACAATCATTTGTAGACAGCAAATGCCTTCACAGAGTGCTAATATCCAGAGTGAATAATTGGGGAGCAGAAGAACCTGATTCAGCTTCCTTGCTAACTGGGGAATGCCACAACGATCAGAGAGACCACTATATACCTTCCACATGTTTGGCATTCAACAAAACCAAAAAATTCAATATCAACTCAAAAGTAAAGCATCAATGAAGTCAAAATTATGGTTAAGAAAGTGAAAGTACAGGATGATCACGAAAGAATCGCTCCTCATATGCAAGAGCTTCTGCAATGCTCCGGTTTTTATTGATGTCCTGTGACACAAGAACAAAAGTGGATGTAACAAACTAGTAATAGCCAAAATAAAATATAACATTCACCATAAAGCCTAATGACTAATGTTGGAGGGGTTCTTCTAAAGAAGGGTTTCAAGTGAAGTCCTATTATAGAGCTCTACTTCCTAATGTTGATCGATAAGTGCTGTGGAAGAGTATATGGAAAACTAAAGCTCCTCCTCATGTGGCTTTCTTTGTTTGGGCTGCTGCTTTGGGTCGTATTCTCACCACTAAGAATTTGAGGAGGCGTCATATTATTGTGATCGATTGCCACGGCATCATGATATTGATTATATTTAGGATGAGGACTGCCATTTAATTGGTCCACTTTGATAGGTCAAGAATGTCAGATTCCTGCAGTCCAATTGTTGATTACAAAAAGAAAAATAAAAACCTTCACTAGAGGTCCTACTTGCAAAGGTCATTTGTACGTGGAATGTTGTCACTCAACTAGTTTGTAGTGGACAGGATCTCTATTTACTACAAAGAAGTATTCATAAAAAGAGCCATATAACCACATAGATCTTCTAATTGAAAGTTGTTAACAGATTTGCACTAATTCATGATGGCTCAGTATCCTCTTCAAAAAATCACTGTCCATCCCCAAAGGGATCACAAGTACCATGCTGTCAAAATATTCAGTCGCAAAAGTTAGCCACATGTGGTACCCACCACTTGCTTCTGTAAATGATTAAGACTAACACATGATGGCCCCATTAAAACATCATCCATTCAAAAACTAAATGCAGGAGGATTAAATGAATCTTAAGTTTCAGCCATGTAGGTTTCATCAAGTTTTTTCAAAAGAGGCAAAAAAAAAAATGTAAGCCATGGTATTTTATTAAGAGAATAGATCATTTCATGCTCACGATAATGAGCAGACTGTAACCTAAAAGAATCACAAAAGAATTATGCACAAAATTTAAGAGATTCTGTAAAATCTAAAATTGAGGTGCTATTTGTAAGATCCCATGTACGAGACCAATCAAACTGAGTTCAAATCAGCAATAATTCCAACTGAGCCTTTGATCTATTTTGTATCTTCAAAAGTGCGACTATTCCGCTCCCTTTACAGTAACCACATCAAACATAACAGGACAAAATTCCAAATAACCGATGAGTGCTTCTCAAACCAATTCCTCCGCCCGAACAAGAGATCAAATATCCTCCTTGGTAACACCCATTGAATCCCAAAAGCTCAAAATACTACACACCATAAATCATAAGCAACATCACAATGAATCAACAAATGTTCTACCATCCCCCCATCACACTGACACATGCAACAGCAACCAACTAAAGAGAAACTTTGCTTGATAAGATTATTGCAAGTAATAATCTTCACCCAGGCTACTGTCCACACAAAGAATGAGACCCTCTTTGGGGCCTTAACACACCAAATACTCTTTCCAGGGAAAGAATTAGTCGGTGTAACTTGGAGGGCCTCGTAATAAGAGCGAACAACAAAGTCACCACTCCCTTTCAATCTCCATTTCATCTTATCACACCCATTCCTCCTAGGGATATTAGAGTCTAAGTTGCATTGATACGGATATGGTATCGGATACGATATTGGTACGGGAATACATCATTTTTTTAAAAAGATATACAGGCCACAATGAATATCGGATATCGGGTATGTGTATCGGATACGATATGGGTACGGGTACGTGGACCAAAATGAAGTACCTGTGCAACCTAGATTAGAGTATATAAGATCTAGGAAAGCATCCATTTACTCCAATTCCTAATCATGAAGATCTTTGTGAAATCTCACATCGTCTCCTTCCCATCTAACTGTCTATCCAAAATAGTCCAACCATGCTGCTTTTTGCCAAGATTATAGAATAGGGCCATGTTTGTGGTACATTTGAGCTCTAAATCATCAAAGACACAAAAGACACATTGTACAGCAGCTTAAATCATGCTCTTATTTTAAGTAATCAAAGACACGTTTTCTTTTTCATGACGAATGACAACAACCATACTAGTAGTTATGGTGCAAATAAAAATATAGGGATGTTACAAAATGGGTTTATAAAAGATATGGATATTGCAAAATGAGTTAATAACAATTTATACCTCCTGACTGCGATTCACAACACCAACATAACCAAGGTGAAGTGGAACAAGTTTTCCAAGCAGAAAGTTTCGGGCATCAGTACCCCTGTCCATTATATCAAGCTACAGACAGCACAGAATTAACCACATTATACTGTTACTGAGCATATTAACATACTGGCAACTTAAGTAGGAGGAAAGAAAAGAAAAGTCCTTCGAGGGCACTGGCAAGAAACACAAACCTTGGTGATTACACCGATTGTCCTAGAACCTGTTGATACATTTATGTTAGTGCTCCGCCACATGAAGTATCAAACAGTAAAACTGAGTGCATTCGATTTAAGAACTAAAATGAAATTTCAAATAGATTGATAAAGCCATGTTGGTACCTGTGGGATCAGCTTCTCTAGCCATCTGAAGTGCATCAGAAGTTGCCAAATCAGAATTGGCGGGAGTAACAGCCAAAATAATACAGTTTTCCTGCCTGATATGTGCCATTATCATCTTCCTAATCCTCGCTTCTATGTCGGTGGGTTGATCTCCCACCGGAACTTTGGTAATACCGGGTAGATCAACAAGAGTCATATTAAGTACATTTGGAGATGAAATTCGTAAGCCAATTTGTCTATTCGAAACCCCTTTGTTTCGTCCCGCTTCTCTTTCAGTCTCAGCCTACACTAACCCCAAAAACAAAGGCTCAGGCAAAAACCTTTTGAATTCGTTACGTTTATCTTTGTTTTCAAATTAAGTTACATTACATATGAGTATATGACTAATGCCGCAACGTAACGAATCAAGAATTTGAATATGAAACAATTGAATTCAAGTAAAAAATCAAAGCACCTGGATTTCTCGGCGAATCTTGGAGAAGTCGTGGAAGCGCTTGCCAGGCAAGTGGCGGAACTCGCCGAACTCCGTGCCGTCATCGTCGGAGTTCCGAGGGCGATTCTCGAGCATCAATACGAGCGGTCTCCGTGTGCAAATATCGCAGCCACGAGGGAGGAAGTCGCGGCCAACTAGCGCCTCCAGCACGCTCGACTTGCCGCTACTTTGGCTGCCCACCACCGCCACCTGTGGAAGCGAAATCGTGGAGAGTTGGCTCCCCACCGGCGCCAGAATGTCCTGGAGCTTGTTGATGATCGGGATCACTGATGCCCCAATCGTTGGTGCGGGAGTAGCATGGGAGTCCATTGCTCTTGCTTCTTCGCCCATTGATCTCACAGAGCAAAACCCTAAGGCACAGAGTATAGTGTATAGAGAGAGAAGGGTTTTATGATTTTATGTGAAGCGGTTTTGACCGTTATGGGAAGGTTCTTGGAGCGGAAGAAAAAAAAGTGAGGGGGTTGGGTTTTGGTTTTGGTTTTTGCTTGCAGGTGACGCAACTTTTACTTGCAAGAGCCAAGAGGCTTCCTGAGCTGAGGGCTTTTTGAACAATGCTCACTGGCGCTGGGATGCGTACAGGTGGACCGATTTAAACGGTAGGAGGCGTAAAGCCGTAAAGACATGACTTGAGCCGCTCGGCCCATGATCCACTCATTTTGTCACTGTCCTTTGCTTTCTCTCCATTTTAAATTTTCTCTACTTTATTTATTTTACTTGTAATATTTAACTGGAACTGTAAAATAGAAGAAATGGATATGATATTTTTCCCTTGATTGATGCTAGCCTATTGTCTTCTCATTATCGAAATCTTGTGTAATAGTTCAATAGTTTTAGACGATCGAGATTGGATGTTAATTTTTAAACTTTTCATCTCAATTGTTTAAACAATTATATTAAAAAATATGTAAATATAAAAAATAAAAATAAAAATATTTTTTGTTTGGACCACTAAGATGAAAAATTGAAGAAAAAAAAAAGGGTAAACTCCACTATTGATCTTTAACGTTTACCCAAGTTGCGTATTTGGTCCTTAACGTTTAAAATGGGCAGAAATGGTCCCTAAAGTTTCAAAAAGATGCACCATTGGTCCTTTCGTTAGTCTCCGTTAACTTAATGTATACGTGGCTAACGGAATTATCACGTGGACAATTTTTAATTGACATGTACTTTTTTTTTTTAATGACAACTAGGATATGATATGGCATACCCATTTAAAAACAATCCAACCCAAAAAAAATTAACCCAATCCAAATAAAAAAAAACTCACCCAAATTAAAATTAACCCACCCCACTCAAATCAAATTAACCCTAAAATTAAATTCTAATTCTCTACCCCTCTGTAACAAACCTTAAAAAAAAAAAAAAAAAAAAAAAAAAAAAAAAAAAAAAAAAAAAAAAAAAGTAAGATTTTTATCCAGGTTTTTTTTATCCAGGTGGGGTAGGTTAGTTTCAAATGCAACAAGGAAAAGTTCTTACCCAGGTATACTGTTGAACAAATTCAAGGAATGAGCCATAGCCACATATGCGTTACATGCAAAAGGTAAAGCAATAATTCCAAGGAACGAGTCTTTCATCTTCTTTCGATGGAGTTTAAAAAAAAAATCTTTAAACTATCACGCAGCTTTTGCAATATTGTGAAGGAATCTGTATTATATGCTTTTGCTTTTGTTTCTAAAGTTATTTGGATTAAAACCTTCAATTCTTGGGCTTCAATCAATCAACTTGAAGAGATAAAAGTAAGATTTTTTTTTTTCTTGTGGCTGAATAAACTCTCTCACTTTCTTTCTCTCAAAATAAGATTTTTTTTTCTTGTGGCTAAATAAACTCTCTCTCTTTCTCTCTCTCAAAAAAATGTCATTAGCATTGTCAATTCAAGAATCTGATAGAAAATTGTTTGAATGGTTTAGGAAATAAATTCCTGGTTTTTGGCAATTTTTCTTTTGTTTGCTTTAGAGGAACCAAACAAGGTATAACTGGGACCCTCGTGGTTGCCCAAAATACCCCTGCTCATGCTTTCTTTTCTTTTTCTTTTCTTTTTTTTTTTCTTTTTTAGAGTTTGTTACAGAGAGGCAGGGAATTAGAATTTAATTTTAGGGTTAATTTGATTTGGGTGGGGTGGGTTAATTTTAATTTGGGTGGGTTTTTTTTATTTGGATTGGGTTAATTTTTTTTGAGTTGGGTTGATTTTAAATGGGTATGTCATGTCATATCCTAGTTGTCATTAAAAAAAAAAGTACATGTCAATTAAAAATTGTCCACATCATAATTCCGTTAACCATGTATACACTAAATTAACGGAGACTAATAGAAGGACCATTGGTGCATTGTTTTGAAATGTTAAGGACCATTTCTGCCCATTTTAAACGTTAGGGACCAAACGTACAACTTGGGTAAACGTTAGGGACCAATAGTGTAGTTTACCAAAAAAAAAATGTTTATTTTCAATCGTTTAAAACTATTGCACGAGATCTTGATCCTCTTACCAACCTCTAAACTTGGTGTCTCCCTCTCATGAGCAATATCATGGAAATAAAATTATTCACAATTTTATTTACAACGACCGATATGATTTGTTGTGAGGTCGTGATTGTAGAAACATCATTTAATCTAGATCTATTATTAACACCACTTTTACTATTAAAAAAAAAAAAAAAAAAAATGTATCCCTAAACAAGCTAAATTTATTGTCCATTGGATGATGTCATTTCTTTAGTAGGGAATACTATCTTATTTACGATTTATGGAGTTGTCAAGCACTATCCTAAACTTCATTATTTGAAGTGATTTCTATTTTATTTTATAATGGGTGAAATTTGCATTAATTAAACAAGTGGTATATCTTGAGAAATAGAATCAATAAAAAAAACCGACTCTTGAGGTGTCCAACTTTAGAAAAATTCTGGTCATTTGATTAAAGTGTTTTAGTGCGTGTTTGGTACACCGGATTCAAGTCCGGATTCTGTGATTCAAATACAGAATCACTGGATCCCACACAAAAAAAAACTTGTTTGGTACATGATTTTTGAGTGAGGATTGAAATCCCAACTTGAATTTTATGTGGGTCTCATGTCAAATTTGAGTTCTGCCTTTGCCCTGTTTTTGAATCCAGTCCGGATTCAAATCCGAACTCAATTCTTGTGCGTCCCAGTTTATTACTGTTACTGGGCCCACACGTTTCTTCTTTTCTCCCAATTTTCTCTCTCTCTCCTCCAGATGCTGTGCTGCTCCTCACTCTCTCGACCATTACAATTTCTTCGAGAACACCACATACGGCCACCATGGCCGATTGTTTAAACTTACCCATGGAAAAACCCAATTCAAGCTAACAAATCACCCAAAAGCCAACACAACAACACTAAAAAAAATCTAATCCATATCTTTGTAATGATCCAAAAAACACAACAAAACCCAGCACAACACCATCAAACCTTTCTGCTTGTACTTGGCAGTGGTACCGCCACTCTTCTTGGTATCTGCAGCAACAGAAACATGATTGAAAATGGGTGACACTGGATTTTTATTTCCGAATGATGGGTACTTGTGAGTGTGTGTGACAGATGGTTTGCCATATCCTTTTTCACAAGTTTATTTTTTTAAACTTGTGAGTAAGAATAATTTTTTGTGAAGATAGAAGGGTACTTGTGATGGTGTGTGTCGGATGGTCTCGGTTATTGTCCTAGTGAGAAAGAGAAGAAAAGGGGAAAAGAAAAAAAATAGAGAAAGAAGAGAAGTGAAGAGAGAGACGGTGAGAAAGAGAACAAAAGGGGGGAAAAAAGAAAGAAAGAAGAAAGGATAGTTCAGGAAGCAACAAGAAGAAAGGAAGAAAAAAAAGAGAGAAATGGGGGAGGGGGGATGTATGTCTGGTGGTGGGGGAAAAGTAAAAAGAAAAGGAGGGTGGGGGTACGTGGATGGTGGGGGAAAAAAGGGGAAAGAAAAAAGAAAAAAGAAGAAGAAGAAGAAGTGGTGTACGTGGGTGGTGGGGGAAAAAAGGAAAGAAAAAAAGAAAAAATAATATAATATAATGATAAAAACTAAATCTAAAAACTAAAACTATGTACCAAACACAATTTTTTTTTTTTAAATTGTGATTTCATTTGTGAAACCAAAACTATGTATCAAACAGAATTTTTTTTACAATCTTGAATTCAAATCAGGATTAAAGTTCCAACTTCAATAAAGTAAAAAGTCACGAAACCAAAATAGAAAACGAAAACACGTACCAAACAGGCCCTTAATATCCTATAGTGAGTTCTCTTCCATTATAAGGATAGTGGGTGGCTATGTAGGCTGCACAAATATGCCATTTTGGGTCCGTATTCATATCTAATATGGGTACACGTAGGATTCAGGTACAAACGAACCCGGTACATATTGAAGGACAAAAAGTAATTTTTTTACTCCGGGTACGGCTCAAATACAGTCGCGATACGCTAGATACGTATTAGATACAGGAGAGGGTAAAAAAGTTTTTAAAAAAAATAATGATGTTTTCTCTCTCTCTCTCTCATCTCTATGTTCTCTCTCACTCCCAATCTCTATCTCTCACTCTCGCGCCTCTTGATCTAGCACTCTCACTCTCAATCTCACTAACCCTTTTTAGGCCAAAATGCAAAGACATCTCCTGGGGTTTTGGTCAGTTGCAAACTGACCTCTTGGGGTTTCAATTTCGCATTATAACCACCTGGGGTTTATGGATTCATAAAATTAACACCTTAACTAAACAACTGTTTAGTTTTTCGTGAAAGATAACAAACGTGATATCTTTGTCAAGCCCACACGTGCGACTGTGAGAGAGAGAAAAGAAAAACAAAACAGGTGAGATTAAGAGAGAAAGAGCCGTGCGATTGAGAGAGAAAGAACAACAAGAAGGAGATGAAGAAGACGACGGAGATGATTACAACGCCGCCGCGTTTTGTTCAAATACTTTCGAAAATGGAGGCACCGATTCGAATCAAGTTAGAGTCGACGTACGGAGCGCAAGGAGCTCAGCGATGGAGCCAACAATTACGGCTACAACAGAAAGAAATCGAAGCCTTCCGGTGGTGCCGGATCGTCCGGAGGAGAGTACCGGAAGGACAGGGAGGAGTGGAGCGACGCGACGATCGCGTGCCTTCTTGACGCGTACACGGATAAGCTCACGCAGCTGAATCGGGGGAATCGCCGTTGATTCCCTATGAACTTTACCTCTCAATCAATTTCTTTTTTCTTTTTCTTCTTCTCTCTCAATTGCACGGCTCTTTCTCTCTCAATCTCACCTGTTTTGTTTTTCTTTTCTCTCTCTCAGTCGCATGTGTGGGCTTGACAAAGATATCACATTGCTGTTATCTTTCATAGAAAACTAAACAGATGTTTAGTTGAGGTGTTAATTTTATGAATCCATAAACCCCAGGTGGTTATAATGCGAAATTAAAACCTCAAGGGGTCAGTTTGCAACTGACCAAAACCCTAGGGTGTCTCTTTGCATTTTGGCCCTTTTTTTTTTATTTGTTGTTTGTTTTCTTTAATTGCTGGTTGGCTGTTGGTTGGCTTTTGTTTGTTGTTTGTTAGTTAGCTTGGATATATATACCAATTGTGATATATATTTTTGTTTGTTTGCTGTTATATCATTTATTTATTTATCAAACTGAAATATTTGTAGGGGTGGCAAAAAAAACCCAAACCCATTAGCCCACCCAAACCCACCCACTAATTGCCCACCCAAACCCACTTATTTAATAAATGGGCAAATGGGTGCTAGCCCAATTAGACCCAATTAAGTTGGGTTTAATTGGGCTTTAATTGGGTTGCTTATTGGGCATCAACAAAAAGCCCAAACCCAAAAATAAAAAAAATAAAAAAAAAGCCCAAACACGAAAAAAAAAATAAATAAAAAAAAAAAAAAAAAAAAAATCTAAGAGGTTTTGGTCATTTTGGAGGTTTCAAGGGTATTTCAGTAATTTTTTTAAGTTTTAATTGTTTTTTCATTCTTTTATAGGCTTTAAGGGTATTTTGGTAAATATCAACTTTATTAAATGAGTTTAAATGGGTGGGTTGGGTTTTAGCTTAGATAATTGGGTTGGGTTGGGTTTGGGTAATATCTATTTTACTAAATGGGTTTAAATGGGCTATTGGGTTTTAAAAGCCCAACCCATTTAATACCCACCCAAACCCACCCATTTGACACCCCTAAATATTTGTAAGTAAAATGAGTACAGGAAAATTGACTGATAAATTTGCCACTAGTCAATCAAATGATATAGTCGGTGTCCTCTTTGGAGATTTGTTACTAAGTTAGATAAAGTAAACAGCAATGGTGGAAACACAGTTCTTAAATGTAATTAAATTTAAAATTAACATAAATTATGTAAAAAAATATTTAAAATAAACCTAAAAGTAAATATTGATTAATTAATTAATTAATTATCATATCCCTGACCTATTACCATACGTTTTTTCTTCAAAATGTTGTATTCCTACATCCCTCAACCATTGAAGCAAACAATAGGTGCTAAAAGATCATGTTTTAATCCGAATTGTTTAAGAAACGAGACAGCAAATTAACAATGCACATTAATATTAATAGTTACTTAATTCATATTAAAATTACAATTTCTATTCTTTAAAGGTCAAGCATGAAACAATTATCCTATAGTTCTTTAAAAATCAAACATAAAAAAATTTTAGGTGTTTATAATTGGGTTATACTTTACTTTTACAAAAAGTTTCTTTCAAGTTCAAAAGAAGTATAATAAATTTGAATCATGTTGGAACGCAAATACCAATTAAACAGTCGAAATAGCCCAAACAAATGGAATTTTTTAGCAACATTACAAGAGCTCCAACAGTTGAAGAGCCAAGATAAATCTTTCTCCCTTCCCACCCCCACCCCCTTTTTTTATTGGCACCGGTTCTGCAAAGCATTTACTCTGACTAATCCTAAGGGTGCACAGGCCCTTGGCAAAGAGTTTCCCGCAAGTGCACCTCGGGTAATTCAAGAGGTAATTAAATTCCCTTTGTTCGATAACCCAAAAGGATTGAATGCATCTAAGAGGTGTTGAACCTCAGACCTTGTAAGGAACATACCTCAAAGACCAAAGCCTTCTTCCTTCCCCTTACTCCTTTGTTTCTCTTTCCCAAGTTTATATAGAGAATACCCATAAATAATCGTTTCAGTAAGAGCAAATAGGAGAAGAATCGCTCCCATGCTCCCCTTCCTCTCTGATATTACCCATGATCATTATAAAATGTTTCAACCATTTTAGTCAAACGAAATGGAATTAATGACTTTGGGTCTTACATACTCGAGCCAATAATAAGTATGCCATAACTAGGTATTTGAATGCCATCTACATCCCTAAATATGTTCATTCCCAATGCACACAACTCCCACTTTTGCAAGGTCGGAAGAGGTGATTGGTTGATAGCCTTACTCTCCATGTTTTTTTAAGAGACTAATTCCCAAACTCAAACCCACGACCAATCACTTTTGGGGGAAGGCACTTGCGATTGCACCAAGCCACCATTGCTTCACCTCTTGCCATCTACATCCCCTGACCAAAGAAAAAGAATGCCATTACAGAGCAAATTGTTTCCAATTATGTGGACTTTAGGGACACACCTGGAAATAGGTCCTAAATAATGTGGCGAGGAAAACCTCTACACATCTACAACAATTCATGGAAAAAAAAAAAAAGCAAACTAGAAGGTAGGTTTTTCTCAAGAACAAAACAAATCACTTTTTCTCGATGAAAACTATCTTGTGATACATAGATATTTTTAATGAATTATACAACTACATATCATATAAAATCTTAAAACTTAAGCCATCTCTTCTCTTTTTCTCGGCTGACAACTGCACTTGATGCAGATGCATGAGTTGCCTCAGCCTCTGCTAAAGTTTTGCGAGTCTCGTTTAACTTTCTCATGGCAGCTTCATAAACCACCTTCTCATTTCTGTTTCTGTGAACCATTTCTTCAAGCTTCTCAACTCGCATCCTCAAGTCCTTCACCTCGTCATCATAAGCAACCAGAGCCCGTCTATCTACTTTGTTCTTCTCCCCAGAACCTTTATTTTGCTGCTTCTTCCCTGACCCACCACTTAAAGCTTCACTATGCATTGCAAGTTGGTTATTGATAAGACTAAAGACATCAGGTCTCAATTCTTCCTCCTCCTTTGCTGCCCGAGTCAGTGCTGCAAACTTCTTATCACGTTTTCTCTTTCCACCTCTGCTCCGCTTCTTCCCTTGTTTCTTGTTGGTCTCTTCATCTTCATGAGACTCAAGAGCATGATCAAGAGATTGCTTTGGTGGGAGGACCTTCACAGTGATGGGATCCAACATTCCCTGCCCAGATAATCCTAAACCCATCCCTTCACGATAACCCATATTGGCCATCATCTTGGAAGCTATGCCCCGGGTGTGATTTTCCCACTTAGCAAATATAGCAGTTTCTGTCTGGATGCCTCTCTGTTGGGTGGAGCTTTCGAGAAATCCTATACCCAGTGAATCATCTTCTTCATAGTCACTAGAATCAAATTGTTCCGAGCTGGAATCACTCTCCTCTTCATCACTCGCTTGAGTATATTCAGATAATGTAATTGCATCCACCCCAAGCTTTGCAGAGTTTCCATCATCTCGGAAAACAACTTGCCCTAGTGCAAGTTTGTCATCCCACGATTCAAGTTCAGCTTCCCTCCAAATGCCAGATTTACCGTCTGATACTGCCCAAATGCTTGAACCCACTAGTGACTGGTCCCAAATTGTTGGGATGTACTTCTTCAAGGAGGACAATGGGACATCAACACCTGTACACATACAAACCCATGTGAGCTCTAACATGTTGGAAGTTAACATATGAACTAATGATAAATACTAAAGACAACAACGGTACTGTAGTCATTGTATGAAGCATAAAGCCAGCAGTTTTCGTAGCTGCATAATAGATGTACAACACCAAAACCAATATTACCATATGCAATTGCCAACACTTCTATCACAGTTGCCTCATTTCTCTTCTGTTGGCAACAGAAGAGTAACACCCAAAAAAATCTCTTAATCTTCTATATTGAAGCAAAATCAAGACCAAAAATGTTTCGTTGATTTTCTAGGTTAAATTATAATGACCTTCATTATTCTCTGCCAGCTGCTTTTCTAAATATAGACTGGGCGGAGCCAATATTTTTACTCAGCAGGTGCAATCAAAACCCTAAAAATCAATTTTTATCAAATAAAAAATTAGGAGTCTTGACTCTTGAAAGAATCAATTAGATTTTTACAATGAAATAAAGAATCATAATTAACCTTGAAAGTCTTGTACCTCTTGAAGAGAAAAGAAAAAAATCAAATATGATATATAATCTTATTTTTCCTCTCTTTTTTATTCTATCCCCCCTCCCCTCCCTTCTTTCTCTCACTGGTTCCATCATTTAGATGCTCTATTTTGTTTTTGTTAATGGACCACTTAATATCGTCTTTGTAATTTTATATCACCGGCACAACTTTTTTATATTTATAAAAAAGACCAATATTTTTTCCCTTTCAATATAGGTGATATCTCTTTTATTTCTACATTGACCTTATAATGTCAATGTCTTCTAAACATAACCTTTTAATTTTAAAAACTCTGAACAAATTTAAAATTTTAAAGAGATCTATTCTTGATCTTCTTCTAATGGTGGAATGCTTTTAAATTTCACAACCCCACCTATTCTTAATTTAGTGGGATTAATTCCAAATGATATAAATTTTTTTGTACAATTTCAAACTAACTCCATTTCTTTTTTTCCTAATTACAGTGGGTGCAATTTCCCCTACTGGGCATAACATAGCAGCTCTGCCATGCTGGTTATATCCTTCCATTCATCTAATACCATGCACTGCTGTGAATGGTAAAACAATGCAAAAATGAGAAGAGTGAGATTTCAGTTTGAATTGCAGGACCTGGTCCATATAATAGAAGCAACTGCAACATACCATGTGATAAGCGGCAGTTAGAACCAAATCGACATCGTTGCTGTTGAAAGAACTTGCACATCTGCACTTAGGTGGTCTAGCATCAGTATACAGGCATGACAAATACCATGGGGTTTATTTAGTACTGTCATGTGAATTAAATTTCAGTAATGGTTGCACTAATTGGTGCTTAACAAGCATTATATAAATTGCTTCTGTCTAACCAGCAAAAGAAAATCCGATTTAGTTAAGACAACTAATACTTTTTTTTATATATATATATTATATAAAATATATAAATATTGCGTGTGGCTGTGTCTAAATATGTTTATTACGTATGTTAATGGTGCTTAACAAAAATTACATGAATTGTTATCTCATTTATAGGGACTCCAAGCTTTATTTTGGCAAATAAATTGAGGTCCCTAAAATTGGATTTGAAAAAATGGAATAACTTATGTTTGGGAATCTCACTATGAAAAAGACACGATTGAAGGCCAAATTACTTGAATTTGACATTGTGGAGGAAAGGCACCCTTTAGGAGTGGAGGAGAAGGTGAAAAAACTTCAGGTTCAAGCAGATTTTGAAAAACTGATTCTCATGGATGAAATAAGCTGGTGTCAGAAGTCTCGAGCTTTATGGTTGAAAAAGGGAGATAGAAATTCCCAATTCTTCCACAGGTTAGCTAATACTAACTGTAGAAAAAATAGTATTGGTCAATTATCTATCAATGGAGAGACTACATCTGATCAAGATATTATTCGTGAGCATATTGCCCAATTCTATGAACACTTAATTTACGGAAAACAAGTGTAGGAGACCTCTTTTGGACGGGCTGCATTTTTAGGTTTTATCTTCTGCAGATGCTGAGCAGTTAGATAAACCTTTTGAAGAATCAGAAATTTTCAATGTGGTCAAAATTTTAAAGGGGATAAAGTTCCAGGACCAAATGGGTTTTCTTTAGCATTCTACCAATCCTGTTGGAAGTGGGATCCGACATGATGGATGTATGCCAGGAATTTCACGAACATGGGCATTTTGAAAAGAGCCTCAATGCCACCTTTCTAGCTCTCATCTCGAAAAAATCCGGTGCAATAGAAATTATAGATTTCCGACCTATTAGTTTGGTGGGGGCAGTCTATAAAGATTATTGCTAAAGCTTTGGCTAATCGATTGAGTGTTGTTCTAGGCAAGATCACATCCCCATCCCAAAACGCTTTTGTGAAGGGGAGACAGATTCTAGACTCAATTTTATTGCAAACGAGTGTTTGGACAGCAGGATGAAAGATGATGAGCCAAGTGTATTATGTAAACTAGACTTGGAGAAAGCCTATAACCATGTGAATTGGGACTTTCTTATTTACCTACTCCGTCAATATGGATTTTTGGTAAGATGGAGGCGTTGGATTTTCTTTTGTTTGTCTATGGTTCGTTTCTCTATCTTAGTGAATGGTAGTCCTTGTGGTTTTTTCCAGAGCACCTGTGGTCTGTGCCAAGGGGATCCCTTATCTCCCATGCTTTTTGTGATTATTATGGAAGCTTTGAGTAAATTATTGGATAAGGTGATTGAAGGGAGATTCTTGGCTGGTTTCTCAGTGAGTGGTGGGTCAATTTCAGTTTCTCATTTGTTTTTTATAGATGACACTCTTATTTTTTGTGATGCGTATCCTACTCAATTGTTGTACTAGAGACTTGTTCTTAATTGGTTTGAAGCTGTTTCTGGTTTACATATCAATTTGGGAAAGTCTAAGTTTGTCCTTGTGGGAGATGTGACTGACATTGAGGATCTAGCTAGTCTATTAGGCTGTAAAACCAATGTGTTGCCTATGAAATATCTGGGGCTTCCTTTGGGAGCAAGATTTAAATCTCAGACCATTTGGGATCCGATTGTAGAAAAAATGGAAAGACGCCTAGCTGGGTGGAAGCGGATGTATTTATCGAAAGGTGGCAAACTAGCGTTGATAACAAGTACTCTTTCAAAGGGATATTGAGAAAATTCCATTTAGTCAAATGGGATACTATTTGTTCCCCTATCTCAAACGGGGGATTGGCTGTCCGAAATTTGAAGTTATTCAATGAAGTCTTGTTAGGGAAATGGTTATAGAGATATGGCTTGGAACGGGAGGCTCTTTGGAGGAGGGTGGTAGACGAAAAATATAAATCCTTGGAGGGTGGTTGGTCTACTAGAGTGATTCATAGCCCTCATGGGGTAAGCTTATGGAAGAATATTAGAAGTGGGTGGGATAAGTTCGAAAGGTTCATCTTTTTCAAAGTTGGCAATGGTGCTAGAACAAGATTTTGGCATGACACTTGGTGTGGGACTCCCCTTTCAAGACTATCTTCTCAGATTTGTACTGCATTGCCCGTGATAAGGAAGCTTTTGTAGCTGCCCACATGCAGCTCCACAATGACTCCAATCATTGGGAGGTAAACTTTACTCGTGCAACTCATGATTGGGAGTTGGAGTCCATCTCTACCTTTTTTGACTTGCTTTATTCAGCCAAGGTATTGGGACAAGGTGAGGATAAGATTTGTTGGAAGGCTGGTACTACAAAAGATTATGAGGTTCGATTGTATTATCAAACACTAGTCCCTATTGTTGGTTGTTTTCCATGGAGGAGTACATGGAGGCCAAGGTTCCTCCTCGTGTTGCATTTTGTTGATGTGTCGGTGTTTCCTTTCAACAGAGCCATTTTGTTGATGTGTGTGAGGACATGAAAGGCGATGAGAAATACCCAGAGAAGTGAAGAATTTATTTAAGTTGCGGTACTCACCACCCCAATCTGACTGAATGGATTTTATTTTTCTTTCAAAATAAAGCTCAACAAATGCTTGAAATTTGAGAAAAATATTAAAGACATCAGATTTGGCACAAAATGGAAACAACCAAATAAATTTAGAATAATCATCAATAAAACAAACGTAATAACGATTGCCATTATGTGAAAGGTGAGGGGAGGGACCCCATACATCAGTAGGGACCCCATACATCAGTGAAAATTAAATCTAAGAGAAACTGAAACCTAGAAGGCGACAAATAAAATGGGAGACGATGACTTTTGTCAAGTTGACATGCATGGTAGATTGATGGAGTCTTATTGGTGGAGACAGCTAATTGATGTTTGGATAAAACTTGACGGACAACTCGTAGAGATGGATGACCGAGTCTAGCATGTTATTGCGCAAGAGAGATGCGTTCACCAATGAGAGCACGAGTTTTTATTTGATGAAGTGACTGAAGAGAGTAGAGACCGTCTGATTGGATGTATTTACAAATTGTTGGCCAAAGTTTTGGCTAATTGTTTGGCGTTGGTTCTTGATGGTATCATTTTTGAAGCCCAGAATTCCTTTGTGGGGGTCGGAAGATCTTGGATTCGGTGCTCATTGCTAATGAGTGTTTGGATAGTAGGCTTAAAAGCCATATTCCGGGCCTCATTTGCAAGCTGGATATAGAGAAGGCATACGATCATGTTAATTGGGACTGTCTTTATTCGCTTATGGACAAGATGGGGTTTGGCACTAGATGGATCCGTTGGATGAGAGCCTGCACTTCTACAGTTCGTTTCTCAGTGATTGTTAATGGCTCTCCCACTGGCTTCTTTGATAGTAGTCGCGGATTGAGGCAAGGCGATCCATTGTCCCCTTTACTATTCCTTTTGATCATGGAGGTGCTTAGTTGTATGCTTCGGAGATCGGTTGAGAGGGGTTTTATTAGAGGTTTTCAAGTGGGGAGAGATGCTCAGTCAAATGTAAGTGTCTCTCATCTTCTTTATGCTAATGACACTATTTTGTTCTGTGAGGCTCATCCAGAGCAACTTCTGTACACTCGCATGGCTCTCACTTGCTTTGAGGCAGTCACTAGTCTCAAAGTTAATATGTCCAAGAGTGAAATGGTCCCAGTTGGGGAGGTGGCAGGTTTAAGTGCTCTGGCAGATCTTTTATATTGTCATACTGGAACCCTTCCACTGCAGTATCTAGGCATGCCTTTAGGGGCATCTTATAAGGCTTTGGCAATATGGACCCCAATTGTTGAGAAGATTGAGCGCCGTTTAGCTGGATGGCAGAAGGTTTATTTATCCAGGGGGGGTCGCCTGACTTTGCTCAAGAGTACATTGTCTAGCTTGCCTACCTACTATTTGTCTTTGTTCCCCATTCCGATCAGCGTAGCTAAGAGGATCGAGCGTATTCAGCAGAATTTTCTTTGGGGTGGGATGGGGGAGGAGCATAAATTTCACCTAGTAGCTTGGGATAGAGTTTGCTCTCTTATCCCTCAGGGGGGTCTTGGTGTGAGACAATTAACTCCCTTTAATCTCGCTCTTTTAGGCAAATGGTTATGGAGATTTGGTGTGGAGGAATCTCACCTATGGAGGAGAGTGGTGGCTGCCAAGTATGAGGTGGATAGGGGGGGTTGGACTTCTAGTCTCCCTAGAGGGTCTTATGGTTGTAGTTTATGGAGGCACATTCGGAAGGGGTGGGAGGTCTTTTCCACCCACATTAGTTTTGAGGTTGGCCTAGGAACTCGGGTTTCTTTTTGGCATGATAATTGGTGCTCAGATCGTCCTCTGAAGGAGCTTTTCCCGAGTCTATATGGGTTTTCTCTCAACCAAGAGGATACTGTGGCTTCGGTCCTAGTATCTCAAGGCGTTGATCAATCCCATGGGTGGAATGTCACTTTCGGGAGGGATTTCAATGATTGGGAGTTGGATCAGGTGGTGGATTTTTTCTCCCTCCATCATTCTCATACACCTTGGGGTGTTGGGGTGGACAAGTTAGTGTGGAGACCTTCCCGGAAGGGCATTTTTGATGCTCAGTCTTTCTATCATGTGCTTCGGGTAACTCTAGCATTTCGTTTTCCTTGGAAGTGCATATGGGGTGTCTTGGCCCCTCCTAGGGTCGCTTTCTTTATGTGGACTGTGGCTTGGGGTCGGATTCTCACTTGTGATAATCTGAAACGAAGGGGCTTGGTTTTGGCTGGCTGGTGTTGTCTGTGCAAAAAAGCGGATGAATCGGTGGATCACCTTTTGTTGCACTGTTGGGCTGCTAGACAGTTATGGAGTTTTGTGTTTCAATTTGTGGGGGTTGATTGGGTGATTCCATCTCAAGTTCCTGATTTGCTATTTGGCTGGTGGAATTGGTTTGGGAAGAGGAGCTCGGGTGTCTGGAATTTGATTCCTTCTTGCCTTATGTGGACTATTTGGAGAGAGAGGAACAAGCGAATTTTTGAAGACCAGGAGACTCCGTTGGCTAAACTCCTTGAGCTTTTCTTTATTAATTTGTATGATTGGTCTAGGGCTTGGGGTCTTACTGTTTCTCCGTCTGTAGGAGAGTTTTTGGCTTCTTTAGCCTTTCATAGTTCTACTTTACAGCTGTAACTCAGCTTTAAGTGCATGCTTTATGCACATAAAGCTTTCTGAATAAATCTTTTACTTATCAAAAAATAGTGTTGCATTTTTTTCTTGGCTAGCCTCTTTGGGAAAAGTTTTAACAGTGGATAACTTGAGACATCGGAATATTATCTTGGTGAATTGATGTTGTATGTGCAAGGTAGATGGGGAATCTGTGGACCACTTGTTCCTTCATTGTGCTTTGGCCAGAGAATTATGGACTATGGTTTTTAGCTTGTTTGGGATGCACTGGGTGATGTCGAGAAGGATTGTTGATGTCTTAGCATGTTGGAAGGGCAGATTGGGGAGACATAAGAATCGAATTATAAGGGACGCTATCCCACATTGTGTGATGTGGTGTTTATGGAGGGAAAGAAACGCTAGGAGACCATTGAGGGATGTGAACGAAACATCCTAGACTTGAAGACCTTATTGCTCCGAACCTTATTTGATTGGATGGCTGCCACTAGATTGTTTTCTTTCGCCAACTTCTTGGAGTTCTTTGATTATTGTTCTATTCGAAATTAATTTGTCACCAAGTACACAGCTAGTGTCCTTGATGTATTCTTTTTTCAATAATCAATAAAACTTATTAACTGAAAAAAAAAAAAAAAAAAAAAAAAAAAAAAAAAAAAAAAAAAAAAAAAAAAAAAAAAAAAAAAAAAAAGTATCTCTAGGTTTGCTATGACCCCAAGTTCTAAGTACGCATTTATCTCATTTTTGTCAGCAAAAGCTTATCTCATTCACAAAGAAGAAAGATATATGCTTCTCTAGGTTTGCTATGACCCAAAATTCAAAGTGAGCATACAATCGTTCAATCATCATCTTGTTCTAGGGCGTAAACCACTGAGTTCAACAAAAAGATGAAAATACAATTCTTAGTAGAGTACCCCATGACTAATGATATCCTGGATTTATTCTTTCTTCCCCTTCCTAAGAATTAGGAGATATATATATATATCTAAAACAAACTAGAAAACTTCAGATACCTTCAGCACTCCTTCCCTAAAACTAGCTTACATGAGGTTTGCTATTACCCCAAAGTTCCAAGTAAGCATACAATTGTTCAATTATCTTGTTCTGGGGGGTAAATCACTGAGTTCAACAAAAAGATGACAATAAGTCTCTTGTAGGATATGTTATTTTGTATTCTGAACACTAAAAACAAATAAAATAAGGTAAAATAAGAGGGAGGCTATAGCTTGATGCCAGCAATTTTTTTTTAATAAAAAAATCAGAACGTGTTCCACTTTCACCACCAAGGTGCAGGAAAACGCATATCTCATGAGTAAAATGTTACTCTCCTGAACCTTTGAGGATTTGAGGAGAATGCCAGATAATGCTAATACCAAAACCAAATATCTTATAGATAATTCTGCCTAATTTGAGCATACAATCCACAATTTTTTTGGGAAATTCCATACATACACCCAACACCCCTGGTGGGTCTTGAACCAATGACCTCACCCTCCACATTGCTCTTACAAGAGAGGAGGTTCCATTTAAGCTAGAGATCATTCGCATGCAATGCACAAAAATACATAGATAAAAAACAAATTTCAAGATATTTTTTCTCCAAATAAAAAGAAAAATATAAGATTTTGAAACAGCCACGCGGGAAAACAAAGGACTAAAAAATTGTACTTACCAACATATTTTCAGATGTTGGAGTGAGGAAAGAAATCTTCGCAGAATCAGACCCGTCCAACTCAACAATTTGACCATTATACCATCGGCCATCAGTGTGACGGAATCTACATCTTGATCCAACTAAGTAACTCTGTTCCTCCAGCAGTTCTGGTTCAACATCTGCTGGATCAAGAGGCTCTACTTTAACAGCCTCAGATGTATGATTGGAGCAATGCAGCACTGAATCAGCTTCCCGTAGTAATCGCGCACGCTTTAGGTGAAAAAGCCCTTCCTCTGCATCTTTTATTGCCTGAACAAGCTCTTCATAAACCTGAGACGATAGAATAGTAATGTCTAGCAAGTCAGGATCTATAATGATATTACACCTAATCATAGATTTTTTTTTTTTTTTTTTTTTTTTAAGTAAGGAAATTTTATAGAAAATGAAGGAACACCACCCACTAGACAAGATGTGTACTTAGATGGAAAATCAAGAAAAGCTACAACAATCAATAAACTCAAACAAATCAGGACACAAATGGCATGGTATAACAGCCATCCACTGATAAAAGGATCATATACGGATCATCTTAAGATCCGTCGTAGACTCTTCAGCCCCTTCAAAAGCTCTGTTATTGTGCTCTCTCCAAATAGCCACATAATACACAAATGGATAGCCTTCCAAAGGTCACCACTTCAGTGTTTAGCAAACCTCCCTGTCCAACAAGCCAGAAAGTCAACAACTCAACGAGGCACGACCCACTGCACCCAAACAAACACAACACGAGAGACCATAGTTCTCAGCATAATCACAGTGTAGCAATAAGCAGTCAACATTCTCTCCATCCTTCTTACACATATAACACCAATCAACAACAATCACCCTTCTTCTACGTAAGTTATCTAGGGTAGATACATCTGGATGAGTCTGTGTGCATGTATTCTGGAATAAATAACAGATTTAACAACTAACTTGATCTTTATTACCTACAATTAAACTTGGTTGGTTGATCTAAGACTATCATGTGATTCCCTTTCATTCCATAAAAGGAATGTGCAACAACTTTTTTTCTTGATAAATAGAATGTGCAACAAGTCAACAACTAAAACAGAAGGTATACAGATAGGAAACCATAAAGTCAAAAGTTGTAGAAACTGAAAGAAGCTCTAACACTTTCTTCAACAATTAGCATTAGTTTATCTAAGGATCACTGCCACCTTGCTATCATAGCTACAACTGTGGAACAAAACAGCTTCAGCGAGTAAGTCGATAGCAGTAAAGTTGTTTATTTATGATGCTTTAAGCTTGCAAGTGGCAACTCATGCACTTCTCTGAGATATGTTCAATGGGAACCTTAAACATTGGATAATAAGAGAAGTTTTTGTTTTAAGTGATAATAAGAGAAACAGAAGCAGAAACAACAATCGAAAAAGAAACAAGGGGAAGCAGTTTATTCTCATCAAGGGCATGTAAGGATGCTATGTCACAATAAGAATGAGGCCAATAGACAATGTATGGGAGCGAAAATTTCTATATTCTTAACAAAGTTTGCAACAAAAAAAAAAAAAAAACTAATATATTTCCTAAACATTTTTTTGTCCTAAGAGTTAAAAGCCATTCATCATAAACATATTTCCCTGAAATTTCCAAACACAACTATCAGGTCATGGAACCACTTGCTTACAAAAGGAAGAACAAAAATCTGACAACCATGGATCCATTCAAGCATTCCAAAAATTGATTCAAGCGCGTGTTTCCACTTTCCTACAACATTACATATAACAACAAAATTGGCCTATGGAGAGGAAAGGAGCAGTGAACAAAATAAAAAGTGGTAAATAAAACCAGATTTTGTAAATCAATTTTAATTGTAACGATATTTAATTTAAAGTTTGGAATAGCAAAGCTTCACAATTTACATAAATCGGCACATCTATTTGGATGGAGCGGAATAGTAGAACTTTTGAGGACATGCTGTGCTCTACAGATCAGCCTCTTGAGAAGTTTGCTACCTCCTTATTTAGTTGGTCGAGGGTGTGGGGTTTTTCTACAGCTAGCAGCGTTGCTGATTTTGTTGTTTCTTTAAATTCTGTTTCCGTTTCTTCTTCTATTTTGTAATTGTTGGCCTCTGAGTGCATATTTTGTGCACACATTGGTTCTTTTTAATATAATTCCTTTTACCTATCAAAAAAAATAAATAAGCACATCTACTCTACAATAAACCATTGGAACCAACCAAAACAAGCCAGAAGACCAAAACCAATGCTGACATTAATGTCCAAACAACCGGCAAAACTGTTCTTCCTTACTTAAAAGTTAAAACTCCTATTTTCGTATATATCCTCAACAATAC
>OU015764.1:25433330-25542396 GCA_907173295.1 Fagus sylvatica
ATGATTAAACTAATCATTTCCTAATAGTTTAAGATTTTGAGACAATCAGTAATTTATCATAGTATTGAAACATGTGGTTTTGAGTTTAAATCATGTCTCCACCCTACATCTCATTTAAAAAGTTAAAAATCTCACATATTAAGTCCCGATTATTAAGGAAGAGTTTGAGTATACACGAGGAGAAGTGTTGTGCGAGGAGAAGTGTTGTAATATTAGTTAAATGATAAATTTATCATTTACTAACAACTTCTTTTTAGACAAACAATCATTTATCGAAGTTAGTTAAGTAATTATTGTATGATTTGCAGCTGTTGTTGTGATTATTGGTTTTGAATTTTTGATGTACTGGTTGGTACTGAACTGCAGCAATAATGTTTTTTTTTTTTTTTTTTAGCTGTACCTTCTTGTTATGAATAAGGCTATTATTCACTCATGAAAAGAAAAAAAAAACGGCTTTTAATCACAAAATTAAACGCTATTAATAAATTGGGGATACATTTTGGTCAAAATTAGACAATTACAATTATATGTCCCCCTCCCCAATTTATATTACAAATAGATTAAAAAATTATGTCTAGATATTAATATTAAAAAAAAAAAAAAAAAAATGTGTTATACAAATAACTCAAAAAACTTCGATTAGAGTATTTACATGCACATGGTATGGAGGTTGTGGAAATGTTTCTATGAAGATGATATCTTCCATTTATAATACTATACAATCTTAATCTTTGGTGTAAAACTCCGTTAAATCTTTATCTATAAGAAATAAGAGATCAAATCTCACATACATTAAGTGTGTTTAGAATTTTTTTTTTTTTTTTATAATTTGTTAAAAGTGAATAATAATATAGTTGTACCTAAAAAAGTAAGACATTAAAAAACTGTACATAAGTAAATAAACAAAAAATTAAAAAGATAAAGCTAATCTAAACCCATACTAAAAATAAAAACAATTAATTAATTTTTTATTTATTAAAAAATAAATAAAGACTTTCACTGTATAGCCCAAAGGCCATGAATCTCTAATGGACTAAAAAAAATCGCACTCAAACTTACATAGTTCATAAGACCAAACATGCCTACAATTTCACGTTACGACTTGAGCTCAACATGTATCTCTATGAGGCAATTATGGTTAAATTTTAACTAAAAGCACAAGAAAAATCTAAAACTTATGTTAAGTTTATCATATATTTTTTTTGATAAGCTAAAAACAAAAATCCTTAAATGTTTGATACGTCATAGGCCCTCCACGTGTCATTTCATATTAAAATTCTTTCATCATTTATAATAATATATATATATATATATATATATATATATATATATATATATATATATAAAATAAAATAAAAAAAGCAATAAAAAAAACCACCAATTTTTTTATCTTTTGTTAAAAAATAAGGGGTATAAATAGTAGATAAGGCCCATTAAATATAAGCTTTAAGCCCAAAAACATAAACTATTATGAATCTATGGAACCAGTCTAAGATTTTTTTTCTTTTTTTGAGAAAGAACCCGTCTAAGTTGACTGAAAGACATTTTAATAAGACGGACTAACGCAGCCTCTCGAGCAGCCATTCCACCTTAGAAATTCAAAGCAACACAACATGTTATAAGAAGTTGTATAACTCAACCTAGAAAGAAAAATTAGTTGATGAAAACTAGTTAGCAATGATTGACTGGCCATCGATAATTAACATATCTTTTACAGCTAAGCTTTGGGATTAGGAATTAGCTTATTATTGCAAACCATACATGCTTAATATATAGTTTTCAAATTTTGCCACATGCTTTTGTAAAAAATTTGGTACATGTTTTTATTTTCTTCTAACGTGGGTATCTAAAACTCTTGGCACGTTAATTCCCAATTGAATGTAATCTATTTGTCCCACACAGTGTTGGTTAAAATACTTAAATTTGGTGTGGAGGAATCTCACCTATGGAGGAGAGTGGTGGCTGCCAAGTATGAGGTGGATAGGGGGGGTTGGACTTCTAGTCTCCCTAGAGGGTCTTATGGTTGTAGTTTATGGAGGCACATTCGGAAGGGGTGGGAGGTCTTTTCCACCCACATTAGTTTTGAGGTTGGCCTAGGAACTCGGGTTTCTTTTTGGCATGATAATTGGTGCTCAGATCGTCCTCTGAAGGAGCTTTTCCCGAGTCTATATGGGTTTTCTCTCAACCAAGAGGATACTGTGGCTTCGGTCCTAGTATCTCAAGGCGTTGATCAATCCCATGGGTGGAATGTCACTTTCGGGAGGGATTTCAATGATTGGGAGTTGGATCAGGTGGTGGATTTTTTCTCCCTCCATCATTCTCATACACCTTGGGGTGTTGGGGTGGACAAGTTAGTGTGGAGACCTTCCCGGAAGGGCATTTTTGATGCTCAGTCTTTCTATCATGTGCTTCGGGTAACTCTAGCATTTCGTTTTCCTTGGAAGTGCATATGGGGTGTCTTGGCCCCTCCTAGGGTCGCTTTCTTTATGTGGACTGTGGCTTGGGGTCGGATTCTCACTTGTGATAATCTGAAACGAAGGGGCTTGGTTTTGGCTGGCTGGTGTTGTCTGTGCAAAAAAGCGGATGAATCGGTGGATCACCTTTTGTTGCACTGTTGGGCTGCTAGACAGTTATGGAGTTTTGTGTTTCAATTTGTGGGGGTTGATTGGGTGATTCCATCTCAAGTTCCTGATTTGCTATTTGGCTGGTGGAATTGGTTTGGGAAGAGGAGCTCGGGTGTCTGGAATTTGATTCCTTCTTGCCTTATGTGGACTATTTGGAGAGAGAGGAACAAGCGAATTTTTGAAGACCAGGAGACTCCGTTGGCTAAACTCCTTGAGCTTTTCTTTATTAATTTGTATGATTGGTCTAGGGCTTGGGGTCTTACTGTTTCTCCGTCTGTAGGAGAGTTTTTGGCTTCTTTAGCCTTTCATAGTTCTACTTTACAGCTGTAACTCAGCTTTAAGTGCATGCTTTATGCACATAAAGCTTTCTGAATAAATCTTTTACTTATCAAAAAATAGTGTTGCATTTTTTTCTTGGCTAGCCTCTTTGGGAAAAGTTTTAACAGTGGATAACTTGAGACATCGGAATATTATCTTGGTGAATTGATGTTGTATGTGCAAGGTAGATGGGGAATCTGTGGACCACTTGTTCCTTCATTGTGCTTTGGCCAGAGAATTATGGACTATGGTTTTTAGCTTGTTTGGGATGCACTGGGTGATGTCGAGAAGGATTGTTGATGTCTTAGCATGTTGGAAGGGCAGATTGGGGAGACATAAGAATCGAATTATAAGGGACGCTATCCCACATTGTGTGATGTGGTGTTTATGGAGGGAAAGAAACGCTAGGGAATTGAGGGATGAGACGAAACATAAGAATCGAATTATAAGGGAACCTTATTTGCTATCCCACATGGCTTGTGTGATGTGGTGTTTATGGAGGGAAAGAAACGCTAGGACCTTGACCATTGAGACTTGAAGACGAAATATTCGCCGAAGACTTTAATTTGATCCTTTGCTGCCACTAGAATTGTTTTCTTATTTGAACGTGGATGGCTTGCCACTAGATCTTTTTCCTTTGTTCTTTCGAAATTAATCTTTCATTTTGTTCTATTCGAACATTAATAGTGTCACCAAGTACACAATATTCTTTTTTCTAATAATCAATAAAAATTATTTTTTCAATAATCAATAAAAAAAAAAAAAAAAAAAAAAAAAAAAAAAAAAAAAAAAAAAAAAAAAAAAAAAAAAAAAAAAAAAAAAAAAGTATCTCTAGGTTTGCTATGACCCCAAGTTCTAAGTACGCATTTATCTCATTTTTGTCAGCAAAAGCTTATCTCATTCACAAAGAAGAAAGATATATGCTTCTCTAGGTTTGCTATGACCCAAAATTCAAAGTGAGCATACAATCGTTCAATCATCATCTTGTTCTAGGGCGTAAACCACTGAGTTCAACAAAAAGATGAAAATACAATTCTTAGTAGAGTACCCCATGACTAATGATATCCTGGATTTATTCTTTCTTCCCCTTCCTAAGAATTAGGAGATATATATATATATCTAAAACAAACTAGAAAACTTCAGATACCTTCAGCACTCCTTCCCTAAAACTAGCTTACATGAGGTTTGCTATTACCCCAAAGTTCCAAGTAAGCATACAATTGTTCAATTATCTTGTTCTGGGGGGTAAATCACTGAGTTCAACAAAAAGATGACAATAAGTCTCTTGTAGGATATGTTATTTTGTATTCTGAACACTAAAAACAAATAAAATAAGGTAAAATAAGAGGGAGGCTATAGCTTGATGCCAGCAATTTTTTTTTAATAAAAAAATCAGAACGTGTTCCACTTTCACCACCAAGGTGCAGGAAAACGCATATCTCATGAGTAAAATGTTACTCTCCTGAACCTTTGAGGATTTGAGGAGAATGCCAGATAATGCTAATACCAAAACCAAATATCTTATAGATAATTCTGCCTAATTTGAGCATACAATCCACAATTTTTTTGGGAAATTCCATACATACACCCAACACCCCTGGTGGGTCTTGAACCAATGACCTCACCCTCCACATTGCTCTTACAAGAGAGGAGGTTCCATTTAAGCTAGAGATCATTCGCATGCAATGCACAAAAATACATAGATAAAAAACAAATTTCAAGATATTTTTTCTCCAAATAAAAAGAAAAATATAAGATTTTGAAACAGCCACGCGGGAAAACAAAGGACTAAAAAATTGTACTTACCAACATATTTTCAGATGTTGGAGTGAGGAAAGAAATCTTCGCAGAATCAGACCCGTCCAACTCAACAATTTGACCATTATACCATCGGCCATCAGTGTGACGGAATCTACATCTTGATCCAACTAAGTAACTCTGTTCCTCCAGCAGTTCTGGTTCAACATCTGCTGGATCAAGAGGCTCTACTTTAACAGCCTCAGATGTATGATTGGAGCAATGCAGCACTGAATCAGCTTCCCGTAGTAATCGCGCACGCTTTAGGTGAAAAAGCCCTTCCTCTGCATCTTTTATTTTTATTGCCTGAACAAGCTCTTCATAAACCTGAGACGATAGAATAGTAATGTCTAGCAAGTCAGGATCTATAATGATATTACACCTAATCATAGTTTTTTTTTTTTTTTTTTTTTTTTTTAAGTAAGGAAATTTTATAGAAAATGAAGGAACACCACCCACTAGACAAGATGTGTACTTAGATGGAAAATCAAGAAAAGCTACAACAATCAATAAACTCAAACAAATCAGGACACAAATGGCATGGTATAACAGCCATCCACTGATAAAAGGATCATATACGGATCATCTTAAGATCCGTCGTAGACTCTTCAGCCCCTTCAAAAGCTCTGTTATTGTGCTCTCTCCAAATAGCCACATAATACACAAATGGATAGCCTTCCAAAGGTCACCACTTCAGTGTTTAGCAAACCTCCCTGTCCAACAAGCCAGAAAGTCAACAACTCAACGAGGCACGACCCACTGCACCCAAACAAACACAACACGAGAGACCATAGTTCTCAGCATAATCACAGTGTAGCAATAAGCAGTCAACATTCTCTCCATCCTTCTTACACATATAACACCAATCAACAACAATCACCCTTCTTCTACGTAAGTTATCTAGGGTAGATACATCTGGATGAGTCTGTGTGCATGTATTCTGGAATAAATAACAGATTTAACAACTAACTTGATCTTTATTACCTACAATTAAACTTGGTTGGTTGATCTAAGACTATCATGTGATTCCCTTTCATTCCATAAAAGGAATGTGCAACAACTTTTTTTCTTGATAAATAGAATGTGCAACAAGTCAACAACTAAAACAGAAGGTATACAGATAGGAAACCATAAAGTCAAAAGTTGTAGAAACTGAAAGAAGCTCTAACACTTTCTTCAACAATTAGCATTAGTTTATCTAAGGATCACTGCCACCTTGCTATCATAGCTACAACTGTGGAACAAAACAGCTTCAGCGAGTAAGTCGATAGCAGTAAAGTTGTTTATTTATGATGCTTTAAGCTTGCAAGTGGCAACTCATGCACTTCTCTGAGATATGTTCAATGGGAACCTTAAACATTGGATAATAAGAGAAGTTTTTGTTTTAAGTGATAATAAGAGAAACAGAAGCAGAAACAACAATCGAAAAAGAAACAAGGGGAAGCAGTTTATTCTCATCAAGGGCATGTAAGGATGCTATGTCACAATAAGAATGAGGCCAATAGACAATGTATGGGAGCGAAAATTTCTATATTCTTAACAAAGTTTGCAACAAAAAAAAAAAAAAAACTAATATATTTCCTAAACATTTTTTTGTCCTAAGAGTTAAAAGCCATTCATCATAAACATATTTCCCTGAAATTTCCAAACACAACTATCAGGTCATGGAACCACTTGCTTACAAAAGGAAGAACAAAAATCTGACAACCATGGATCCATTCAAGCATTCCAAAAATTGATTCAAGCGCGTGTTTCCACTTTCCTACAACATTACATATAACAACAAAATTGGCCTATGGAGAGGAAAGGAGCAGTGAACAAAATAAAAAGTGGTAAATAAAACCAGATTTTGTAAATCAATTTTAATTGTAACGATATTTAATTTAAAGTTTGGAATAGCAAAGCTTCACAATTTACATAAATCGGCACATCTATTTGGATGGAGCGGAATAGTAGAACTTTTGAGGACATGCTGTGCTCTACAGATCAGCCTCTTGAGAAGTTTGCTACCTCCTTATTTAGTTGGTCGAGGGTGTGGGGTTTTTCTACAGCTAGCAGCGTTGCTGATTTTGTTGTTTCTTTAAATTCTGTTTCCGTTTCTTCTTCTATTTTGTAATTGTTGGCCTCTGAGTGCATATTTTGTGCACACATTGGTTCTTTTTAATATAATTCCTTTTACCTATCAAAAAAAATAAATAAGCACATCTACTCTACAATAAACCATTGGAACCAACCAAAACAAGCCAGAAGACCAAAACCAATGCTGACATTAATGTCCAAACAACCGGCAAAACTGTTCTTCCTTACTTAAAAGTTAAAACTCCTATTTTCGTATATATCCTCAACAATACATAATCAAAATTCGAAGCATAAATATTTCCATAACTCTCAAGAAAAAGGTATATTCAGTAATATATGATTGCTTGATAAAAAAGACCTAACATGGAAATCAATGTTTCTGAATGAGATTTGAGTCACATTGACTAATTCCTAAGCACCAAACACATCTTATAGTTCAACACTATCCAGATCTCTTTATGATTTCTTAAGCACTAGCAAGCATAATAATATAACAGAGGCTAGAAGCTTTGAGTTTACCCTATTATCCTACTTTGTGCCATGAACTTTTACACAATGCATTAGCAAAATACTATATACGCGATTGATTATTTGACCTATTTTACTAATACAAATGCAGTATTAGTCTATTAATACCAATATATTAACCATAACCCCTTTGTATGTGAAGCTATTTCTGCCTCTTCAAAAATTATCTTCTTTTACTTATTTTCCATTTGTAAATAATGTCAGAGAACTCCTGTGGCAACAAAACGAAGGCGTTTGTTTAATTTTACCGTGAGAAGCTCGGGATTGGCGGGGTCAGAGGCTAGGGCTTCCTTGAGAGCAGTAACTGAGTCTCTTTGTTCTTGCAATTGAAGCTCCAGCTGGTTCTCCAGAACTCTCTCTTCCTCGCTTCCCATACTTCCTCGATGATTCGGTATCAGAGAAATAAAGCATTAAAATGGGTTAAATTGTAAAGCATTGCTGAGGTGGCAAACTATGTCACTTAAATGATAAACGACTTGTAGCATAGCATAGCATAGTGTTTGTTTTCGTTGAGCATGTTAAAAATCAAAAATCAAATCTTAAAAAGCAGAGGCGGGATTTCTCTTGAGAGTGAGAGAGAGAATGGGGCACAATATTGAACAGCATCAAGCAACGGACGGGCTGGTGAATCTGTTGACGAAGGCGAACCATGATCTCGCCGTGGTTCAGCACAGGCTCGAAAAGGAGTTTCAACAAGTCTACCCGGAAAATGTAAGCACAATTAGCCCCCAATTCAAATCTAGGGATTTCTTCAATCATAATTAATTAATTCTAAACTCTGTTTTGTTTCCAGGCAAACCCAATGAAATTGGTGTCTAGGATAAAGAAGGTGCAAGAAGATCTGTTGAACTTGAAAGAGCAGTGTCGTGAACTTCTAAAAGCCAAACAGGTACTTTCTTCTTCTTTTTTCAACACTTTGGAGAAAGAGATAAGAATTTTTTGAACAAGGTAAGCACTCTGAAGTTGATTTGATTTTCAGGATTTAATTGATAAGGCTCGAACCACTCTTGTTGGGAACAGAACTTTGCTACAGCAGATGCAAGCTTCTGTGGGCATCCCCATCATTAGCGATTCTGATGATCCTGCATTTGCTAATTTCAACCAGGTACTTTTTGACCCTGCAATATCAGAACATGGTGAAATTTGAAATTTAAAGTACTCTCAATTTGCGAAGATGGGCAATTTAATTTCTATGCAATGTTATATGGTAGCTTTATAAAGTGATAGAAGAGATATAGGGTAATTTAATTTCTATGCAATGTTATATGGTTTTCTAAGTGATGAAGAGATCTAGGATGCACGGGTACTTTATTTTAGCCCACGTACCCGTATCTGATATGTACCTGACACGCTTAGTTTATCTTAACTCTTGTTTTGTACTTGAGACAATATTTTATGGGTGTCATGTTCTTGTTTGCTATTTATTATTGCCTTTAAATTAATTTTAGATATGTTTTCAAGTTTTTTATTGTTGTTACTTTAATTTTAAAACCTAAAATAAACATAATTTATGTCCAAAATTGTTCAAAATATACCTAAAAATATTAATTAATTAATTAACTGCCGTATCCCAGAAGTATCGTACCATAGGTTTTAAAAAAAAATGTTGTATCCCTGTACTTGTATCCATATCGTACCCGTATCCATGCAACCTAGGAAGAGATGTTCTGGAAATTTGAAGTACTCTTATGAATTTACTTGATGGAGTCTTGTTATATGGTAACTTTCATCCTGCTGATGAAGCCTATAGAAATGAGCCTTGCTACACTTGTTTACTTCTCTTCATTGATACTCTGCTCATCCATGTACAAAGTGTTGGAAGACATTCTCATCACCCTTTTGATCTTTGACTTGTGCAGATTGTTGATGAGTGGGAAGTTCAAGTCAGATCAAAGACTGGTAAGGGTCTATAACTGCACTTGATTTTTGAATTTCTACAGATTATACTTATGGGAGTTAATAGATATTTTCTTGAGTGTTGAACTTCATGCTCTATCATTCATGATGGAAAGGGTGTATTTGAGAAAATAAGTGCTAGTATGTGTATGAAGTCAATGACTGAGATGTCAAATTCTGATAAAAGAAAAGGATGGTAGGAAATTTTTGCTTACTGTATAAATCAGTATTCAGGTGGACTCAAGTAATGAACCGTAAATGTGTCAATAATGGATTGTGCAGGATCTGGGAGTCAAAAGTGGTTTAGTTATTCTGTTAATTATATACTTCATCCTCCTTTGTTCCTCACCCATTCCTGTCATTTACCTTTTTATTTGAGCCAATTTACCCCAAAAATTGAGGCATAAACACCAGCATGGTTAAAAGATGGGGCAGCCAAGAGGGAAGTGGGTATGGGTGGGTGATTAATGGCTAGAGCTTGTTAATGACATCTCAAGATACAACCAAATTTGTTTTTCAGGCCAGAGTTTTGTGTTGTATTTAACGTCGTTATAAGGTGCTTTTAAATTAGCATGCTTGTTAATGACCTCTCAAGGGTTCAATGTTGTATTTGTGAGCTATTGTTTTTAGACTATACATTGAGCAATTTATTGTTATTGATGCAGGAGATGAGAGAAATGGATCGGACTCTCAGGATATTAATGAATTACTTTTCTCAGCTATAGTTCAAAGCAACTGAACATGCTGAAATGTTTGGGTGTCAAGCAGGATATTTCAACCTCCTGATTCGTACGGATTATGAAATTAGGAAACAATAAGTTTGATATTGTAGTCTGGCCAAGAACTTTTGTGCACATTAGGGATATTGTTTTTTTTTTTCAATTGTGTTGATTTCATGTAAATATTGCATTATTGTATGATAAATGTATATTGTACTTGGAAAAATTCTTGCTTTGAATTTAACTTGCGCTAAAAATAGAGTTTATATGTTGAGAATCAGCTGTTTGAGATGTAGGTTGCTGGTTAAATTTAAGTTCAATGCCACTGAAAAGGGGGATTCTGTCAACATTTGGGCTTTCATTGAGACCCATAAAAAAAAGTGTTGCAGAAAGCTTAGCATCTGATTGTATGGAGGTGATAACGGTACAGGTTAACCAAACTAGGTACTCTGTGTATAAGATTTGAAGAAAGCAAAAAAAATTTAAATGGACTCTTTTTTTAGTCAAAATTTTAAATGATTCAAGTTTTTTTTTAATTATAATTATATGGGCATGGATGAGACTTGAGAGGGTGCAAGAGCTTTTTATCTTTTTAAAACATATATCGCATAGAGTAATATGAATATATAAAATGTTTATTCAGGGGGCTGAATTTGGGCTGAGTCTGAGCAATACCCTGCTGAAGCCCTAACTTAATCCAGGCCAGTTGAAGGCAATCCGTCAATAGTGGCTAGTTAATAAGCTGAAGAGATTCCTCTTGACCTGTGCAAAGCATGAACGGACTAGTGAATGGGTTTTAACTTTCAATGATTGAATAGATGTTCAAATCAGAGCTTGATTTTAAATTTTTAATCATCAATGTCTTGATATCCGCAATAAGACAGCCTTTTTTTTTTTTTTGGTAAATTACTTTTAAAAGGGTAAATTAGACTGACACCCTTTCTTTTAGGGAAATTAAACTCGCTTCATCTTAGTTTGGAAAAATAATACTCCGCTCTCAAATTTACAAAATAATTAACACTCAACTCTCTTTTTCCCAATTTTTAAAGGAATATTCCTCACTTACACTTAAAATAATTAGAATATAATTTTTCTTTTTAACTTTGGTTAGTTAGACATTGGTTAAAAAAATTAAAAAAATAAATAAATAAAAAATGGGGCGTAGTGTTAATTGTTTTGTAAATTTTGGAGCAGGGTGTCATTTCTCCAAACTATGGTGTAGCGAGTCTAGTTTTCCCAAAAGAATGGGGTGTCAATGTGATTTACCCTTTTTATAATTATATAGTTTTAGACATATTTCATTTAAACCTTAAACTTTAAAAACGTTTATTTTAAACCCTAAAGTTTTTAAAAACATTTCATTTAAACTTTCTATTACAATTCTATGCAAGCTAGTTTGAATGAAATGTTTTTTAAATTTTGAGATTTAAATGAAACTTTTTGAATATTTAAGGTTTAAATAAAACATAAACCTATGAGGTTTAAATAAATAAAACTTATTCAAAACTATGAGATTTAAAATTTAGAGTTTTATTTAAACTTTATACTTTTTTAGTGTTTATCTAAATCTTAAACTTTCAAAATGTTTCATTTCAGTTTGAAAAAAAAAAAAAAAAAATCATTTGAACTAACTTGCACGTGATTTTTATTTTATTTTTTGGTTGAAAATTTGCAAGTGATGTTTAACAAAACTTTGACAGAATTGTAACATAGTTTTAACGAAACAATTTTTAAAACTATAAGATTTAAATAAAATTTTTGAAGGTTTAAGTTTTAAATAAAGATATACCACTCATCAAAAATAAATAAATAAAAATATACCGAAAATTATAAGGTTTACCAAAAATAATATAAGAGGAGATTCTCTCTTACTCTTAAAATTACTCATATCTTTGAAATATTATAGTAATAAAACATTCAGTTTCCTTTTCTAACACACGCTTAGTTTCCTCTTCCCCCTGCCCCCCTCCAAAAATAAAATTCTTCGAAATCTCGTGAACCAATAACTTTTGAGATTAATTTACAAAAGAATCGGGTCATTTGAAAAAAAAAAAAAAAAAAGATGAACACGGAAACGTGTCAAACAGATAGATGGCAATTGACAAACAAGTTTATAAGGTCTCAAATTGTGCGTAACGTCAGAAATTGCATTTTCATCGTCAAGAGGCGAGGCAAAATGGGTAGAATTGGAGCACAAATGAATGTTTAGGTGGTCCAATTAATTCTGACATTGGCAATGATTTATCGAATATTAACTTGTGCAGGCAATAAGAATTTTTTTTCTTTCACAAAAGTGAATCAGAAGTGGTTCTAGCTTTTGTCCAAAATGCTTTCATCACTCATCCATAATTCCATATGCTCAAATCCACTATCTTTGAACTTATTAAAAGCCTATAATAACAAAGCGAATGTCTTTTTCTAGTGACCATTTGAAAGAATATGTGCAACCCTAACCCTTGAAAATGAGTTGACAATCATGGCTGTCTCTCCTTCTGTGGCAGCTCATGAGAACAGCTTGACCTTTTGTGCCTTTAAAGAAAATCATTTTCTTTTTCTATTTTTCCTTCTTTTCCGGGAGACATATCCTTAACTAGAGTCAAGAGGATTTATCTTGTCTAGAGTACCTATGGGCTATGGAAAAAAATCAACTAAGTTGAAATTCTGTGTTGCTTGAAGCTTTGAAGGCAGGGTTGGCCCCGGGGTTTGGGTTACCCAAGTCCGTCATAATTTTAGTTGTTCATTTATTATTAAATATTAAAAAACATCATAAAAGTCCCAAAAAAAAATTTTATGCAAAATAAATGTTACATTATGTTTTTAGCTTGAATTACATTGAAAAAAACAATTAAAACAAAATGTAATCCCAGTTATAGTAATTATATGTCTAATAGTTTTTTAACTAAAAAATTCCTTAGTGTTAATAGAAAAAAAAAAAAAAAAATCACGGTCTTATAAAGCACAACAAAATTAATACTAATAATAAATTAAAAATCATAAAAAAATCATTAAATAAAACACGGGAACACATTATACAGTAACACAAAATAATGTCTTGCCCCCACAAACCTATCCCTACAAACAAAAACACATAACCAGTGGCCACATACACATGCGAACAAAATTTTCAAACAAATCAATAAATCACACAGTAAAGATCGGTCTCACTCACAAGAATACTGAAACACATCACATATATCTTATTAAAAGCACAACACTCCCATAAAAAAAATAAAAATAAAAATGTATACTAATAAATTTTTTTATATGTAGACTAATATTTTTATTTTTTTTCCTTTTATGTATAGTTGTATACTAATAATTATTATTATTTTTTTAATGTCTACTAATTCTTTTTTTTTTCTTCACTTATTGCCCCCATGGGGGGGTTGCCCTAGCCCTTGGGCTTGTGGGGCTTACCCTAGGGCCGGGCATGTTGAAGGTATACAAAAATTCTTCACGCTCAAACATGTCCTTTTTCAATAAAAAATATATATGTATGTATCTATATAAATATAAATATATATATATATATATATAAAAGGATTTGCAAAATCGAAAATAAGCTTATATTAGTATTGAAAAACAAAAGAGCGTCTATAGTGGTACACGTGCTAGTAGGGTATTGCGTGTCCTCCTGGAATAGTTGAAGGTGCGTATATACGGAACGCTGGCCTAGACACCCAAGCTTATCAATATATATATATAATTGATTAATATGATTGTTTTTTTTTGATAAATAATATGAAATTATTGGAGAATAAAACCTTTCTAGCAATATTGCTGCAATAATTTAACAGCTTTGAAAATATTTGATTGAATGTAGTGAAAATACTTAGAAAAAATATATATATATATATATATATATATATATATATATATATATATATAAATTTTAGCCAGTAGAAACACAAATTCTTTATTACAAAAACAAGTTGCACGTAGACCTTTAGTAACAAATATAAATGTTAGTTCAAATAAAACTATACATACACGTTTAAACACCCCACCTAACACTACAAACACTATCACCAAAGACAAAAGTACGAATCATGTATATAAAACTTATCCATGTGAAGCTTCTGACAAACCCTTGATTCCAAAACAACAAATCACCGACAACATCCATTCTACTATAAAACAAACTCTCATGATTATCAACAATACAAATCAACAAGACAAAATAAACTTAGTTAAAAAACAAATGCAGACTATCAATAGAACTACACAAAATTGGTTAAAAGTTGAAGATAAAAAAATTGTCGACGAAGAATTTCCTCGTATGAATCCATAATTATAAATCATAGAAATCAACAACCTACATATAGTGAAAATCAGGCTGGTGTGCACCAACCACCAAGGTGGGGCTTCCTGTCAAGTCAACCGAATCATTTGAGAGATACTTAGGTCATAAATTGTTTCACGTCATTATCTTTTTTTAATGAGGAATTTGTTAAGTACATACTTTTACCTAATTCTTGAGAAGGTGGCTAATTTGGCCGAAGATTCAAGTTTTTTCTTTTATTAGTAGTTAACCGTGCAATGTGTAATTTCACAAAAAAATAAAAAATATTGAGTTTGGCATTTAAAAAAAAATATGATATATGATATATAATTAATAATTATTAATAAAATCAAATTCAAATTTTAGAATTTGTAGAA
Source organism: Fagus sylvatica (assembly GCA_907173295.1). Lineage (NCBI taxonomy): Eukaryota > Viridiplantae > Streptophyta > Magnoliopsida > Fagales > Fagaceae > Fagus > Fagus sylvatica. The sequence goes on from OU015764.1 coordinate 25,447,951, forward strand.
AAGAGCTTAATTAACTAATTTAATTAGAGACTCTCAAATTTAATTTAATTGGAATTTGTTTAGTATTATGGTACTTTAGTTTATCTAAAAGATAATGAATTCTAATTAGATATATAAATTTTTGAAGCAAAGAGTTGTTGACAGTTGTATGTAATTTTATTTTTTTTTTTGCTAAAACGGGATAATTCCATTAAGAAGAGGACAACAAATCTCTAAGCCAAGCCTTAGAAATAGAGGGAGAGAGATTTGAGGAATTACAAGAAAAACAAGTGGGAAAAATAGTTGCAAATTTGGCAAGTGCGTGTTTAACCTCATTTGTATCCCTTTTAACCCAAAGAAAAGAACCAGAAGAAAATATTGCAGAAAAAGATTTAACATTAGTAACAATAGAATGTATTTTCCAAGAAAAAACTTCAGCGTCGGATAAGGGAAAAAAGAAACAAGCCTGAAAAGATTTAGAAATATCAAAGAAAATTGACATTTATAGTCAGTAGAAGTGGATGAATATAATTTATTATTACATAATAAAATTATGTCCTACATGTTATGGTTATGTCAATTGGATGGCTTTCTTTATGCCAAGTGGACAATCACTTTGCCTCTCTATTTTATGCATTTAATATCTGTTGTGATTTTGTCATTTTGTCACTGGTTATTAATATATTTCACTTTAGTTTAAACTCTGTTACAAAATTTTAAACACTACTTTAATTGAAATTTTATGAATAAAAGTTTTAAGAAATTCAAGGCATGTTTTATTATTTATTATAAATTATTTTAATTATTTACCATAATTTTCTGTTTTAATAAAAAAAATTAATTTATACGATATGTACAAATTTATGTTATCTTAAGATAATTCTTTCTTTTATTTTTAATATCTATTTTATTATCTAATGTAAATGGTATTAGTGATTTTTAAAATTTAAATATATTATTTATTTAATCGAGCATAATTCTAAAGTTCTAATTGAATATAATCAAAATATCAATTATTTATTAAATAAGCATTTGATAAATGGTGGATATGCCTTGATAAAGAAAAGAAAAAAAGTTCTTCCAAAAGTGTGTATATATATATATATATATATATATAAAAACAAATAAATTTTGTAGAACATGTTAAATGTCCCACTCATTACACACACACACAGAATAATGTGTATCACACATCTCTATGGCACGTATTGCACATATTGTCTATAAAATATTTTCGTGACCAAAGAGAGCATGCCTATAAATTTTCTTAGACTTGCTGACCAAATAGTCAAGTACCCTTGAGCATGGCAAATTACTTGACACTGACAACTACAATGAACGTTTTCTCTTTTCTTTCGTTTTCATGCAAATTGGACCCGCAATGCATCCCTTGCATTTTCGTCAATTGCTTAGGACCCACATTGGATTACCATTGAAGAAATATAAAAAAATTGAATTAAGGTGCAGTAAAGCTTGACTATTTCTTATTATTAATATAGAGATATGAGACATTTCAAACTCTAAGTCTCCAACACATCATACAATAAAAGTCGCCATCAAGCAATGGCCAATAAGCCCATAAGCAAAGCGTGGTGCTCTTTTCTTTTGTGAAATATAAGACCGTGGAGTCGGTTACGTTTACAGTCTGATCATGCATTTATGCCGTCTTTGACCGCGGGGCTGACGGAGCGAGACCCCTAACCATTTGAGCTAAGGGGATAACATCATAATAATGCTCATCCACTAACTACGATCTATTTGACAATGCAAAATGTGCAAAGAAATTTCTTTGTGTATCATAATGACCTTTCAGACTATTTTTCCGTGTGTAACCCGAATTTGGTTGCTAGCTTTTCTCATTATTTCTTTGTTTGTTTGTCTTTTTCCCTCACGTTTCTTCAAATTGTACTATATCTCTTGGGTCTATCAATATTTCGATCATGCCTTTAGTGAAAAAGAAATCCTATTGGAACTTATTCAAGTTTAAAATAAAAAATAAAAATGCTCTTGCTTGATCGAAGAGTAGCATCATCTGACTCTCACACTAAACTAAGGGAGCAAAAGCAAAAATAAGCAAATATGATATCAAATGAATTCAGGGGCGAAGGCAGAAAAAAAAATTTTAGGGTGGGCTAATTGCAAAAAAAAAAAATCTTGACTGGGCTAATTAGGTAATTTTTTTTTTATAAAAAAAATATAAGTAAAAAAAAAAAAGAAAAAAACAAACCTTGACTGGGCTATAGCCCAACCAAGGCTAGTCTTGGCTACGCCCCTGAATGAATTGAACTTGATCATCTTTTACATAAAAACATTCTTTATTTTTTTTCCGGTCATTGAAACTTTAACCATTGAATAGACCTTATACAAATCACCATTAATAAGAGTCCACATATTCCATAAACATTCCTTTCATTACTACATAAGACTATTTTTTTTTTTTTTTTTTAATTGTAAACGATAGACATAAGACTATGTTTTACATATATATAATTAACAAAATTTACCTTGAGGTTTTACAAAATGACATTTCATTTTTCTTTAAATGATACTTTTCCCCTTCACCTTTTGAAAAATGAAAGAAGAAATGTTATTTCTTAACAAATATAAGGGAATAGAGTGTCAATTTTTAATACATGTAAAAGAACATAGTGTTATTTCTATAACTTTCCCCAAATATTATTAATGCCTCTTTTACATTTATATTTATATTTATATTTATAAAGTACATAAAATTTTCTTGACATGTAAAATCTTATTCATTCATCTTGTTATTTAAATTTACTTTATGAAAAAGGAAGAAGATAAATTATACCAGCTTCTTTTTAGATTTCACTCTCCCAAACTACCAACTTCTATTGCATTATGTCATTTAAAAAAAAAAAAAAATGGAATATCACGTTACGACGGTACTTATCTATCAATTTTATATAAACCTTATGGGTGAGAGTATCGTTTTAAAAAAACTTAAAGAAAAATATAATTTATCAACCAAGAAAAAAAACTCATAACCTACATATTATGCCAAGAGTACTTTAAAGTTTAAACATAACAATAATTTACCAAGTCTCAATTCTAAATTTCTAACACAAGGCACGAATAAATAAATTATAAATTCAATATACATTAAATTTTATATTTTAATCAAATTTTTAGCTTAATTAATTAAATACTTTTTACTTATATTAATTAACAATTTTTATATTAATTTTATCTTCAACCTTTTTTTTAATATATTGTGCCCGAGCACTATAGTCCTAGCCCCGCCGTTGCTTCCATGCCATTCAAGGATAAGAATCAGGAACGATGGATAAACCAGTCCCGATTAAAAGATCAAGACCATTTATCTCAGTCATTAACGGTCAGAATTTACAATGCCTTCGTCGCTTAGACAATGACTTCAACGGCTCAACAAAGAGTGAATGGGACCCATACCTTTTTATTTTACAATCTAGTCTAGAGTCTAGACCCTATCGAGTGCAGTGCCAGTGACTGACAGTATGGTATACGTTAGTGGATTGAGATTTAGTGGAATAGCCCTTGCTATTGCACCATGCAATCCTTTTTTAAGGGTTTTGGATTTGAAAGTTAAAAAGCTAGCTTTAATCTAAACCCTTCAATAAAAAAAGATTTTAACAACTTTTTAAAGTTTTGATGTTTTACTGTTTTACTCTCAACTTTTTTAACTTTTTAAACTAGCAATTGCATGTGCAATAGCCCTAACTATTTGCACATGATCTCAATCCTACGCTAGTCAGTCAGGTGTGACTACTTTTTTTTTTAGTCAGGTGTGACTACAAGTAAGAGAAACAGTCAACCTTTTCAGTTTTAACAGGATTAAAAATATGGTAACTTCTAAGAGGATTTTAGAGAATGATTAATACATCGGTGCAATGCGCAAATTAATTAAATATATTAATTACATGTGAATAAAAAAACTATTAATATCATTGAAACTATCTTAATGATTAATTAATTACATAGAGTTTTAGATTTTTTTTTCCTTAATAATATTATTTTTAATACTATTTTGATAAAAAAAAAAAATAATATTTTAAAACTATTGATATATTTAACATTTTTTGTGAACTCATTTTTAAAAGAGACAAGTTCTAAAAAAAAAAATATTAAATTACTATAAAAGTAAATTACCTATCTTAATTAATAATTCACGTATTCAAAACACATTAATTTTACAATGTGTAATATATATATATATATATATATATATATATATATATATATATAGCTTCTTTCTTTTCTTTTTTTAAGAAAAGACTATACGTGTATTGAGTCATTCAGTACAAGCATATTGTGTGGTGTGTAAATTTTACCATATTAAAAAATAAATATGCATATTGTGTAGAGTGTAAATTTTACTATATTAAAAAATAATTATGATATATAATCAAACATAATTAAAATAACTTAAAAATTTTGGTAATATAATTTTAATAGAAAGTAAAATTTTAAATTATCTTAAAACTAGGTAATAAAGTTTAATTTAAGGAAAATTATTTTAATAATTAATGAGAGTGTAGGGCAAAGAGACAAAAGTTACTTGGCGCAACCATGATTTCTAAAACTCAATTTTATTATTTAGTATATGAAAAGCCTTTTTTTTTTTTTTTAAATAATGGTAATATCGAAATTACATGTAATGTAATTTATTATATTGGAAATATTAAAATATAGACATAATAATTGCAAGCAATTATAATCTTTGAATTTTAAGAGAATATTTCTTTTTGTTCTTTAGTGTTATAGCAATCCTTTAAGTTTTGACTTTAGGGTGTGTTTAGATGACTTTTTCCCTTAACTCAAAAAAAAAAAAAAAGAGACGACTTTTTCCCAAAATAAATTTTCTTTTTGCACTGTAAATATCCCAAAGGGTTTTATGATTTTATCTTTTCAAAAGTCTCTAACCTTAGATATTTTTTTAGTTCTCAAAGTTTTTTTTCCTTAAAAAAACAAAAGAAAATATAATATCTTAATTTTTGCCACTCAATCACGCATAATTGCTAAGAGACTTGTAGCTTAACTTATCTATCTTCATTTCTCAACTATAGAATTGTAAAAAAATAAAAATAAAAAAAGTGTAAAGTTGTTAGCTTAATGAGCTAGATATTTCTATTTAAGTTATTCTCAAGTTTCAATCCTCAAGGAACCAATCCCATTTATCCAAAAACAACCCAAAAAAAAAGGCAAAAAAGAAAAAAAGAAAATATCATGAAAGTCAAATTGTTAAACATCGGCTGGAGAATTAATTGATTTAGAAACGTACCTATCATACTTTCAGCTTTCAACGCTTTTTAATTTCATTACCTTACTCCCCTTCAAGAACTTATTGGAAAAGGCAAAGAACAATACAATGAAAACACTTCCGAATATATTCAACACACTCAGATAAAAAAATAAAAGAAAATAAGAAAAAAAATTACGTACAAATCACCACTATTACTATAACAATATATAGAAAAATCTTAAATTTCAGTATTAAGAAACAATCAAAAACCAGACAGCCATTAAAGATTCGAAGTAATTAGAAAGATCTTAGCCCTCCAAAAAAAAAAAAAAAAAATCCTAAAAACCCAAGAATATAATTACGAATCCGGAGCTTTCTGACTCGGTGAACTCAGTGGAAACAAAGTCAACAGCTCAGGTGGGTCGGTGCCTCTCGGCGTACACAGCGGCGATGGGTGCAAGTAAAACCCTCTTCCGGCTATAGCCTTTTCCTCGTCCGACAAGGGTGACTCGGTTCCGGAACTCGGGAGAAAGGGTGAGTCAGAACCGAGTGGTGTAACCGGACTCTGAATCGGTGAGTCGAGTCGATGAGTTTGGCTGGGCGAGTGGGCGAGATTGGTTAAGCCCAGCTTGATTTCGAGCTTTCTCATGGTGTGGGTGTGCCTTCGCTCATGAAGCTTGAAAGGTGACCGGCGAGGGCCGGTGGGGTCACCGGGTTTTGATGGGAGTTTAGAAGGGACAGTGACCGGGAGCTTGTCCGAGTCACCGGACAAGCCGGTGAGTTTCTGGACTAGGTCTCTGAAGGTGTTTGTGTCTGCTTGAACAAAGGTTGTTGCTGTTGGTGAATTCATGGAATTCGAATGTTTTTCCATTCGAGACAGAGAGAGAGAGAGTCTGAGTTTTGTTGTTTGTTTGTGACTTTGTTGTACGTGTTTTCTGTGGTGAAGTCTGAGTGATAAGAGACGGAGAGTGTTTAAAGGGTGATCTTGGGGATGGTTTTTATAAGGTGAGTTTAGGTGTAGGATATTTCCATACAATCTAGTTCACGCAATGTACACTTTGTACCTTGGTTTTTTAACTTTTTATAAAGTACAGTTCTTTTTATCAAGTACATTAAAATTCAAACACATAATAAATTATTCCTTTTTACATTTTAGGAAGCTCTTTTTAGAAATGGAAACAACTTTTCCTAGTACGTTATCCTAAAAAAGAAAGAAAGAATAAAAAGGTAGAAAAGAAAAGTCATCTCGGACGTTCAAAGTTCATACTTTCGTATCAAGTATTAACTATAAAAACTCACACGAAACAAAGGATGGTGGGAGGGTTAAATTAATTTTACAGTTTTATCATTTACTTGTTTGTTCTTTTTTGAAATTTCCCATTTCTTTCTTGTGAATTCATTGGACCCTTCCTGTGAAATTGATGGGACGCAAATTTCTTTTTTGTTTGGGGGGAGGTTTGGAAAAGTGATTTGCGTATTTGGTTAAAGCCAATGGAATAGTTTCACAGAAATTTCTAAGGATTATAAAAAATGGGTAACGAATGTTTCATAACATACATCACATGCCCGTTTGACAAAGCGTCAATAAGTGTGGTCCTTCAATGCATTGTTTTCTTTTTCTGTTTGGTAATGGTAAAAAAGTGTATAAGCAAAAGAAATTTGCCTTCAAAACACGTGTTATTGCACTGGAACACCTGCTTCCAGTGTTAAACTGTGCTTGTTGCAAAAAGCCGTGTAGGGCAACACGTTAACAAACACACCCCACATATCACTTAAGTATGAACATATATATGCCTATAAATTGTAAAATATGTCAACGTTTTTTTAATGGTTTTAAAAATGTGGCACGAAGGCAATATGATACAATCATTACTCGTTAAATATTTAGATGAGGAGTTGAATACTTTGTTGAAATGGAAACATGGCCTTTCCCCTTTCTTTCCATTTAAACATTCATTCTTTGTCATTTTCAAAATTTTAGAAATATTTTCCTCCATTTGTAGACATAGGAAAACTAACACAAACTCCCATAGAACCATCACATTATACTGCTTAAACAAGTACGTTTCATTGCAGTCATTTTTTGGTTTTTCGGTTTCTTATGCACCAAACATATGAATTACCAATATTATGCTTGTCAAATAAAACTGTTAGTGTGAGAACCATGTCTCGAAGAGGGGTGGATGAGTCCTCATAATGGTTACTCGACCAATGATATTTTACCCTTAGATCGAGGATTAAAAATTAGAGCAAATTAAAGAATCTAGACACCATTTTGAACAAATAAAAAAATAAAAATCAAACTATCCTTAATTGCATTACAACCACTTATGTGTGAATTTTAGGGTCAGTCATTCATGGAATTTCACTTATGTGAAATTACTATTTTTTTCCCTAGTATTAATAATGGTTGCAAAATGGGAGTGCTACAATCTTCGGGTGGAGCCCATGTGCAATATGTTGTTTGCAAAAATTCTGGACACATGTATATATTCATGCATGGTTTTATTTTTGGATTATGAGAAGTTAAATTTCTGATAAATTTTATTGAAAATCAATTAGATTGCAAAATTTTCGATTTTGCTAAGTGGAAAGAAATATCATGATCTAAATGGATTTTTGGATAAAACCTTGTGTAATAAATGTAGTTGAAATGGCTACTAAGAATGTAGTAGCCAATCTAACTAAGGGAGAGAAACTATATGGGACCAAATATGATATGTGACATAGGAACATCCAGTATTTGCTTAATCAACATGAAGTCTTAGAAACCAAGACCAATGGTATGACCCAACTTGAACAAGGGTGATGAGTCAAACATCCAATGGACGGACGACCATATCTCCACGTCACTCACGACGACCTCAATACCATGACGATCATTTAATATCGTCCTAATCCGAGCTCATGATCCCCTTTACCTACCCATCAAAGAATAACACGGACCGACGGACGACAATCTATAAACCGTCCATCTCAACGAACATACGTAAGGACGACCATGAGTATCGTCCTCGTCACATCTCCCCTCGGCTCATTTAAGAACAACCTCCATAAACATAATTAAGTACCAAAAGCGTTACACTCCTATTAATAACAATATCCCCGAGATATTGTAACTGTTTTCATAAAGGCTCCCATTCAAGTCCAATTAAGGGGGGGAATTAAAGAAGGCTCAACGGCTAATTCCCGGGGGACCTATATAAACCCCCCATCAGAAAGACTCCAGGTACGCACACTATTAGCCTAAACACTTTTACTTACTTGTTAACCATTCTCTACCAATTCTCTGACAAAGGCATTGGAGGAACTTTGGCCGGCACCCCACCGGTGTTTTCCTACCGTCGTCACTATTGTTCTTTGTTTCAGGTCTTCCATCAGAGAAAGCTTCGTCTGGACGACCGTGCTGATTTTACACATCATCAAAGGGAATACCATCCAACACCACCGTGACATTTTGGGTTAAGAAAGATTGGTATGCGTACTTCACTATGCTTAGTTGTATACACAATGATCTTATTGGAGAATTTGGGAACTATCCAACTACCCAAGAAATGTGGAACCAACTGAAAATTGCCTATGGAGTGACATCAATAATTAGGTTGCGTTCTCTAACTTTGAAGTTTGAGAAGTATGTATTGGATCATAAGCATACTATAGCTGAGCATCTTAGACGATATTTGACTGGATTCATGACTTAAAATCATTTAGGGGGGAAGCATCGTGGCACCCTAATTAAATGGGTCTTTTTTTTTTTTTTATTGTAATTTACCATATCTAAGCTTTACAAAAGATAAACATTTTTTAATGTAATTTGTTGACATTCCATTGCCTTTTTATGTAATGTGCCCTATCTTTATTAGTAATACCCCATTTGGTATTAAAAGATTAAATTCCATCTTAATTCATAGAATAACTGTACTGATACACTTATTTTCATAATGTGTTTAATTAACATGTGGTGATTGGTGGAAAAAAATTGAAAAAGACAGGATCCCAATTCTACAGTGTGATGGTTTGCCACTCACACCGTACCACTTCAACATGTTAAGAAAATGTGTGTCCGTAGACATATTATAACTCATAACTATAGTTTTGTGTTGGTGAGAGCTATTGCAAGAAGGGTTTAGAAGTAATTCGTGATTACTATAGTTGAGAATATTATGCAAGATGGATCACAAATTATAGATTATAAGTTCATATCCTTAGTCCATTCTCTTTTTGTGCGGAACAAATCTACTAATTCCTTGATTCCAAAGTAAGAAACATCTTAAAGTTTTAAACTAAGAAATAGATTCTAAAAATATAAAAAAATCCGGGGTAACAACACTTCCAACTATGACAAGATTGTTCAAGATGGTTGGTAAGGGGAAATTGATGGTTAAAAATACTAATATATAACCAGAGTTATTTTACTGCCACGTAATTTTTTGGTTCTCTCTCACACACTCAAGCCCACCATAACATTAAAAATTTCTACCTATTCGGTGAAAATTCTGTGCAACCAGAATTGTGCTATCAAATACAAATTCTGAGAACTGAGAAGGAGAAGGAAGAGAAACCAGTTTTTAGAATCTCTCCAAGCGAAAGTTCACAAAAAAAATCAAACGGAGCCGTATCCTAATAAAACTGGGTACACCATTTTAAAGCAAGAAATCATCCTTGTCCTTTTGTTCGTCAGACTTTATTTTAGTTTTAGTTTTCGTGTTTGTTTTTGTTTTTGAGTTTTATAATTTTAAAACGTCGCTTTAATAAACCAGTGTGCGACGGAACTGAGTTTGGGCCAAAGAAGCCCACTTTCATTTCAACCTTGGCGTTGGTTTGGTGGAACTTGAGGGTCAGACTTTGCTAACTCCTCCAAACTTGAGATCTTTTCCTAGAAAACCAACACCTGATTTTTCTTTTGGTCCAAACAAGGAATAAGCCTAATCCTTCATTACTATAATTTATTATATTCTCTTTTTTTATTGTTTGGAAAATTTTCTGGGCAATTAATCCTTATCCATCTACTCATATATTATTATTATTATTATTTTGATCTCTTTCCGCAATTTTCATCTTTAAAAACGAGGCAACTTTCTTTACGCACAAAACAATCTCTAAGAAAAAAGAAATAGAAATGGCGAGCTCGAGCTGTATGCGTTGTAGTAAGCTTGTGATTGCACAGAAACCAAATGACAATAAGATGCTCGTATTGCCAATTGGTAATCGGGTGTTTGTACCTCATGGTACAACTACTACTTCAAGGCCATCCAGTTCTAGGGTTTGTGTTGTACGGGCTTCAATGGTGGATTCGTATGAGAGCTCCTTTGATTTCGTTAAGCGCATGGAGAAAGCCTGGTTAATCTCTCAGGTTGTTAATCAATTGTTGCAATTTCATCTTTTTTATTTATTTATTTATGATCTGTTTATTGAATTGCTCGATTTAAGTTGTGTTTGGTTGCATGGAATTGGATTCCTATAACAATAAATTCGCATACACATACATATATACAACTATTTAGAAGAAGTGGAACCTCAAATTAGATGAAATTCTGGGCAACATGAAACGCAGCCTTAGGAAAATTAAGATGTTTGAGATGCTAGTTTAAGAAAAACCCTCATAAGAAGGTAGTGCCTAATTTGTAAAAGGAGGACACTAATATTTTGTTAGTGGATTGGTTACAAATCTGACTACCTAGAAGTATATTATGTCTTTCAATGCATTTTTTTTAGCTCTTTGTTGGTTATATTAATTTGGTCAAACATTTATTTAAATTGGTTAGTCATAATTATAAGTTCAATGTTAGATATAACAAAGCTTATGTTTACAGCAAAGTGTCTCTAAGGAAGGTACTGACAAAGGGTACATATTTAGGAAACCTAATTACACATTCAATCTTTATAGTAAACAGAGTCCTGTTTAGAGTGTTTTCCCTGTTAGAATTCCATATTTTTCGTATAGATTCACATTGGTGACAGATCAAACGTCAGGTGCTTCTCAAGGTTTGCATTCATTTTATTTACATCTTGATACATGACGGAAAAGAACAAATATTTATACTTTTCACCTATGCATAGTGAGTTGAGTGACAGTATCACAATGCTATAGCCTAAGAGTGTACTATTATTAAGATTTTCATTTTTGGAAGTCGATTCCCTTTTTCTTTTCTTTTTTTAATTGTCTTTGGTGAGAAGTGACTGCTTCATGCATCAGGTGTTTAGCTCACTTGTGGTATCCATTTGGGCATCCCTAGTGCCGTAGTGCAATGCATTTCAAAGAGTGCTTGTTAGTTATTCTTTATACTTCCGTGTTTGAATCAATAATTCTGTTAGCAAGAGACTTGATTGCTAGCTTTATGTGCATGTTTTAAAAATCGATATCTTTTGTTTCCTCAAACCTAGTTTGATATGGAAATTCAACAATAAACTAGTAAGTGGGCCCATGAAATAAAAATAGAAACAGAGCATACGGTACATGCTTTCTACCTGTATTTTTCTGATTGTTAGGTCACTCATTGGTGGTGCAATCCCTACACTTATCAACATTATTATTATAACTTACTGTTTTTGGTGGGGGGAGAGGGTAAAGAAGAGAGAAGGGGGGGGGGGGGGGAACTTCCACATTTTTAGCCATGTCTACAAACGGGGGTGGAACTAGGATTATAAATTTGGGGGGAGTTAGAGAAAAAAATTATTTATAATTAAAGATTATGGAGTTTTATGTGTAGTAAAATTTTCTTTGCCCCCACTCCCCTCAAGCTCCATTGTAGTACCACCCCTCCCTACAATATTTTTAAATCTTAATGATTGGTCTTGTCATATTTCCTTCCTTATATATGGAGCCATGGAGGATGCAATTGAGTTAAGCATGGTGACTCCAATTATAATAGTTAGTTTTTCTAAGGCTAGAAAATCAATATTTAAATTAGTTTGATGCTCAATGGTGCTTACGATAAGTTATATTTTGTGATTAATCTGACAGTTGTAGTGGATGCTCAATAGTATTTAGAAAGTCAATATAAGATTTTTCGATTTAAAAAATTGCTTTGGATGACTCAAGGTTGGTTATGCTTCTGATAAGCCAGTATATCAAAAGATGAAAGAAAATCTATACAATGAGTGTGTATGATATGCATACATAATAATGTTGTTTCTTTCCCTGGGGAGTAAATGTACACAGGTCCAAATAGCAGTCATATTTTTATAATTCTAAGCTCCAGAGTGTTCTATGTACCAATGAGTGCTTGTTACAGCTTTTCCCCTCTAAAGTGTGATAAATGGCTTTTTGGTGTTCTAGTTTGCTGTCTGTTTTAAACTTGAGATCTTTGTATTCCTTTTACTAAAATTATAACAAATTCTGCAATCTGCCCTTAGTTTACATGGTTTATTGGCTTTGTATGTGATTGGTCTACTTACTAGATGAATTGCTATTTCTAAGTTACCAGTGTAATATGCTTGCTTTCTTGGATGATTACAATGAGATTTTATGCTTGTTTAGTGGCCTTGGCAGTGTTTATACATGTAGTTCTGCTGTAGTCGTTTAAAGGGACAGTAATATTCTTGTTCTTTATTAAAGGACTTCTGTCCTGATGATCTTTACCACAAAAATGCGCTTGGGACATCCTTTGAGTAGTTTGCACTTCAAAGATTGTCTAGGAAATGGGTCCAGAAAATTCCATCTTTGATTGTAATGTTTGAGCTACTTCTTGTGGAAGAAAAATAAATAAATAATAGTGAGAGAAACCATTTTGTTTTATGCTATAATAGTAAGCCATGTTTGATGATGTAGAAAAGTAAACATGGAGTAGGTTTTGGTATAAATTTGGTCTATAGAAAGTAAAATGTTGCATAAGGTTTGAATTGCCTTGTTGAGCCTGAATGGCAGAAGGATGGATATTTTGTTGATAAGAGACTTTATAAAACAAATGGAAAAAGGCAATTTGCTTTATTTATTATGGGTTGCTACTTTTTTGCGTCTGGCTTTATGTTGAGCCTCATGGGTTCTTTTTAAAGACATTTTAATAATCTGTATTTTGATTGTTTCCTTGTTTCTCCTATGTTCCATGCTACTTTCAGCAACCAAGGCCAATTAATTGTACTTCTTGCAACTCAAATGGGCATGTTGAATGCAAATGGTGTGGGGGTACAGGCTTCTTTATTCTTGGTGATAACATGCTCTGCCAAGTCCCTTCAAGAAACAGCAGTTGTGTTATTTGTTCTGGAAAGGTAAATTAAATCTACAAGGTCTTCAATCTACAACTAGTATAATTCCTTAGTTTTCAATGCACAAACTCTACAATAGCTGTATGAATGACCCTTTATGTTGTCATGATACTTCCAGGGATCAAAGTGTTGCTCTGATTGTAAGGGAACAGGTTTTCGTGCCAAGTGGTTAGGAGAGCCTCCAATTTCCAAGTAGCAGTATTGCTTCTCAGTTGGTGAAAAGATCCATCGAGGCTGCAAGAAATTTTAAGTGACGTGAGTCCAAAGGGCTCTTCTTTAGAAAGGTTGCTACGTTATCAAAAAAAAAGAAATTTTAAGTGACATCCATTCATTTTCTGATATCTTCTCTCATTTATTCCCGTATTTGTGGTCAAAGTAATGATATTCATAGGCTCTTTTACTCAATGCTACAAGTTACACCCTTATTCTTATTTTGCTACTTAACCAGTCACTCTTGTCTTATCAAAAGAACATTAGCCTGTATCATATTCATTCAAATTCTTATAATGTGTAAGTAAAAATGTTAAATGAATTATTTTATTTTATTATTTATTATTATTTTTTTTTTTTCTGGATTTAGTGGCGTAAAAAACTGCTTGACACAGTTTTGTACTCAGTATGTAAGCACCAAGGTAATTGTCAATTACTTGTGGTGTTGTCTTTGGTAAACAAAACTGAACTTTCCATTTTAGTTTTGGCCACATATGCTTCTTCTCACTTGGACACACGTCTTTCCCTCTGAGCCTATTTAAAGTTGCTTGTGGCCCAAGTGCATAGCCTTAGGGGATTTTTTTTGAAAATGCGAAATTAGGGGAAGGCATTATCTTCATATAGGGCTAATGTGTTTCGTGACCTATTAAATAATTGTAGGCTTCTAGATTTGGGCTTGAACGGGCCGAAATTTACTTGGACTACTTGTAGACATGATTGGGGAACTAACTACTAACATCAAAGGAACCTCTACATAGAGGATTAGGCAACACCCTTTGGAAAATTAGGTTCCACTCATATCACACACCTGCCAATAACTCATTCTGGCCATTACTCCATCCTGTTAAACAAAGATCAGGCCATTACATTTACCCAATCTCAGTAATGCAAAACCTTTTAAGTTTGAATTTATGTCGCTTACCAACCCCACCTCACATACCATCACCCAATGTTGGTATTCTCACACAGGCACGAGCTACAAGCCAACTCTACCAGTTTCTTAGACCATAATTTGGTCCGCTTACAAAGTTATATAACTGAGTGGAATAGAAACAATTTTGGAAATATTTTCTGGAGGAAAAGGAGACTTTTGGCTAGTATTAGGGGGTATCCAAGTGGCCTTGTGTCAACAACCATGACCTTATCTTTTCTCTCCCTTGGAAGCAACCTAATTCAAGAAAACCATCATACTCTTTATCAAGAATTTCTGTTTTGGGAACTTAAATCTAAAATTGCATGGATAAATTTTGGAGATGTCAACACCAAATTCTTACACATTTTCACAATAAATAATAGAAATAGAAAATCATTCTCCACTCTGCGTGATTCCTCAGGGAAATGGCTTGCTAATGACCTCCGTACCCATATTCTGAAAATTTATAAGTCTTTTTTTACTACGAATTCATCTCATCGTCCCATTCCCTCAAAGCTAAGAACTCCAATTCAAGATTCTAACCTTATCAAGGATTTTCGAAGTGCTTTAAGAAATCTGCAACACCTTATTTAGCATGCATCCCCTAAAAGCACCGAGTTCGGATGGCTTTCACGCCATCATTTACCAAAAGTTCTGGCCTTTTATAACTTCCCACGTCTGTGAGGTGATCCAAAGCCTTTTTAGAACATGCTAGGTTCCAAAGGATTGACGATCCACGAACTTAATACTTGTCCTAGAGTGCGAACACCAGGAATCCATTATCCATATCACCATTTCGTCCAATCAGTTTATGCAATACGTTGTAACTTGTGTAAACTCGTATAAAAAATCATCACCATCAGAATGCAACCTTTCCCAGACATCATTATCCACCCATGCCAAGCTGGTTTTATTCTTGGTAGAAGGGCAGGAGATAACATCATTATCGCTCAAGAACTCCTGCTATACTTAAAAGTTAAAACGCAGGCAAGGTAAATGAGGAGTGATGGAAACAAAACTAGACGTCGATAAAGCCTGTAAAGCTGTGACAGACTTGAATGAGACTTTATTGAAAATACCCTTCACACGTATCATTTCCCTCCACATGTGACTTGTATCATTATGTCCATTGTAAAATCCGTTTCATATTTACATTTTATGGGATGGCCACAAAACCTTCGTTTTACCCTACTCAGTTAATTAGGTAAGGAGATCCACTCTTTTCCTACCCCTTTATCCTTTGCCTAGGCGGGTTATCTTATCTCATATGTCGGAAAAGCTTTTTCATCCTTTGAAAAATGCTTGTCATTTCTCTCATGTGTTCTTTGCGGACGACATCTTCCTTTTGGTTGAGCCTCGCTTAGAGATTGTCGTCTCATCTAGTCACTACTCAATGACTTCTGAAAATACTCAGGGAATTTAGTTCGTCAACACAAATCCAAAAATAATGACAACCCCTAACACGATTAGGCACACCAAAAAAAGCCATTTTGGGAGAGCTTGGCATTCCCCACAACGGGGATATTGGGAAATATTTGGGTTCCAATTTTTGCGTGACAACGTTGCTCATAGAATAGCGGGGCGGCAAACTAAGGTCCTCACCCTCACGGGCAGAGCTACTCTTGTTAAGTTCGTATCAAGCACTAAACCTAGTTACACCATGCAAACCTCCCTTCTTCAAATATTTTCTGGGGAAACACTTCAACTACTTGTCACTTTCATTCTCTCTCTTGGCAAATTGTAACTATCCTTAAGCGATTCGGAGGTCTAGGAATTTGACAAACTAGACTGAGTAAACTTGCTTTCATCACAAACTTGGCTTAGCAAGTTAGCATCTCTTCTTAAACCAGGACTTTCTGAGGGCCAAATTACTAAAAACCCGCTATTTTCCCCATCACTCCTCCCTTAATACTACTTCCCGTACCTCATAATCTCATATTTGGGTAACCATTTGTAATGGTTGTGATTTACACGTCATAAGACTCAAATGGATAAGGGTAAGGTTTGGCTGGTTTGTTTGTTATAATACACTATGTGGCATCTTATAAGACTATTCACATATATTATTTAAAGAGGTTATATGACTTATTAAATAGGTCATGTGACTAAAATACACGTGAATGATCTTATTAGTTGACACATAGTGAATTGTAGTAAGCTGGTTGCAAACTGATTTATAGTCAAACTCTATCCCTTACTTATTACTATGTCTTTTTTTTTTGGCTAAACTTTACTTTTTACTAGTAGCTAACGTCTCACTTTAGACAGGAGTAGGATCAGTCCAACCTAAGAATTTTAAGATTCATTTTCCTCTAAATATTTTATAAATGGAATTAACTAATCTTTAGTTATATTTTTTAATATTTAATCATATTTAAATTGTCCATAAAAATTAATTAGAGTGAAAGTTAAATTATATAGTAAAATTTTTTACCAATAAGAAATAATAAAAAGAAGGTGCGTGAATTATAAGCTAATGTTAACTGAGGAGGTAATAGATAATCTCAGTGTGCGCGTTTGGGAGACATCAAATAAACTAGTTTTTTACTAAAAATCAAGTTTATTTTGTGGGTCTTATACAGTTATACTGCCTCCGCAAAAAGTTAAACTTATTTCCCATTTTACTTTAATTTTTTACTTTAGTTCTTTCCGGAAAGCAAAACAAACAATTAGTTTATCATATTCTTAGTTAGTTTTTTTTTTTTTTTTTTTATAGCATTTTCAACAAGCAAAAAACCAATAAACTGATCACAAAAAAGTCTAATATTTTGGTTTGTATAGAACCAATTCCAAAATTTTGGAAATACAAGGTGTTAAGTTATTTTGTTCCTTCATTAGGCAAATATCTTACAATTGATTGGCCAGACCACACAAATATGGACAGACATATCGGTTACATACTTACATGCCTCTATGGTCTATAGTTTATACTTTCCCTAGAGGCAACAACAAACTATGGCAATGGATGTTTCACCTTAATCAAGTTTGTATTTTTTTCTTTAACCCATTATGTGGTGGTTCTGTCCTACTTTTCCCTATTAAATTTGACGAAGCATTATCTTCCAGGCTCCCCCAGTGGGAGTACGATTTGCTCCATTTCAAAACTTGTTCATTTTATGATTCAGATTTTATTTTTTAGATCTAATAGTATATAGATTAACACCTCAATTAAAATTATCTGTATATGGTTAGATTTATAAATTAAAAAAAAATAAAAAATAAATTGGAGAGAATCATTCCCCATGTGCATGCTAGCATATCCTTACAAAATGCCAGTTCAATAAATAGTAAATTGAAGTGTGCAAAAGGGTATGTTTATAATATTGTTGATTGTTTGTCATATATTTAGGAACAGCCAGCTAAGGACACCGGGATCGAGATAAGGTGCAATTTGCACGTGCAATAATATCCAAAATGTCTAAAAAGTGAAAGGATAAAAGAGTAAAAGTCAAAAAGTGAAAAAAATTAATTTAAGTTTTTTTTTATACAAATCATTAAGATTAAAAGTGAATGGTTGAATTTTTAATCAGTTTCTTCTTGGGAAAGGATTGGATCCAATACTCTTTTGGAAACTATTGCACAGTGCAGAAGCGATCTCTATCCAAGGTACACAGTAGTCAGTAGAAACACTTCAACACAGTAGGGATGGAAGATACTGACATGTCAGACCGTCCAAAAGAAAAAGACAGAGTACGTAGTAGTGTTAATGGGGATCATTTAGGTCATCCCTCTGAGGATGATGACACCAGTCGCCGGAATAACAAAAAACACAAAGAGTCTCACTTGATTTCTGTTCCAGATAAGGGTCATGGGTCTGAGAGTCCTATTGGAGATGTGGAGCCAACCAGTGCACCAACCTCTCCTATTAGAGCACGGACTGGTATTAGTTATAAGGATTCTCTTATTGGTGTTATTCCAGGAGCATATGAGCATGCATTCTTTGGAAGTAGTATGGAAGAAGATGAAATCCTAAGTTCAAATGAAGAAGAGGATGAGGAACCACCGGAAGATGGTGAAGTTGTAATAAAATTCACCCGTGAATTAAAGCATAGAATCAGAGCTCCTTGGGCCACTTCTCTTATTGTTAAGGTATTTGGTTGATCAGTGGGTTATGTATTCCTTGTGAATAAACTTAAAATTATGTGGAATTTTGCTGGCAATTTCTCTTACGTAGATCTCAGCTTAGGGTTCTTCCTCATAAGGTTTGATTTTCAGTCGGGGTTTGAGGATGTTCTGATGAGGGGTCCTTGGTTCATAGGTGAGCATTTTCTGTCACTTAGACAGTGGGTTCCTAATTTCTGTGCTTCTGAAGCTTCAGTCAAAATAGTTGCTATTTGGGTTAGATTGCCAGAACTCCCCGTGGAATATTATCATAAAGACTCCCTGCTACATATTGGAAGCGGATTAGGACCGGTTTTGAGAGTGGACTTTAATACGGCAGCTGGTACAATAGGGAGATTTGCGAGAATATGTGTTCAAATAGACCTTGATAAACCTCTGGCTAGGACTGTTAGAGTTGGGAAGACAAGACTTGCAGTGATCTATGAGGGAATTGGGTTATTGTGTTTCCATTGTGGTCGAATTGGTCACCGGAGTGAGCTTTGTCCAAGCCGTGTTCTGGAAAAAGATGAAACCCCAGCTGATACGGCAGGTTCTAGAGCGGAGGAGGAAGAAAAACTGAAAAGCTTTGGACCTTGGATGCTCGTCTCTCGCTGAAAAAGACAAACGAAGCCAGCTGTTCCAGTAATGCCGCGTGATGATGCCACGGCATTTGCTACTCCTGATCGTGCTGATGGCTTCTCTGCTGTGCAGGGGCATGATAACATTACCTAGCATGTTTATGAGGCGAGTATAGGTGCTGCTGGTCCGTCTGATGTGAAGAGATATGATAGGAAACAAAATCACGCAAATTCTGCTAAAAGACGTGTTGCAGGCGCTGGTGCAGGATCTGCTGAAGACCAGAGACGTGCCAAATCTCATCCAAACTTTCGGTACTCCCACGTGGATAAGGGGAAAAGCAAACAAGGCAGTGGGCCCGGTCAGCTTTATTCACATGGGCCTCTTGAGACCAACCCGAAACCAGGTGAGCAGATTTCTAATTTTAAATTTTCTAAACCCATTTTAAATGCTGCTGACCCCGTTTTTGTTTTTAATATACCAAATTCAAATGTGAACTCCCTTCAATCCCAGTCGTCCAACCAAAATACCTCAGCTAAAAATAATCCTATCTCCTACACTTCTCCACAACAAACACCAACCTCCAGTTCTACCATCTCCCTCCGACCTCAACTCCCTAAATCCAAAGGTGATAATGACAAGCACTCAGTGGGGGGTGTTTCCATTGTTTAGAGCATCTCCAAGTTAGAGGATTCGACTGGGAGGACAGTATATTCGGATCGACGAAGATGTGATCGAATTGATTCGAAAGGACCCACTTCATGTGTGGGGTTGGTACGACGCCGAGATAGCTCAAGCATGGACAGAAATAGCTCCAGCAGTCCAAGGCGAAGATCCACCTCTCCTAACAGACATGGTTTGGCTGCAAGAGATAAGCCCATTTTGGAACTTCCTAACGGACATTCCGAGAATCGATGGGATTTATTGTCCACTAAGAGTTCGTTGTCAGCCATTGTGGGAGCTGAGATTTGTCCAATTTCTGGAGGAGGTGTATTGCGCAACACTGCCGGATTTCGAAGAGAGGAAGGTGATGCTCTCAACTCCAATCCACTTCAACTGGGTAGGAAATCGGAATTCTCTCAAATTAACTCAGATTGCGAAATGCGTGCCCCTGTCCAACCTTTGGATCCGTTGCTCAGAGTTGAGGGGGAAGGGGTTCCTACAGTACTAGTTTACCTCGACGGTGATTCGGAACAACATATGGGAGATGTGGCCAGAGAGGGCATGGAACTCGTTGGAGGAGGAAGGAATGTTGTTTCCACCCAATAACCCCCCTTTTATGTCAAGCAGTGAGATTGATGTGAATATACTCACTTGGAACTGCCGAGGAGTATTGAATCCGTGTTTCCGCAAAGCGCTTCTTAATACTCTGAATATCAACAATCCAGATATCCTTATTTTGACCGAAACCAGACTTGGTGGTGATAGAGCTGCGGAACTTGCTCGTTCTTTTCCACTTGATGGATTCCTATGCACTAATACCATTGGTTTTGCTGGGGGTATTTGGATCCTTTGGAAAACAGAGGTAGTGGAAGTGGGTCACCTATGCTCTACTGAACAAGAAATCCATGCTTCAGTAAAGGTAAGAGGCTCTAATTCTCTTTGGTTAATTTCTGCTATCTATGCTAGCCCTCGTAGGTCTGAACGTAGGATTTTATGGGAAAACCTTAAGATTATTGCTAGTTTGAATAATTTGCCTTGGGTTATGCTTGGGGATTTCAATGATATCTTGCTTTGTGAAGAGAAATGGGGGGGTAATAGGCCATCAAATAGTAGAATTCGGGAATTTAGAAATTGTCTGAATGCATGCAACATGATTGATTTGGGGTTTTCTGGTCCTAAATATACTTGGAGTAACTGCCATGATATGAATTCTTTGATTATGGAAAAACTTGATAGAGTCTTGGCAAATTCTGACTGGAGGATCCTTTTTCCTGAGGTCTCAGTTACTCATTTGCCCCGTACTCACTCTGATCATTGCCCTGTGTTTTTGAATCTTTGTCCGAATATACCTTGCACTTTACCTAGACCTTTCCGTTTTGAAAGCATATGGTTCTCTCATGTTGATTTTCCCTCAGTTGTTGAAAAAGCTTGGGCTACTCCAGCCCTAAATTTGTCAATTATTTTTTCTATTTTTGCTGCCCTTGTGTCTGCTTGGAACAAATCTAAGTTTGATAACATTTTTCATAGGAAAAAACGTATTCTTGCTAGATTAAATGGTGTGCGATGTGCTTTGACCTCTAGGCCCTCAGAATCTTTGTTTAGGATTGAGAAGTCCCTTAGAGAGGATTATTTTGTTATTCTCAAACTAGACGAGGAGCTTTGGGCTCTAAAGTCTAGAGTGGGGTGGGTAGTTGAAGGAGATAGAAACACTAAATTCTTCCATACCTCTACCATTGTGCGCAGAAGGGCGAATAAGATTGTTAGGCTTAGGAATAGTGTTGGGGAATGGATCACTGATAATGACCTCATTCGCCTCCATATTCAACAGGGATTTGTTGATTTGTTCTCCACCCTCCTAGTGGTTTTTGTCTGCCTATGTGGGCTCCTAGAATTTCAGATCAAGAGGCTTTGTCTCTAACTGCTCATGTTGATGCCAATGATGTTAGAAGGAGCCTTTGGTCTTTGAAGGCTTTTAAAGCTCCTAGACCTGACGGATTACATCCGGGTTTTTTCCAGAAATGTTGGCCTATAGTTGGTGATTCGGTGGTTAAAGAGGTTAGGCAAATATTCTCTTCTGGGAGAATGCCTGAGTACTTGAATAGAACTTTGATTTCCTTGATTCCCAAATGTCTTGGTCCTGAGACTCTCAGTCGGTTTAGACCTATTAGCCTCTGCAATACTGTCTACAAGATTGTCACTAAAATCATTGTGTCTAGGCTTAGGCCTATTATAGGCAATCTTGTTTCCCCTTTTCAGGCTGCATTTGTTCCTGGTAGGAGGGGGTTAGATAATGTTGTCATTGCCAAGAGCTAATCCACTCCATCCATAGGAAAAAAGGTAGAATGGGTCAACTCATCCTTAAGCTTGACCTGGAGAAAGCTTATGATCGCCTTGAATGAGATTTCATCCGTGAGGTCTTAACTTTCTTTAAGTTTCCTCCTTCTTTTGTGGACCTAGTTCTGGAGTGTGTGTCGACTTCCTCCTTCTCTATCCTAGTGAATGGAGGTCAACTAGAAAACTTCAAACCTTCTAGAGGCATTAGACAAGGAGATCCTCTATCTCCTTACCTATTCATACTCTGTATGGAATACTTGAGTCTTAAGATCCTTGAGGCATGTGATAGCAACAGTTGGAAAGCCATCAAAGCCTCTAGGACTGGTCCATCCTTCTCACACCTGTTTTTTGCGGATGATCTCCTTTTATGTACTGAGGCTTCTAGCAATTGTTGTCATACAATTACTAGAATTCTGGAGGATTTCTGTCTCCAGTCTGGTCAAAAGGTTAGTTTGCCTAAATCCAAGGTGTTCTTTTCCCCTAATGTCAACCCTAACCTTAGACAATACCTGTGTGGCATCCTTGGGGTTTCTAGTACCCCTAATCTTGGTAAGTACTTGGATTTCCTCTTAGATCCAATGGTCGTAGTACTAGGGACTTCGATTTTGTTATGGAGAAAGTTCAAGCTAAACTTTCCAGCTGGAAAGCCAAGTTTCTCTCTCCTGCAGGTAGAGTGATTCTAGTTCAATCTGTCACCTCTGCCATTCCTGCTTATTATATGCAAAATGTTGCTTTACCCATTAGAGTTTGTTTTAACCTTGATAAGTTGAATAGAGATTTCCTTTGGGGTTCCACTGATGATAGGAAGAAAATGCACATGGTTAGTTGGAATAAAGTTTGTCGGCCTAGAGATTTGGGAGGCTTAGGCCTATTCTCTACAAAAGCTAGGAACCTTGCTCTTCTTGCTAAGCTGAATTGGAGAGTTATGGAAAACCCTAACTCCTTATGGGCCAAAACTTTGATTGCAAAGTATTGTCCTAATGGCATTATGGATAAGAGATTGGGAACCCGCAGGAGCGGGTCTAGTAATTGGAAAGGTTTGAAGAAGGGTCATGAGATTTTTAGGAAAGGTCTTAGATGGGTGGTTAACAATGGCCAAGAGATTTCCTTTTGGCATGATTTATGGGTTTGTGATAGGTCCCTTCGCTCCTTGGTACATGGTCCTCTATCTCATTGGGAGGATTCTCTTAGAATTTGTGATGTTGTTAAGGGTGTGAGTATGTGGAATCTTTCAACCCTATCCCTTGATTTGCCTACTTGTATCCGAGAGTCTATTAAGGCAATTTCGGTTTGCCCTAATAGGCCTTTTGCTAATAAGCGTGTTTGAGACTCAGTTGGCGGTGAATTTAAACTTGGCAAAGCATATTCCATTGTCTGTAACAATTTTTCTGAATGCTCTAGTCTTATTCATTCCTCCTGGATTTGGAAAGTTAGGACTAGTCCTAGAATTATGTTTTTTCTTTGGCAATGTTACCATATTAGTGTTCCTGTGCGAGAAATACTTGCTTCTCGTGGCATTAATATCCCTACTTTTTGTCCTAGATGTTTGGCCCCTAATGAATCATTAATCCATATGCTTAGAGATTGCCCTGATTCAATGACTTTTTGGAGCTCTTTTTGGTTCTCATCCTTGGGTAGTCACTTTTATTCTGCATCATTATTTGATTGGATTCATTCTAATTGTATTGCCACTTCAACTCATGATCATAACATTCCATGGCAAACTCTGTTTTCCTTTGGTATTTAGAGTTTATGGTTAAGAAGAAACCAATTTGTCTTTAAACCTGACTCACATTTTTTGGATCCTGTGATAAATGCCATTTCATATGCATCTGAATTCTTTTATCTTATTGGCAGTTACTCCAAAGTAAAAAATATGATCTCTACTCCTATTAAATGGGTTGCACCTCCTTTGGGTTGGTTTACATTGAATACAGATGGTTCATCTTTGGGAAATCCAGGTTTGGCAGGGGGTGGGAGAATTATCTGTAATCATGTAGGTGATTGGGTGGGTGGTTTTTCTCGGGCCATTGGTATCACAACTAGTGTTCAGGCCGAATTGAGGGCTCTCAAAGATGGTTTAAATTTAGTCATTGATCTTAGGATTCTTAACCTTGAGATTGAAATGGATTATTTAGTTGCAGTTGAGCTTGTTAACTCCATTACTATCCTTAATGCTTTTTTGAGTACCATTGTGACTGATTGTAGGTCCTTGCTAGAGAGAATTGAGAGTTATTCGCTCAAGCACATCTTCAGGGAAGCGAATAGTTGTGCTGATTTATTTGCAAAAACTGGCTGCGACCAGTTACCGAATTTTATTTCATTTTCTAATGCCCCAGTGTATGTGCTGGAGGTTTTAGCTTTTAATGTATCGAGTGAAATTCGTTTCCGTTTGATTAGCTCGTAATTTATATATTTCCTTTTAACCAAAAAAAAAAAAAAAAAAAAAAACAGAGGTCAGTAGAGACTAAAGAATAGAGTTAGATCCGTCTCGAATACCAATCTGGCACCCCGTGGGGCCCACAATCCACACACAATTTATTGGCCCCTTTCTTTTTCCATTTCTCCTTTGAAAAACCAAAAACTCCAAACCAAACGCCATGCTCGCGTGGGGTCACGTAAAATGACAACAACCCTGTAAGGGGAAAACCCAATTTCAACTCAATAAATTTCATTTATTTGGCTAAGCCTTCTCCACGTGTCTCCCCTCCATTCGCTATTCCCCAGATCGCCCTAGCCCCACAAGATAGACCGAAATACACATAATCAACTACCACCACATACAGAGAGAGAAAGAGAGAGAGAGAGAGAGAGTGCTTACTGCTTACAGAGTTACAGAGACAGTGTGTAAATGGCATCTAAGCTTTGTGACTCGTGCAAGTCGGCGAGTGCGACTCTCTTCTGCCGTGCCGACTCAGCGTTCCTCTGCGTAGGCTGCGACTCCAAGGTCCACGCGGCCAACAAGCTAGCGTCTCGTCACGAGCGTGTCTTGGTCTGCGAGGTCTGCGAGCAAGCCCCAGCACACGTCACGTGCAAGGCCGACGCCGCAGCCCTCTGCGTCACGTGCGACCGCGACATCCACTCCGCCAACCCACTCGCTCGCCGCCACGAGCGAGTCCCCATCACACCCTTCTACGATTCCGTCGCCGTCAAACCTGGCGCCGTTAACTTCCTTGAAGACCGTTATCTCTCCGACGTGGACGGGGACACTGACGGCAGCAGAGAAGAAGCCGAGGCTGCCTCTTGGTTGCTCCCAAACCCACCCAATACTCATAATAATAAGGTGATGGAAAGTCAGGATCTGAAAACGGGTCAGTTTATCTTCCCGGAAATGGATCCGTATTTGGATCTGGATTACGGGTCAGTGGATCCCAAATTGGAAGCACAGGAACAGAACAGTTCGGGTACCGATGGAGTTGTACCAGTGCAGAGCAAGCCTCCATTGCTCCATGATCACTGCTTTGACATGGAATTTTCTGCCTCCAAACCCTATTCCTATGCTTACAACACTCATCAGTGTCTCAGCCAGAGTGTGAGTTCTCTATCTTATTTTCTTTCTTAGATTTATGTTTGGTAGCTTAGAAAATTGTAGAAAAAAAGGAATAGTACTAGATCCTGATTGTGTACTTTGCTTTCAGGTTTCTTCTTCGTCTCTCGACGTCGGTGTAGTACCAGATGGAAACACGATGACCGAAATATCCGATTCTTACACTAAGCCGATGAGCGCCGCAACAGAATCGACAAACCGGCCGGTTCAGATCTCGGCGGCAGATCGGGAAGCGAGAGTTCTGAGGTACAGAGAGAAGAGGAAGAACCGAAAGTTCGAGAAGACGATCCGATACGCTTCGCGAAAAGCCTACGCGGAGACGAGGCCACGAATCAAAGGAAGGTTCGCGAAGCGTACGGACGTAGAGGTTGAAGTTGATCGTATCTATGGATACGGCGTCGTTCCGTCCTTTTAAATGATGTGCTGCTGCATCTGCATCTGCATCTGCTCTTGTATTTGTATATATATGGTAGTTGCTGGTGGCTGATCGACGGAATCCTGACCGTTGATTTCTTAGATCTTAACTTTTGTAATGAATTTTGTTTTTGTAATCAACTTTTTGGAGCTGCGAATTAACTACTGCGAAGCTCTCGTGCCTTTTGATTTTGGAAGTTCCATTGTTTTGTTGATGTCATGCTATATGGTGTTCTCTTGTTAGTGTATTAAAATCAAAATCAAAATCAAAATCTGAATTGCTATTGGTGCATTTGATAGGATTAATATAATATAGTAGTTAAATAATTAGTTTAAGATTGGTAGGATCTTGATGATGAGCCAAAAGCATGTTTGAGCTTTGGCTGTGGACTTGTCACTTGTGTGCATTCATGCTTAAAAAATACAGAGATGACTTTTGTCTGATTTCTAATTTTTTATGATTACTAGCAGCCTCTAGGGCATACAACTTTACTGTTTTTCTAATTTAAAATTCCACAAAGTGGACAAAGAATCACGAAGATGCAGGAATCTATTTTTTAATTTATATATTACACAAAATTCAAGACACAATATACAGAGGATCAAATACATAAAGTTAGCATATAAACTATAAAACCTCTACCTTCCAATAGAACCCGCATGATTCAAAATTCTGCTGATAAGGCACAGCTGGATGTCAGCCAATAAATTAAAGCTTCCAGAATCTACTTGCCATCCCAGTCCCACTACCAGTATGAAGATCCATCACCATATGAACTCCTCTTTGAAGCAGCAAGCACAAAGCTTCTTTCTCTATTTTGAGGCAGTCTTCCAACTGTGACATACAGCTAGAATTTTGTTGCCAGACTTGTCCTTACAAATAAAACTCGATTCTCTCCATTTTGGATCTGCTGGTTCCCAAGCTTCAATTAAGATTCAGGATAAAAATTAGGTATATTTACTTAAGTGCAATAGATTAGATTTTTTCATTGAATTGTATTGAATTTAATTATATATTCTTAAAAAAAGATAACACCATTTATGTTTTATGTGTTTGAATTCAATTAGGAATACTTAAAGAATTTTACTTAAGTTTTGTTCTAAGATTAATACCTGCCATCTTCTGTCATACCATGGTTGCTGCAACCCCTTTAATATGTCCTCGTGAGAAAAGTACAGTAGAAGTTTGGTTTGATCTTCAAGCCTCCCTGCTTATAGAAATCAGGCTTTTAATATAGCAAAGCACAGAGATTAGCATGGTCGCATTTCTCTATAATCTGTGCATGTGTTAAGTCTTACAAGCAATAAATACTGCATGACGGTTAGCATGGTTAATAAAAGGGTAAAACTTGGATACAGTTCTTTAGGTCAAGTATATTAGGTTTTATGTTGAATTCAAATATATTGAACTTAGAAAAGATAACATTGTTTGTGTTTCATTGGTTAATGCAACCATATATTTGAATTCAATTGAAGAACCTAATGTACCTAACCTAAGAACTATACCTAAATTTTACTATGTAAAAATAACAGAATAAAAAAAATGTTTTTAATGTCAAAAAGTAATTGGACATCTATTTTTTTTATAAGTTTTTTTTTTTTGGATAAGAAGTGATTGGACATCTAATGAACGATGTAACTTGATTTTTTCATTTCTCGCTGAAAATATTGTTCATTTATATAGAAAGGCAAGCTTTATACACACACTTGTGACTAGTGCAAATGTAAAGGATTTCACATTAATCTATAGTATGCTATAAAATGTATTCATGCATGACCACTTGAGTTTCCACCATTTGATTTTCCACCTCTTGGGTTTTCTCATCATTTATGAAATCACACTTTGGAAGTGGTATATTAATGATCCGTTTAATTCATCAACTTTTGAGTATCCTCTCATTATGTTTTGGGTTTTCTCCTCATTTATGTTATGTAATCACCCTGAGGTTTAATTCCTTACCGTTTAAGTATCCTCTCATTATGTTTGTATGCCTATAAAAGGGAAAATTATTAGGTACTCCAGGAGTATATTAAATACGTACTCCCTCCTCTCACAGAAGTGGTGGGTCCCATCATGAATTTAATTAACGGGACCCACAATTTCTGTGAGAGAAGGGAGTACGCATTTAATATACTCCCGGAGTATCTAATAATTACCCAAATAAAAGGGAGTCTTAAGGAATGTACAAACAAAAAAAGGATGAATGATAAGAATTAGTTTCATTTGATACATTGCCTTACAATTTCTCTATCTTGTCTTGCCATTTCTCACATTTTACAACATGTTACCAATATGATAGCTCTAGTCAATGGTAAAAGAAAATTGTATTCCTATTGTTCTTATAAAAAAAAAACTATCTGTGTCACTCTCTACTCACTGTAATTCTCTTTCTATGGATTAGTGTTCTCATTGTCTAATTTCAATTTGTTGGATATCATGCATGCTTAAATTTTTTAGTGTTTATATAATGAATTGAGAATTCTATTTTGACATGATTTTTACGCTAAACGTATTATAACAAGTCATATTGGTGAATATAACCAAAATGATCCGCATCTTGAAAATAATCTCTAAGAAGTTGAATTTTCCAACAAAATCATATACTTGCTTTGCAGCAAATTCTCGTCTTAAAACTTCAACAAGGATATTTTAAATTGTATTAATGTAATCATTTTTTGTTTCGATTTTTTTTTTTAAAGGGAACATATAATTATATAAACTGTTAAATCATTCTAATTAGCAATTATTAGCTAAAAAAAGTTACATTCTGCTTCTTTTTTTCTTTTTCTTTTTTTAATATTAAAAGTCTATTGAAAATTATATCTTGGCACAATGGCACATGTCCATTAACCTTATATATGAATGGTTATTTGTAACGATAAAAGATAATTAGAAATAAAAGTCTATATTTCGTGTAGATTATTTGATTATTGTAGTAGGTTTATGTTTGCAAATTTTGTGTTGAGTCTTATACTGCTTAATTGGTCTTCACATGATATATATGCTTATTCATTTGATTCTTAAGGTTATTATATCTTTGTTATCTATACACAACTTCAAACCTTACAAAACTTAAATTCGTTGTCCTTAACATTTTGACAAAGAATCACTTATCTTGCATCCTTGATGCTGAGATCCACCTTGATGCAATGAACCTCGAAAATAATATTAAAACAGAAAATCAAGTATCCCTGCAAGATCGTGCAAAGCAATGATTTTTCTTTGCTATCATCTCCATAAAGAGTTAAAAACCAAGTACCTTATGCTAAAAGATACCCTAATTCTATGAAAAAAATTAAAGGAGAGA
The DNA here is from genome assembly GCA_907173295.1 of Fagus sylvatica. NCBI lineage: Eukaryota > Viridiplantae > Streptophyta > Magnoliopsida > Fagales > Fagaceae > Fagus > Fagus sylvatica. The sequence continues at coordinate 25,477,443 of OU015764.1, forward strand.
TACTATCACAAGAAGACCGTAATCCTCCCAAAAGCTTGTTATGATTGAATGCACTCGAGGTTGCAAGATTTTTTAATTGTTAATGAGTACAACTCTATACTTTTTAAAATCAACTCACAATTAAAATTATGTTGAATGCACCTGAGGTTGAAATTTTTTAAGACTATTGGTGAGTGCAACTTTGCACTTTTTAAAATCAACTCACAATTAAATTATGTGGATAAAAAGTCACTGAAAACATTAAGTAAGAAAAAATATATACTATATTTCATTCCTCGAATGTTCTCTTGCAACAACAATAACAAGAACGTAAGTTCAAAAAGTATTTTGAACTAGTATCTTACTTTTTGTAGTTGAACAAAATCATGCGTTTTGAATAAGAAAATCCAATACTCTCATCCGATCGGTTCTACACCATTCCCTGAAGTAAATGAAACCTAATTTCATAGTCATAAAAGAAATCATATGTGGTTTTGAGTGTGGATATGGTAGGAACAAGTGTCAATACCAAGGGAGAGATACTCATAATTCTTCGAATAAGAGCAACACATCGTACTGCCGGAAGTGGAACCACATTGAGACAAAATAGGAAAAAAATGAGAAAAAGGCAAAGATTTACATAATAAACTTTCAAAGAACTATGAATATATGTGTTATATATAGCCTTATAGGTGTGGTGCAAAAGCACATTGGTCAAATACTTTTCATATGCCTAAATATTTGATAAATTGTACCAAACCTTCGTAAAAGAGAAATGAATTTTATTGATCACAAAATTTGGTAGACTTGTACCAAGCCTTCGCTATCGCCCCCTAGTTTTTTAAAATTCCCCTCTCCCACGTATTATTTTTATAAAAAATAAAAATTTATATAAATATAATTTAACCATTGCACCCTAGATCAAAAAAAGAAAAAAAAAAAAAAAAAAGAAAAGAAAAGAAAAAATTGTACTATATTTATATAAATGACTAATACTTACTATTACTTACGAGAAAATATAAATCAAGAATAAAGTTTAGTTCCAACCTCCATTAGATGTAATCCTCTTAAACTGGACAAGTGTCCTTGGTATGTTTTTTTTTTTTTTTTAATAACACAGGAGAACTTTATTCAATGTGTTGCACGTCGCAGAATATACTGTACAACAGTCCCTCACTACTATACGGGTCACTAACCCCACCCACCAGAATTAGTTGTCGGGTAATCTAGGGGTATTCACCCCTGACGAACTAACAGTTTATCCTCATACCTAGGAGGCCAAGTGTCCTTGGCTTCTGAATCTTACATGATCTTGTTAAGTAATTTAATGGGCTGCTTATCACATTAATAGCGGTTTAGCTCCAATCCCCTCACTCTTTCTCAGTCATTTCCCCTCCCTCCAACCCCTTCTCTCTCTCTTTCCCATTCCCACCCCTCCCCCCTTTCTCTTCATGGCAGCCTCTGTGATAAGAGAAAGACGAGAGCTCATGTTTGTTCTCCAATAATATCAATCTCCTCTTGATCTAGTGGTTTGTTTTCCAATATTATTAATTGGGTTCCATTCTACCAATAACAAACTCTCAAACAATTGTGTTTTTAGTATAAACCAAACAACAAAATAACAAGAACAAAAATCAACATGTGAATAATGCTATAAGAAGATCAGTATTTGGTGTTTGAAAGATAAATCAAGAGGAAGCCCATAATGGAAGAAGAAAATTCCTCCAATCCGCTAAGGCTTCGTTTGGGAGTTTAGAGGGGAATGGAATGGAATGGAATGAATAAATTATAAGGGAATGGAATAGAATAGAATGGAATGGAATGAATTTAATAAATGGAATGGAATGGAATGGAATAGAATGGAATGGAATGAAATGAAACTAAGTAATCTTGTTTGGATGTTTTAAAATAGAGGAATGGAATGGAATGGAATGTAAGTAACTTTGTTTGGGAGTAATATTAGAAGGAATGGAAATGAATCATTTTATAACAACATTACTATAAGACCCTTTATTTTTATAAAATGTAGGATTAATCTATAGAATAATATTATAGAATTACCACACCATATATGACATGTTGTGGTGTCACAATAATATTATAGAAATACCATGGGAGTTTATTTCTATTTTTCTGGCCCTTGCTAACAGAGAAAAAACCAATACAGGACAACAGGTGGTATAAAATCTGCTTAATTATAAATAAGTACAAAATCTAAGCAATATAAATTAAAATATAATCCCAATAAATGGAAATTCGAAATTCATTGTCCACAAAATAAACTTTTAAAAGAAAATTGACATTATTAAAGGTCCATGCATTGTCATTTAGAAATACAATATTATAGAAATACCATGGAAACTGAGGAAAATAAAAGGTCAAATCTATAAGGGTAATTTAGGATTTTACAAAAATACTAAGGGCATTTTGGGACGTTTGGTGAAAAAATCATTAAACTTAAATCCATTCCCTCCTATTCCTCCCAATTTTGGGGGGAATGAAAATTTGGGGTTTGGAGGGAATAGGGAGGAATGAGTGTTCCATTCCATTCCCTTCACTTAAACTCCCAAACAAGGGAATGGTCTTTCCATTCCCTCCTATTTAAACTTTCAAACAGAGGAAAGAAGAGAATATTCTTAAAATATTCTTTTCTTTTTTTTCCATTCCTTTCCCTCCTCCCAAACGGAGTGTTAAACTCCCAAACAAGGGAATGATCTTTCCATTCCCTCCTATTTAAACTTTCAAACAGGGGAAAGAAGAGAATATTCTTAAAATATTCTTTTTTTTCCATTCCATTCCATTCCTTTCCCTCCTCCCAAACGGAGTGTAAGTGTTAAACCATTTTCGCCAAGAGTCAAAGTCAGGAATTGAATTCAAAAAGATTATTATATATATTTGGAAATTTATATGACACAAAACAATAAAATAAATAAACTTTCATTATTTTATTATAATTAATATATTCATTGTTTTTTTTTTGCTAAATATATTCATAGTTTTTCATTATATCATTTCATTGTAATTGGCCACCTCTAAAAGGAAAATATATAAGCCGTGTATCAGCCCCAGTGTGAGTATTCATCCAAAAACACTAGCTAAGCATCATTGTTTTGGTCAACCTTTACCTAATACTACGTGAGCTCATCAAACAACATCTGCTTTTTATCTTGCATAATGTGACCTTACTCTTTCTTTCAGACATGGGAAGACCCCATAGAGAGAAGACCTTGGAGTGTAGGGCTCACTTCTATAAAGGATTCAGAGTTTCTTCCAACAATTGCCACACGTGAGACCTTCATCGTTTTCCTCCCAGACATCTTACCTATTGGGGAAAGTAAGGCGGGTGGTACGTGCGACTAGATAAATTTATTGTGGCTTTATGTACTTGAGATGATTGAATGTGAAATTTCAAAATTATTTTTCTGTTTTACACTTGAAAGATTAATTCTAATTTAATATTATTTTTTAAATTTCTTATATTAGTTGTGAAAATATGCTTGAAAATTATTTAATTTCCCCATGGAATTAAAAAAAAAAAATTAAGATTCTCAATTTTACAAATTTGTTCCATTTATTTATATATTAGTTTTTTTTTATGACTCTCAGTGTTAGGGCTAGCTTGTGCACACGTCGACTAATCCCAAGGGGACACGTAACACCCTACTAGCAACGTGTATTGCGATAGTCGCAAAACTTTACATTAAGTAGGTGGCCCTGAGTAGACTCGAACTAGTAATCATTAGGGTTGAGCTACCCCTTAGGGTTTTTTTATATATTAGTTAATTATTAAATTAATTATGTCGACATTACAATCCGACTTCTAGTTAAACCCTGGTCTAACCTTAAAACCTTGAACCTCTCCATTTTCCGGTTCTTTGAATAGTTTGAATTTTTTAAACTTTGTGTATTCTAGTTTTGCTATAATTCAAGAGTGTCAATGTATAGTTTAGTCCCTTTATTCCTGCTCTAGCCACCCGCCAAGGACATCTTTAGCTACTGATGCTCTCATTGCTCTCCTAAAAGTTTGCAAGTCTCATGTATTATTGGGTCCTTTTTTTATTTTGTTTGTTGATTGTTTTGTGTTTTTATTTGCCCTTGTTGTTGGTTTTGCAGTCCGCAAGTCTCTTGTTATGGATCCTTTTGTTGTTGTGGTTTGTCTAGTTTTGTATGCAATACTTGTTGTATCTTGGGCTTTCATGTGTTTTTGTAGTGGATTCCTCCCCAATTTTGTTGTTCCCTTCTCTGTTCTTGAGGATTTGGCTGCTGGGAGGGTTTCCTTTCTTTGTATCCTTAGCCTTGGTGCTTTAATAAATTTATTTACTTGGACCTAAAAAAAAAAGTCACCCGCCAAGGACCCACCATAGCTGGAAGTAATTCCGCACAAAAACAAAAGGATTAAATCCTAACTTGGCATCCAAGTTCCCAAAACTAAAGCAAACTACACATGCTACTTGCATTCTGACATCATATTCAACTGGGGCGGGGGGAGTGTGGACCATGACCCCATAGGCCCTAGCTTTTTAAAGATCTTCTTAGATTTTTTTTTTTTACATAAATGATTAATACATTTTTTTTTTCTTTGCCTTTCTTATTGCTCTTTTGGCATACATATCTCATTAAATCAAAGTGCATTTAAATTTTTAAGTATATTATTCCAAAAATATATAGATTTATATAAATGATAATGCATCGTTTTTTTTTTTTATTATTTTTTTTTATTTATTTATTAATATTGTACAACATGCAACACATTAAACTCAAGTATATCCACGATAGATGTTTTTTTTGATAAAAAAAAATTGGGTAGGATGGGACGATCAGAGTGGCTTCCCTACCTGGGCGTGACCATAGTAGCACTAGCACCCTACCCGCTGGGTCCAGAGGGAACTGGTGAGCCATAGCTATTATCCCAGCCCCACGAGGGCACTAGCGGGTCCAGAGTGGGGATTGTGGGGTTTAATCCCAAGCGCTTCCCATTGCGGGATTCGAACCTGGGACCTCCACATCTCAAACCACTTGGAACTACACTCTTTATCGCTAGACCACCACCCTTGGTGGTCACGACAGATGTTTTTAGACCTAGAGAAGTAAGTCTCTTTAATAGAAGTCTTGGTTATTTTCCATATCTATATATACTTATTTATTTATTTATTTTGTATTGGGAGACTAAGATATTAAGATATGGACAATATGTTTTTATTTTTTGAAGAAAATACAATTGTGGATTTCATGATTAGGAGTAAGAGATTCTTATTGTATTTGTCATCTAAAAAAAAAAAAAAAAAATGCTTTGCTTTAATTTTTATTATTGTTACATTTTTCATATATGTTACTTGTATATATTTAGGCATGAAAACGTTTCTTATTTCAATTATTTAAAATTATTACATTTTTTTTTTTTTTTTTGTATTTCATACTTATTAGTATATTCTAAGTTTCTAATTGTGTAACTCTAAATTATTAACAAAAAATATTTAAAAGAATTTTAATTATGATCTTAAAGTTAGTTCACAGTTTTCAAATTGATTGAAAGAAGAAATTTTTTATTTTATAAATAATTAATTGTAAATTTTTTTTATTTTTATTATTATTATTATTATTATTATTATTTTTTTTTTTATGTATGAGCAAATAATATATGTTAAAATATGTTATAATATATTAAAAAAGTTATTTTTTATTTTTGTTTTTGATTGAATAAAATATATTCTACTTTTTGTGTTCTATTTTATTCTCCACCAATTACAATATAACACGTGTATATATATATTATTTATTTCCATTTTAAACTTTAATTATTTATAAGAAAGAAAGAAAAAAATAGTATCTGACAAATTGTAATTGGTACAGTATACGTTGAAATATAAAAAGTGAAATAAAAAATATGTATTTTTATTTGTTTAAAGTTGTTGAAAGGAATACTAAAAAGTTACATTTATAGAAGTGGGGGAGTAACAACTTAGGGCCTGTTTGGTATGTGTTTTCGTTTTCTGTTTTGGTTTCATGACTTTTTACTTTATTGAAGTTGGAACTTTAATCCTGATTTGAATTCAAGATTGTAAAAAAAATTCTGTTTGGTACATAGTTTTGGTTTCACAACTGAAATCACAATTTAAAAAAAAAAAAATTATGTTTGATACATAGTTTTGGTTTTTTAACTTGGTTGCACCAATAATAATTGTAGAGGATTTGCATCCTTCTCCTTATCTTCTTTCTCTCCTCACAAATCCCCCAAACCCAATTAAATTTCAACACATAACCCCCCCTTCATCTCTTTAAACCGTACCCACCAACCCCCTCCCCCCACATCTCTCTTTTTCTCCTTTTTGTATAGGGCCCTCCTCTCTTTCCCCCATTTCTCTTTTTTTCTTCTTTCTTCTCCATCTTGACTTCTCTTTTTGTATTGGTTTCCTGGTAGTTTAAAAAAAAAAAAAAATTCTATCTTCTCTGTATTTTCCATCTTGACTTCTCTGTATTTTTTCTTTTCTTCAATACAAAATTTCTATCTTCTATTAAAAAAAAAAAAAATCGTCCCCCTTGATCTTTGTCCAGTGTTACAGCATGTGGGTTTTAGTTTTTTCTTCAGTGGGTCTCTTTTTTTTTTTGGTCTTGTCGTGTTCTTGTTGGTTGAGCTTGATAGGTTTTGATTTGGAATGTTTTTTTGCTATGAGTTTTGCTAGATGTCTTCTTGCTGCTGATGTCTTCTTGCTACTGCTATTAGTTTTTCTTCAGTGTAGAGAGAGAGAAGCAGAGAAACGTCTGTAGGAGAGAGAGAAAATGGGGAGAAAAGAAGGAACGTGGGCCTAGTAACGGTAATAAACTGGGACCCACATGAATCCAGTCCGGATTTGAATCCGGCTTGGATTCAAAAACAGGTTGAAGGGTGTTCTGAGATTTGGTATGAGACTCACATAAAATTCAAGTTGGGATTTCAATCCTCACTTAAAAATAGTGTATTAAACATCTTTTTTTTTAGTGGGACCAGTGATTATGGATTTGAATTACTGAATCACAATTGCAAAACGGTATACCAAACATCATCTTACAACCCAAAATAATTACTCTAGTACTTGGATTGGGTCCAGTGCACATTACTCTAATACAATAATGTCTTAATTGGAAGACAACATTATATAAGCATGATCTTTAAAGAGATCTATAATACCGACCTTTATATATATTTTCGTCAAAAGATTGGTTGCGGCATGTGTTTTTTGTTTTTTTTTTTGGTTTCCTTATATTATATTTAGTCTTTATAGTTTATAAAAAGCCGTGTTAATTTTACTTGTGACCAACGTAATATTATTTAAATTATTATTCTGAAAGAGACTGCCGACAATGTACCTTGCTTCAATATAATATATAAATCATGTGTTTTTCACGATCTCTGAATATTCATGCCTTGGCTTGGTAGGCAAGGCAGAATCACTATGCACAAGCCGCAAGGTATACTGGTAACAATTATTCTGAAAGAGACTGCCGACAATGTACCTTTCTTCAATATAATATATAAATCATGTGTTTTTCACGATCTTTGAATATTCATGCCTTGGCTTGGTAGGCAAGGCAGAATCACTATGCACAAGCCGCAAGGTATACTGGTAACAAGTGTTATTTTATTTATTTATTTTTATTATTATTATTATTATTATTATTTTTTAAGTAACATGTGCTATTTCAAACTAAAAGTCTAAAAGCAAAATAGACAATAATTAAACATAGAAAAAAGGGACACTTTTCCACTATAAAGCTCAAGGTCCATATGGAGACCATCGCCATGATATCTGACCCTCCCCTCCATCAGAGGCTGCCATCAAACTCTCTCTCTCTCTCTCTCTCTCTCTCTCTCTCTCAATGTGTTATAAGTTTTAACAGTGAGATGGTTTTTTCTTCCCCTATTTCTGGTTACTTTCTTTTGTTGTATATTATTTATAGAGGACGATGAGGATAGAATATTTTGGTTTGCTCGTCGTTCGAAATGGCAGATTGCATGCCTTGTCGAAATAAATTGATCTGAGTCCTCTCTTTATCTCATCCTCTATATATATGTGCATGTTTTTATGTTAGTAGGTATCTATCTTTTCTAATAAAAGATTTTTATGTTATTTATAGAGGACGGTGAGGATAGAATAATTTGGTTTGCTCGTCGTACGAAATGGCAGATTGCATGCCTTGTCGAAATAAATTGATCTGAGTTCTCTCTTTTTATCTCTTCCTCTATATACATTTGCATGTTTTTATGTTAGCAGGTATCCATCTTTTCTAATAGAAGGTTTTTATTTTATTTATAAAGGACTATGAGGATAAAATATTTTGGTTTGCTCGTCGTGCAAAATGGCAAATTGCATGCCTTGTCGAAATATATTGATTGATCTGAGTCCTCTCTTTTTCTCTTCCTCTATATTCGTGTACATGTCTTCATGTTGGTAAGTATTTATCTTTTCTAGTAGGAAGTTTTGATTTTATTTATAGAGGACGATGAGGATAAAGTATTTTGGTTTGCTCGTCGTGCAAAATGACAGATTGCATGTCTTGCCGAAATATCCTAATTGATCTGAGTACTCTCTTTTTCTCTTCTTATATATACATGTGTATATCTTTATGTTGTTAGGTATCTATCTTTTTTAACATAAGATTTTTTTTTTTTTTTTTTCTTCATATTTAGACACCGGTTAAGAAATAAGTTAGATATCGCATAGGTAATTTATTACTAAAGTAAGAAGCACCCAACCAAATTTAATTTTGGATAACCAATTAAATGCTTGTTTGGTTGTTTTTATTTTATTTTAAAGATTACTATTTTAGGTATAACACAAGTACACAACTAATTATTTTTTTTTTGGAAAGTATATTTTACCCACTTTTTGATGGGTTTTTTATTTTATTTTATTGGTCAAATTACAAATTACACCCTCTAAGTTTGGTCAAAATTCAATTCAGTCCTCTAAGTTTACTTCCATTTCAATTAAGTCTCTCTGTTAGGTTCTGTTAAGTGGCTGCCGTTAAGTTTAAAAAATTACACTGTTTTGATATTTTTTTAATTTATTTCTTTAATTAAACAATTAATAAAAATGCTTTCCTGAGAAAAAAAATGAAAAACTTCTTTTTCTTTTAAACATTTCTTTCCTCTCTCTCTGATTCAAAGACACGGTGATGATCATCACGAAGATGCAGCCGATTGTGGTGCCACGGCGGTCGCACGGTAAGGGAGGTCTAGATCCCCCAACGACGGTGTCCCTGGCGTCGAACTAGGGTCGGGAATGGTCCTCGCCCCTCGGTGGGTTACGGTGAGGCTGGGTTCTCGGCTCTGTCGTGGCAAGGGCCTAACGCTAATGAGCCACTCCGACCGCCACGGGATGGCCTCCAAAACTCAGGCACTGAACCTGATTGCCGATCTAAGCTCCTCTCTGAGATCTCGGCTTCGTCGGCTGCGCGAACTTCCCTCTTCCTCTTTCTCACCCGAATCAACTATCCAATTTTTTTTTTTAAATGGGTTTGGTTTGATCTGAGTTGAGTTAGATTTTTATTTTTTTTCTTTTGGTTTTTGATTTGGGACTATTTGGTTTTGGTTTTGGTTTTTGGTATGGGTGATTTGTGTTTTGGTGTAGGGATTTGAGGGTGATTTGATTTTGTTTGGTTTGATCTGTGTTGATGCTGGAAATGTTTTGAGATCTTTTCTTGCTGTGTTCTAATATTGTTTGAGGATTCTATTAATTTCAGGATTTACATGTCCCCCAAATACCAATGTTGTTAATTTCTTGCTGTGTTCTAATCCATCCTTGAGTTGTTGATCCGACGGGGTTTGATGAACAATTATTTTGTTGGTTTTTTTTTTTAAGAATTATTTCACAGAAATGAAATTTTAGTATTTTTTTAATTTCGAAAATAGTGAAAAAAAAAAAAAGGAAACTAACGGCAGTCACTTAACTGAACATAACGGAAAGACTTGATTGAAACGGAATCAAACTTAAAGGACTGAATTGAAATGGTCAAAACTTAGAGGACTGAATTGAACTTTGACCAAACTACCAAACTTAGAGGGTGTAATTTATAATTTGGCCTATTTTATTTTATTGTACCCATTTCTTGATGTTTGGGTCAAATACAAGATGCCTACCTCCTATGAAAACTAACACTTGTTAAACTGTAACCCACCTTAGTGATGCCGTTCAGAAAAACACAGTACAACGATTTGAGAATCAAAACTCAACAAAGATCACATATTAATCAGACTCACATCAACGATCACAAGTCACAAATTCACAGACTCATAAAAAAAAAACAAAAGTCACAAATTCACAGGGAGTGTAGATCGAGATTCGAGGTGGAAAAAAAATGGCAGCAGATGAAGAGAGAGTGTGGCAGATCGGGAGAGAAAATGAGCAGATCGAGAGGGGAAACCATGAAACTCAGACCGAGTGAGGGAGGAGACAGAGAGTGAGAGAGAGATCTCCTATTATTCTATTGGAAAACAAAATTGAAAACCATAAAACTTTGATATTTGGTCTTCATCGAACCCTTCTTAGAAACCAAACAAAGCTGGAATGATACTCAAATCCACCAAAAAATTCAAAAGATCAAATGCCAATAAAAATCTATTATTCAAATTTTAATCTCTGTCTTCGTACCCATACGACCCTTTAGCTAAAAAAAAACCCAAATTAAAAACCCAGTTCCTAAAAACTCATTCTTTTTTAGTAGTATTTGGTTCCAACTTTTATGGGATGGATGGATGGCTTTCTTAGTTTTGGGCTAACTTACTGTCCATAAAATCAAGGCAGAGTTAAAGAAAAGGTGCTTGTGGTGTAGTGTTTGGACTTTAGAATTTTGGATGGATAAGAACGCGAAGATATAATCTAACAAGTTCGTGTAAAAAAATTTCAGGTTCACTCTCTGTCTCGCTCTTTGTGGGCCTCTAAAGTGCGTAATCTCTGGGCTGAGATGAAGAGAACCACCGCCGGTGGTGGCGGCAAGTGCTGGGTTGAGTGTGAAGCTAGAGCTTGGCCATGGCTGAGCTGTGAGGAAGAGAGAGAAGAAAATATCTGATTGGTATTCATTCCTTAGTCTTGTTATATTTCTTACAAAAGTCTTGAAAAATAAAAATAGAAGTAGTTAATTTGGTTCTCAAATCTTTGTTTATTTATGTTCTATTGTGTTATTTTTTTTAGAATCCATTTGGCAAAAATTTTGAGGAGTCTGATAAAAATGCGGTAACGGTTAGGGAAGTTTAATGGAGTGAACTACATGTGCGTGGGTTTTCAATCAACTATTTAGTTTTAAGTTCATTATTCAATAAATAATTGCAATTTTCAGGGTCCAATATTTCAATTTCATTCAAAATCAAGTCTTAAAATATCAAAATAAATCAAACTAACAAATTAAAATACATATGTTTTAAATTATTAATAACGAGCTGTGGGCCAAATTAATAAGGTTGAAATTCTAACTTGACATCATTAACTCCATGTCTAAATTATTTAATCAAAAGATCGAAATTTAAGTCCTCTTTAAATTCTTTTATCCAAAGGCATCATAAAATAAATTTCCATCATGATATAAAATTGAGTGTATTTGATGTCTTCAGATGTATCATAACAAATTTTCCTCCTGATATAACATTATGGAGTGAATAAGCTCCAGTAAGGTCTGTTATAACCACAGCCGCCACCCAGCGTTGCCACTACATTTTTCTCTATTTACTTACTGTTAGCACAACCACTGCCACTGCCACTGCCACCCCCAAAGGTTGCTGCTAACCCCCCCTCCCCCCAATTAATATTTATATGGGTAAAATACATAAACCACTTCTAAGAAACCACTTCTAAGGTTTGAACTAAAGACATAAACTATCAAAACTTTTTTAAAATATCCAGTTTGCCCCCTAAATACAAGCAATATTGGGAAAAAATACACAAACGGTATCAAGTGTTATACGTAAGGGACAAATTGGATATTTTCGAGAAGTCTTGGTTGTTTTTGTTATTAACTCAAACTTCAAGGTGATTTATGTATTTCACCCTATTTATATTCACTCAAAATAGCATTTAATTACTGTTCTATACTTTATATGTGATAGAAAAAAGTTTCAGAGAATTAAACACTAAACAAAAATAAGATCCGGTAACTGTACACATATAGAGAAAGAAATAACTACCTACCATGCAACTGAAAATAGCAAAGAAGTTTTGGTCGAACACATTTACAACATATGATAATGGAATTTGAAGGTTCTTTACATATTCAAACAACACAAATTTTCTAGCTAACTTCAAGACCCAGTGTAGAAACTAAGCTCTCAGATACAGCTCTATGCTAGAAGCTGATAGAATGTAATACACATTAGCAGCCTAATGAGTTTGTTTTTATCTCTAACCTTAAACAGTACAGAACTAAGATTTCCTATCACTGTGAAGCAGTTGATTTTATTTCACCTCATCTTCCACTCTGGTAGAAAACCAAACCCTAGCATCAAGCCAAGGAAGGGTGCTTAGACAGAGCTGCTGTGAGAGGAAGCTCCCTGATTGGCCAAGAAACGGACAACAACGATAGTAATATTATCTGCACTACCTCTTTGATATGCTTCCTGCATCAGCCTCTTTGCTGCCTGTTCTGGCTCCTGAATTGGCTTAACCATATCGACAGCCTCCTGAGAATAGGGGAAAGAATCAGAGAGTTGAAAGGTTGGGAGTACCCACACATTTGGTTAATTCAAAAGTCAAGCAAACACTTTGACACCCATTCAAAAATTGGTTAAGCAAGAAATAACCCATTTCGCAATACACAAGGGTGTCATCAATATCAAAAATTGCTGTAAATGATCAAAATACTAGATTAATATCCATTAGGTTAGTAATGAGATAGAGTGCGATGGAACAACCTTCTGAATTAAGACACAAAATCAAATTTTGGCCTTTCGCAATACACAAGGGTGTCATCAAGACAAGAAATTGAAAATAAAAAAAATTACAGAATCAGAAAAAAGCATGAAAAACCTCATTTGTGACAACATCCCACAATCCGTCGCTAGCAAGGATAAGAAACTCAAGGGAGCTGTCAATCTTTTCCTCCTGCAAGTTCCATAAGGATGTCAGTGGCTAATTATCCACACACAACTGAAAATGAGAGGCATGGAAAAAGGCACTCTAACCCGACCAAATGAATCAATCAGAAGACCTCTCCCTTAAATAGGGACTTGTAATAATATACGACTGCTGTCAGTAAACAGAATTCCTCTAGCGGAATGCTCATATTTTTTACATTTTCAAATTAACATAGATGATTGGTACCTAGAATTTCTATTGTACACACAAATGTAATGATGATGCAGGCATAATAATGTTGGCAGCTTCATTTCTTCCTCTTTTTATTTTTTATTTTTCCCCCTTTTTTTAACCCTGTGATCTTAAGTTTTCATTTGAACCATTTACCATTCTAAAAAGTAAATAACTTCACTTTATATGGTAAGCATCAAAAGTCAATGTAAAGAATCACACCTGAATTTCTGGATCAGCAACAACATATTGCTTCAAGAGCCTATCACCAAATGCACGAGAAACTGCAAGAACTCCTCCAACTCTCCAAGTTCCTGTGATATAATTTTTTAATCACCAAGACAGAAGCAATTTACCAGATCACCAGAAAGCTTATAAATAAATGTGTGATGAACTTACCAGCCCACATAACAAATCCGCCAGCATCCTCAATTCGTTGTCGCTCATCAGTTTGGTCTGGCTTGTGATCTCGAGAAACAGCAATAGCTGCAGGAAATCACAATATGATAAACAAATGATATAACAAGTTAGCAGAATAGGACACAGATAATATATCAATAGAATCCTCTCACATGAAAAAGATACTCAAAAAAAAAATTTGTGATTAGCTGCTCTCCATTATTAAACAGCCAATAGATCATCTGCAGCACTTTTCAGAGAAATGACATAACTGAATCATAAGGTTAGCTTATAAGTATTATCCTATAGCAAGACAGTAGTAGATCCAAAGAAATTGGTAGTGTTTGTCTTGAAAGAATTCAAAATGAATGAACTCAACCCAAGGAAGGAAAAGGAATTTTTTGCTTTATCCTTTTTTGTTCTTTCCATTCGGATAGATAACAAGGGATTTTAGTGATAATTAAACCTTTCATTAAGTACTCAAACACATATGTTTCCCACTTGCAAGAATGCGCAGTAGAAAGGAATTGTATAGAAGCAACATGATTAGCAAATTCTAGCCAAGAAAAACTCTGATTTTGCCAGTTACTAAAGGAAATAACTGAATCACAAGTTTAGAAAAAATATTCAGGCAAATACCTATATAATTATTACCTAGTGCCATGCTGACAAAGCCGGGAAAAAAAAAATCGGAGGAAAAATAGATTAGATACATCTTAGCAGTGCTAAATGAATAACACACATCAGTTAACAACACACAACTACCCAATACAAAATTCGATATGATACAAAGTGCATTGAAGAATAAAAAGCAGGTAAAAGATTACAAATGCCTGTTGATTTATAATATCATGAAGAAAGTAACTTGTAAATGTCAAAAAAAGAACTTGGGCAAGGTAAACCACAAATTAAAAAAAAAAAAAAATTTACCGTAAATATCGATGGCGATCATTATGGAAATTTTGAATCTATGAAAAAAAAGAAAAGACAGGCAAAAGAGAGTACAGAAGATGTAGACAATCAACTCCATATGCATACAAATATAGGCATCAATATCATACCACTTAAAACTTTCAGGGGGAACCATTTAAGTTTTTTTTTTGGGGGGGGGGGGGTGAGAGAGGGAGCGAGAAAGAGAGATTGGGTAAAACCAGGGGAATTAAAAAATGTTAAAAAAGATGCAAGTTTGACAAGTACAGAACTTCTCAAAAGGCATTATAGTAATAAATAACTGCTAAATCTAGGGGAAAACGAAGTCCCTTTAACAACCAAGCTGGAAAGAAATTCCCTTCAAATAAACCCCCAGCAACAAGTGCTTCTTATGGCAAAGACCACATAAAATCCACAACTCTAGTAAGACAGAATGCATCAGAAAAAAACCACCAAACTGGATGAAGGTCCCTTTAACATCCAAGCTTTTAAATGTCTTAGTTTGATGGATATACCAAATCCCTTAAAACCGAAAAAAAAAAAAAAAAAAAAAAAAAAAGATAAGTAAACAAATAAAAAACACTTATGAAACTTACCATTACCACCCCTGCAAATAACCGCCCTGGAATCACCAACATTTGCAACAAGCAAACGGTCACCAACTAGGATGGCAGTGGAAGCAGTTGATCCAGCATCTCTGTTCTGATTATTTTCTGATTTCAGAAACTCTGAGTCTGTATGATTGTATGCATCAGCTGCACAGAGAGTGAACAAGTTAAGAAAAACACTAAATGATTTTTTCACAATAGAAAATTGTAGAGCATTAAGAAAGAAACCATAATGGTAAGACAAGAAGTGAGAAACCTATAGCTGATTTGGTATCGGAAATAAACTTTGGATGCTTGATCAAATTACTAAAAAGGTTTTGCTTGACATATTCAGCAGCTCGGGCCCCCCCATGACCTGAACAACCATAGAGGAGAAATTTGGAGTGTTATCTATCTTTGACATTCCAAAGGTAAGAAAAGCAAGATAAGTTTTATATAAGCAACAAAAAGCACATGGTTTTTAGAGGTTTGGAAATTAATTAATTTACAATGCCTACTAAGAAAATAAATCCTATGATTATCAAGATAATAATATGAAACCCATGCCCACCTATTTTGTGTGTGTGTGTGTGTGAGAGAGAGAGAGAGAGAGAGAGAGCCTAATAATAATAATAACTAAATATAGACTAATATAATAATACAATAATAATAATAAAATCATTGGCCATTGATTGGATTCAAATATGAAAATATAAAGCACTGTTTTATATCCTCTTCTGTCATTTCTCACATTTAAAAGCTCATTATCATTTTGGTTACCAAATAGATGTAACGACTTCAAAGCACTATATCGCAAATTTTCTGCAACTAAAGCTCTACTTCCTTTAGCAATCCCAAACGGGCTCTTAAGCTAAATCATTCATTAAAAGTGAGTTAAGCAGGAGAAGCTTAAAGTATCCATCAATCATGCCTGTGAGGATTCCCCTATTGGGCAATCACCACAGAGATTGCCTTCATGGTGTGGCAAACCCAATTCACCAGTCAGGATAGGGTAGCAGTACAGTTCCTGATCAAAATACGTGAATGCTGCCATCTAAATTCTGAAGCAAAGCCACAACTACCTCAGAATTATAAAATACACATGGTACCATTCCAAGCAACATCATCTCATTGACAAAGGCTCTCAAGTTCCGCAACCACATTGCAGCAGATACCCAAATTTTTAAAACAGTACAAATCACTTCAGCCATGTCCCTCTAAAAGGAATTATCATATGGGAAAAAATTGTTTTACTTCCTCTAAGTTTAGTGTCGCCATTTTTTTTCCTTAAGTTTCAAAACTTGCGACTTTCAAATTGCTATCAATTTGGCCCTCTCATTAAGTTTCGTTAATTACTGACCATTAACTAAACGACATCGTTTTGTTTTAGAACTTAGAAAAGAAAAAAAAAAAAGCTTGGGGGACCAAAATGACAGCAACTTCAAAGTTTAGGGGGGTGTTAATTACAAAAATGATAGCAACACCAAAAATTAGAGGGACTAAAATGTCTTTTATCCCATTATATATTACACAAGGTGGATAATGCGCTAATCCATTAATACCAATAAATGCTAATAGATGTTAAAATGTGCACCATACATCGGAAGCCATGGTACAACAGAAAATCAGACCATAAAGTTTCCAACATTAAGCCTAAACACAGATATAATCAGCATGCCACACAAGTGCACACACTCACAGACACACAAGAAGACAATTGTCTTCTTGTGTGTTCTATGCCAAAAATTACTTGAAAAAATCACTTTTATATGTGTGTGTGTGAGTGTGAGAGAGAGAGAGAAAGATATACCATCAAAGACTCCAAACAGACCAACTATCTCCCCTTCAACACCATCAATTCGTGTCTCATAAAAATCTTCCATTGAAGACCTTTTTCCTGGAGAGCTTGCATATCCATAGCTGAACTTTCCATTCTGACTGTTGCAACATATATACATTTAGTGTTAGAAGCATCCCATGCAATTTCAATGTTGACAGAGAGAGGATCCATAAAAAATTTGGTCAGATAACTAATTCTGATATTAATCAGTAAATGTTCATATGTTAAGTCATTCTATGTCACTAACTGCTTGCTAAAAGGGAAAAGAAAAACCTATATCACTCTATATTACCAACAAATTCCAAAATTAAACAACCAGCTGCAAAGCAATGTACAAACATAAGTGATGTACATGCTTAAGAGTTCAGGCCATGGTTACTATACATGTGACCCAGTTAACTATTGTCCATGGGAACAAACTAATATCAATTCAATAACATGAAAAGGACAAAGAGAAGGAAATTTTCTGCACTGTTTAGATAAAACTATAGGAAACTATTTTCAAGCCACAATATGCTATAGCTTTGAAGGATAATACATTGGTAATATAGTAGTAGACTTAACCACATATAATTAAGCTGTTTAGAATATATGTACTCATATGGACATCTAAACTCAAATGGAAAGAATGTTAATGTGAAACAAGATTGAAGCTTTAACTGTAGCAACCAAGGTAAGTGTAGAAATATCTGATGATTCTGATTTTACCATCTATTTTGACTTGTGCTTCCTAGCCATCTAATTGCCATTATTCCCATTGAGCCTTAGTATAGTAGGGTTATGCCAACAAATTGGGGTTTCTTTATCTAACTTGCACTGTGAAATTAGTGGAGACAGGTTTCTCAAAGGGTTAGGCTTTCTAAAATCAGGGATGCTTGGAGAAAGATGAAGAACAGAAAGGCTTCAGGCTAGCAGTAAAACTCAAAAGTTTATCAAGGATGCTGGACTGCCTTGATTGATAAAGTTGAAAATAAATCATAAAGATGAAGGAAATGGCTAACAACCTATGTGTAATTCTAGAGACACGCAAAGAAACACCAGTTATCATGGTATCAAACATACCATCACACTAATACTTGGGGCAAGAGTGATTGAATGAAGCCTCTACAACAAAAGAATATCCAACTCAAACTAGGGAGATCAACAGTAGATGTTCTTTGATTCAAAAGTGGAAGAAAAAAAAAATAAAATCTACTTAGAGATTAAAAGGAGAGGAGGAAAAACCTACGCAGATGATCCTATGTTATCCAAGAAATTATTTTTTCAAAACATTATTTTTTTTTTTTTGATAAGTATTTTTTTTCTACATTATAATCATAAATTATGAGGAGTGGGGAAGCACTTGTATCAATCAGATTCCAAAAGGTCGGTGTATAAGACAATTGCAAACAATTTCTACAAACATATAATCTAAATAATAAACAGCATAGAATTGGTATTTTGCAGCACAACTATAATGAGAAAAAATAATTATGCAAAAACATGCTCAGTCAAGGCTGTCCAAATACAGTTGTTCATAAAATGCTCAAAGACCCAGCAACTAGACAAAAAGGATAATAACTGGGATACCCATAATGTTGGTCTGTGCCTAACACGACAAATAGCAACTAAATCGTAAAGATGGGGAAGGATAAGTAACTTAGTTCCTTCAGCTGACATTGACTCATCAATGCATGCCCAACACGACAAAATGTGAAACAAACTTCTTTGACCATGAAAATGAAAAATACAGATAAGCGACATCTACTTGAATTAAATACAGTAAAATTCTTGTCGGGGGTTAGACCAAATAATAGTGACTCCAAAATCAATAAACAAAACAAAGGGAATGAAACATTAAAACAAAACAAGCGGAATGACCTATTGGATCTTCACATGTGCACCTATATCATAATCAACTAATGTTCCAAAAGAATAAAAGGGTAAAAACTTACCTATAAACCATCATTAGCAACAATTTGTTTTCCTTAACATCATTTCACAATTAAGGATGTATCAATAGGAACCCATATTGAGAGGGAGACACATTAAATTACCAAAATTCACAATTAATCCTTGAGATTGCAAAAAAACAACATTTAACCACAACAATAAATACACCATAAATTACTATATTAACTTGATAAACACAAGGCATATATAATACAATTAATACACCAAGGATTCATAATCCATTCATGATAGGCTACCAAAAGACAAACATTTAAGTTCATGAACCTAAATATACAAATAAATATAGTATACTCATCAAATTACACATAAGATCAATGAAAAATATCTAATTCAATAAACCAATCCTAAACCCAAAAAATATATATATATCAAAAAGGGGTTAACCTGAGGCCCCCGCCGCTTACGGGTGCATCTTCGGCGTGAACCTGGCTTGAAGATGACAACACTGAATTGAGATAGCCCATATTATTGCTTGAATTTACGAATTGCCCAGCTTCTATCTCTTTCACCAGAATCAGGGAAATGAAGAAGAACAGATATTGAATTTGATATATGTGTAAAAATAGCTTAATTTTTCAGGCTAGTGAAGCTGAATGACCTAAAAATTGGTGAAATCATTCGGTGAATTACGAAATTATCAAATTCAACCTGCAAATAAGCAACGAAAATTGAATTCAGAACACGAATTTAATTTTTTGCAAAAATGGAGAAGAAATACACGGATCATACTAATTGAATTAGTACATGAATTTAGATGGAGAAAGTTTTAGGGAGAGAGAGAGAGAGAGAGAGAGGAAATACCTGAAGGAGGGAAAGGAAATGAAAAATGCCATAAGAGAGAAGTCAAGAAGGGTGTTAAGGGAGGTAACGACGAGAGAGATTTTAGAAAGAGACAGAATATTTGAGAGAGAGGATTCCGTGATTTTTTTTTTTTTTTTTTTTAATAATAAAAAATTAAAATTGAAAATGATGTAACTGGTTACTCAGTCTATAGCTATCTTGTTATAATTTATTACGTGACAATCTATAAGATTATATTTAAATAAATATACAGTTTGGTTACAAATTAAGTTGTAATAAATTTACTATAACTCATTATATGACAATTAATAAAATCATCTATATGTATTTTTAGTCATATAATTTATTTAATAAATTATATAATTTATTTAAATAATATATGTGGATGATTTTATGAATTATCACTAGTAATAAATAAGATAGATACAAACTCGCTATGTCTAACATGATATCAAATTAAATCACGCAAAGTAAGAATGAAGAAAAAATTATTACAAAAAAAAAAAAATTGGGATTAAAAAAAGAAGAGTTTGTTTGTTGATGCAAAAAATGGGGTGTCACACGCGTCTCCGAGGGGTGAGGGGAAAAAGCTTACCAAGTCTGAGTCAATGCCAAGATAGCAATTATAATCTCACTAACCACCACCGATTGTTTGAGAGAAAGGTACTCTATTTGCTCATACTTCAACCACACACTTGGCGCACATGCACAACATATATGGTAATTGGTGAATTTCCTTTTACTCACTCCATTTTATTGGTGCTAAAATTTACCTTTTAGATGTTATGTTTGACAATTTTGGATTGAAATCTTTTTGTTGTTGACTATTAAACTTCTTGGGGATTGAAAACTTCAAATATTTTAAGATTTGTTTTTTTTATCTTATACGGAATTTGAGATTGGTTTGAACAAATAATCGAATCTAAAAGACATAGCGAGAAGAACCAAATAGTCTTCAAGGAAACAAATATGGAAACATGGGAAAAAGTTAACTACTAGTTACAAATCAGACATATAACTAATGAAGTAACAGATTCCGTACAACTAAACCTTGAAGTACTCATTTAATGTCGTATAAGAGGAAAGAAGAGACACGAATCAATTCATGGATATTCACATGTCATGCTAAAGTGATAATGAGACAAAGTAAGGAGATTGGCTTTCCCTTTAATTTTCTTTGATATGTTTTTTTTTATATTTTTTAACGTAGTTGTCTAAAACTTCAGCAAAAAAAAAAAAAAAAAAACGTAGTTGTCTAAAACTCTTTCATTTTCTTTGATCCATTTCGGATTAGGCAGATCAATTATTTGCCTAATATCGACAAACATTTAGCCTAGTCACCTAGATAACTACCGTTGTCAGCTTCCAGATCGATCGGCTTCCACTTATATTATATGTAATAGTCTTAAAAGAGTAAAGACACAATTGTATAATGCATATAACCTCATGTATACTGATAGGAGTTCTATGAATCTACAAAAGTCTGTCTGAAAATATGAAGACGTTTTTTTAGTACAAAATATTATTTATTGCCAATCACCCAATTTTCTCAATTTCATGGTAGGTATTAGGTAAGCTTTTATGATCTTATACTATCATAATGCAAACTGATGAGCATCAAATTCAAAGTGCTCTTAAAAAAAATGTACTTCCAATGAAATGTAGTTGATTATAGAGGCTTGTCGTATGCGTGTGTGAACATGTAAATATGATTCCTTTCTTAAATTTCAATTATGATTTTTCTTTTGCATATTTCCCAATTTGAATTTTTTAATATATCAAAATCCACAATTATCGAGGTTCAAGGGTACCTAGTGATATATCTAGTGCCTCTTTTGGTGCATTAGGGTTCAAATCCCACCGAACACCCTCTCCCTAATTACTTAGCTAGGTAAAAAAAAAATTTTATATTTATTTATCCACCACCATTTCACATCATTATTTCACACTACTTAAAACGTGAACAGTATTATCAATATTGTCCATACTTTGTGAGCATATTCAAATTTATAAAAAATATTGTCTACATATAAGTGATATAAGGTATAAATGGTGTGAAAGAATATTTTCCTCCCTCCAAAAAAAGCCAACAACTGCCTTAATGAATGCAGTCAAAATACTATAGTCCTAAATTATTCAATTTATTAATATGAGACCATGAGATTGAAATTTAAATATAACTAAATAAATTGTTGTGCCTATAGATTTATTGAAATATTATTAGAATAGAACACCTTGGTATTCACTTTTTAAAAGTTTTCAAAATATTCAATTTACCATTAAAGCAAAACTAATAAGGATCACATCAAGCTACACTTGGTGCATGCAGGTATCACTTCCTTACACGTTTTAAGTTTGTGCGTGTAACAAGTTTTCATTACATGACAAGATCATGTGTGATGCCATTAAGAATGAACATGTATGATTGACGTGCAATATTCCATAATCTTTGTATAAAAATGGATTGTATGCTTACTTGATCATAAAATGATATGACTATTAGTTATATGAATATCAGTTCCGACTTTCGAGTCAAGTGAGAATGCCTAGCACATTCCCATTTCGTAACCTAACTTTTGATAAAAGCACTCATTAGTCATTACTTCAATTATCTTCTCTTAAATTGCGTTCTCATTCTTTTCTTATATGTGTAAGGTTTTTATTTCTTTACCGGTGATGGCTTCTGTCTCAATTGTGTTATATACTTTCTTTAATGTGAAGAAGACAATCACACAAAACAAATAACGCCGTTTAAGTACAATAGATGAATCAAAATTTTACTCCCACCAGATAAGTTATTTCTTTAGTGATATTTTACAAACATGAACAAAGTATTTATACAAATTGGATGAAGTGATTAGATTATCATGGTTTATAAAGTCTTAAGGTTTAATATGAAAATATTAAAAAGTTAGGAGTTAATTTGTAGAGAGAGAGAGAGAGACTTTCCTTAAAATAAAAAAAATAAAAAATAAACTCCCCTTATAACCACTAAAGCTTTCGAAATCTTTTCCAAATAAACATGATTATTGGTAACTAGTTACCCTACCCCTTGTCTCAAATTGGACAAGGGTAACTACTCACAAGCGCATCCACACACAATGCCAACACCACAAAATATTAAAGAGAAAGGATAAGAGGGAAAATATTGAAGATAAAGGATAAGAAGGAAAACAGACAAGGACACCTCTAAATAAGAAAACACTGACAGTGTTGCAACTTGCAAGTCATTGTGAAAATAGTAATCAAGGCAACATTATGTCCACCGCTGACTAAGGAGAGAGCTGGTATTCTTAATCATTATGCAAGTTAGCTCCTTCCCTCTGTACAATCATGACTATACATGACCAGATGCTGTAACTATCAAGTTACCTCAGCACGTAGAGTTGCATTTTTTTCCTGTATCATTTGAATAAGATGCTGAAATAAAGATATGCAATGTGTCCTTTCCTGCAATTTCCGTAGTTCCCTCTAACAATATGAGCAGAAAGCCCTTGTTTTCCTTTGCAATACAACAACTGGTCAGCTATAAATCATCGAAAATCATTTTCTATCCGCTATTCGTCTGTTTCAGATATAAATCTTTTGGTCCTGTTCCAAAGCCAATGCTCTGAACTTTCTCTTCATTTCAATCCA
Source organism: Fagus sylvatica (assembly GCA_907173295.1). Lineage (NCBI taxonomy): Eukaryota > Viridiplantae > Streptophyta > Magnoliopsida > Fagales > Fagaceae > Fagus > Fagus sylvatica. The sequence goes on from OU015764.1 coordinate 25,500,839, forward strand.
GAACTGCAACAACTTTATCTTCTCCTCATTTGAGTATATACACTTCCGGGAGCAGCATTGATATTAACAATTTATGTAAGGAAATAAATAAAGGTGGGTCACGATTAAAGAAAATAAAAGTACTGATGCCTTAATTAATCAGGGCTGCAGTTTTTCACCAACTTGTGAAGAAATCTAGAAATACAAACCCATGAAGTTTCTGGGAGTTTATGGCTAAAATGCATGGCTAAAGCTGAAATGATGTCAAAAGTAAATTTATGGACCTCTGGCTTCACAGCCATCCGTATAAGCATTGCTGTCCAGACCTCTGGGGCCAACTTTATTGCTTCACGGAGATATTGAAAACCATTAAAAATCCTTATGAGCAAAGGATGCTTCTGCAAAATAAAAATATGAAGCATCACTGTCCCTTTATTTTTAAACTTAAAACGAAGAAACAAAAAGAAAATTTAGCATCAGAACCAAACTACTTAGCGAAACAAGACAGACAAGACATGATCTATCACCTCTTCTTACTTTCAGATTGTCAAATCAAATATGAATATCATACTAAAACAGTGGTTGCTGTCTTTGCCAATTGCCATGAAAACAGACATCTTAATAATTATCCATGATATTTCTACAACAAATACGGAATTTTCATATAGTTTCAAAAAGTGCCACTTGTGCTGTTATATCCCCACATGAGCAAACTGAGCAGGAAGGTATGAAGTCCCATGTCTCAAAGGATTAATCAATAAGCAATGTAATGAATGCACATAAGTAAATAGCTTCCAGAGGAAACTTCAACTGTAATGGCCAATAAAATATCACAACTAGCTTATTCTGTGCTCCCTTTTAAGGTTTGAAGGCATATTAGTGCAAATTGACAGCACTGAGAAAATATTTGAATTAATTTAAGATTTACATCTATTTAAGAAATTATTATGCAATATACTCCACCAAAAGTTGGGTAAAACTTAGACAATCTAAAAAAAACTTGAAGAAATTAGAAAAAAAAAGGACTAGTATCCTTCAGAATTACCTCAGCATGTTCAAGTAACTGAAGTTACTTGGAGAAATAATTGTCTAAGCAACTGTTAGATAAATCAACAAGATCAATTTAGACAAACCTCGGATTTAGACGTCTCTATTGCTTCAAGCTTCTCACTTGGAGTGCGACCAATGACTTCATCCTCCAGCAAAACATCAGCTGCTCCAATTATATCCCGAAGAAGGAAAATGCGAACCCTAAGACCCTTCTCAGATAAAATGAATTGTAGAAAATCTTCAGTGGCAGAAACAACAGCACGCATGTCAAAGGATTTCCAGCCCAGAGGACTTGAAGAATTTTCCTCAGAATTGGGGAGTTCCCTAGTCAACTTGGAAGCCTGTTCAGATATTGCTGCTATCTGAAACAATATAGAGATGCCTTTTAATATAATTCAGAACACAAATTATCGAAAAAAATCTGTGTAAACATAAAATTTCAAAGAGACTTTCAGGGGAAAAAAATGAGTGAGAGAAATAATACTCAGTAGAATGGTAATCCCCCAAATGGTGAATGTACTCAAAAAGGAGGAAAGGGGGCAGGGAGAAGGAATAATGCTTGAATGAACATTACAACATTAAATCTATAGAAAACATACTCATATGTGCAAGGGGAGAATATGACTAATTAAGCAGTAAAGTTACATATAACATTCTAGTCGATCTTTAGTTTACATCTCATATTCTTAATGTTGACATCATATCATGAGTCACCATTACGCTTATCAACAAGAAATCAGACAGCCAGAACTCAATATGCTCCACTTGTAGTACATATACATTGGTTGTAGTCACAAATAAAGGACGGGTGCCCAATTTATCATGAATCCCACCAGGAGAGAGAAAAAGAAGGAATTATCAAGAAGAAAGAATGATGTTTATGATTTTCCAATCAGCTTCTGCTGGCATTATGATTTAGAATCAACTATTTGTTGCAAAAGTCATACAGGTGCTGCATCTCTGGTGAGGTCTGAGGTTTGTACAAAAAGGTTAGTCTACCAGCAGCTTAAATGCAGATCTTGATATGATGCACATGCATAGAGAAGATTTTCAAGTCAAGAAACAATGTAGAAACCAAATAATATATAACACGACCAGTCACCAAACCAGCACTTGAAATTTTCAAAGTGTCTATGCTTTATTAGGTACTAAAGATAAATGACAGGTAACAAAGTTGTTGGACAGACAATGAGCACATTCAATTGAATTGGACAACTCATGAATCAATTCAGGTAAAGGGAAGTGGTGTGTGAATCAAGCATTGAAAGTGATATACTCGGAGTTGTATGCAATTGCAACTTATAAGGAGGCCTCAGTTAACTCTTATTTAGAAAGTTAAAATGATTGCGATTGATAAGGAAGCCTGAGGTTAACGTTCATAAACATCATATATACTCGTAATTTTAATGATTAAGAATTGGAGTTAGTGAACTTGTTTGATACTTTGTATTCCCACCTCCCAAGTAGAGAGGGTGCAGTTTGAATAGTTATAGCAATGACAAGTATGACGAGTTTGAAGTTCGTTAAAACTATGAAGCTCTGAGAGGCTCCGGTGACGTGATTTTTCCCTGGAGCGTAGGGTAATGCCTAAGAGCATTGTTAATCTACTATATGGTTGGAGGAATTGATTCAGTAAACGTTCCTTCTTTGTTTGGACTTTAGCCCCTTTATGCCTTTTATGGACATTGTGGAGAGAGAGGAATCATCAAACATTCAAAGATGTGGAAGCCTCCGCTTTTTGGTCGAAGTCATCCTTCATAAGATCATTATTTAAATAGGGCCCTAGCGAGATACATTCTATTGTAAATTTCATTGATTCTCTTTCTTTTTGTTTGTGAATCTCATTTTCTGCAATTTTTAGGTGATGACGGACAATAATAGGGAAATAGAAGATAAAAAGAACAAATCATAGGAATCACCACTTAGAATCTGCCAGCAAACCCTAGGCATGACCACCTATGGGTATTTGGCATCACCACCAAGCAAAGAGAAGAGAGATAATCTCTAATCAGAAATTTTTATTCATATTATTCATTGGCTGCCTCAAACTATTACTAAAGCCTCTTTTTAATAGGCTTCTAGGATTACATAAATAAGAAAAGATTTAATCAGTCACAATTACATCCAACAACATTAAATTTAAAATTCAAAATTCAAAAGGGAAATCTAGAAAATATGAATTTCCAAAATGAAATAAGGGATTCCAAATAAGAAAATTTGTGAAATGATAAATTCGGAAATATTATTTGTGCTCCCTGCATCATTAGGACTACTAAAACATCTTGTATACTTGAGGTAGTTTCTCTTTATCAATAAAACTTATTATTATATATTTTAAAAAGAAGAATAAGAATCAATTCAGGAAAATTTTTTAACTTTAATGAAGGATCTTTTCATTTAAAATACCATGCATTGTTTCAATAAAAAAAAAGTTACATATTATTGGTAGAGAAACTACATTGCACAATAGATCAAAAAAGAGAAAGACAACCTACCAGCCGCTCTAGCCGATTCCATCTTATGGATCCATTATTATGAATGAGTAATTCCCTCAAAATTTTTCTCATATCGGGATGTGGGTCTTCCAAAAGTCTCCCAATGACAAAAGGATATGCACTCTCAATAACTTTGAAATCAGGATCCAGAACCTTTGCTGTGCCTTCTAGCGATCCCAAAGCTCTTATCACCAGGGCATAGTCCGGGGGTAGAGAGATGTTAAATTCATACATTATATCATATAGCTGATTCATTACTCCCTGAAATTGAATGCAGAGACAATATAATAAAGTTTAGTCCAATTATTACCACAATTGTGCTTAAGGAGTTTCTGATAAGAAGAGAAGAATAAATTAAGGAAATGTGATCCTCATATACCCAGGGGGTCATCAAGCCATTCACGCCCATATTTTTTTCTTTTTAAATTTCAAATAGAGTTACAAAAACATCACTAGAAACATATTCTAGACAGGTTGATATTTATAACAAGTCTGATGCTGCCCCTGTTGGGGGGATTATGTGGGGAAATAGTAAAAATATCACAAATTTGAATGGCTTAGAGTACAAATGATTCGTTGTCCTTAAGAAAATGATGAGTTGCCTTTGAAAAGACATTTATGAATAGTCACTCAGGTTGATACAAGGTATCCAAAACGTGCCTTGGCTGTTACTAGCCATTAGAGACTGAAAAGGTCTCATTCCCCTCATTTTTCTGCAAAATTCTACAAAAACAGCACTTACTGTAACTGTCTTGTAGGAGTGAAACTACCCCTTGTTCAAGCGAGCGAGCTTGAGTGGACGTTGAGCGAACTTCAAGCGAGCCTGCTTGAAGCTCACTCATACTTGCTTGTATCTTGCTTATAGCCCACTCAACACTCGCTTGAGCGGGCTCGGCTAAGTGCCGATTGACACCATGTAACTGCCAATCTGTCCACTTAGTTTGCCAATCACATTGTTGCTTTATTGCAGTCTCGCTCAAGCAAGCCACTGAAATCTTGCTTTTATTTCAAATTTTACTCTTCATTCTTTTACTTCTAAAGTAAGATCGCTCACATATTCCAACCTACACTTGTATGTATATATATTTGATATCGTAGAGAACCTTTCTAAAGAAAAGCCTTTTGAAGTTGACTCTAGACAGTAAACCAATTGTAGGGTAATCTAAGAGCATTCACCCCTAACGAGCTAAGCAATATATACCTATATATATAACAGCCCCAGTTGTCAAAACATAATAGCATAAGGGAAAATTTTACCTCCAAACCAGTTTGGAAGAATCTCTATCGTGGAGTTTTCAACTGAAACACACCGGGATTTAGGTCGCTGGGTCAAGAAACACCTAGATTAAGGTCATCAGGGGTTAGTCGACTTGACCCATTGATTCAACTGGATCAAGCGACACAGTTTTGCTCTCATAACGGCTACGGGAGCACTCATCTGAGTCATGATTGGTGCCAAGTGTGGGTATTTCTTTTTTCTTTTGAATTTTTTTTTTTGTTGGGTGTGGCTGTGATTGCCGGCGTCAAAGGGTTCGGTTACTAAAGTTTGTGGCGATCAATTACTAAGGTTTATGGCTATGGTCACCAAAATTATTGGGGTTGCTGGCAATGGAAAATGCCAGAGTGGAAGGTGGATGCCAATGTTAGTGGCGGAGTGGCGGTAGGTGATTTTCGACTCTGATACCATGTTTTTCTCAAGAAGTGTGCTTAGGAATAATTAATTTACCCTATCACACATGCTTAGTATTTATACTAATAGCTTTAGTATACAAATTTACCCCTAACATGTAAATACTACTCATAACAGTACAATAAGTCTAGGGACCAAATGATTCATAACTTTTTTCCCTACTGGCTACTGTTGACGTGGGCTGTAGTGATTGGGGTATAACAAAGGTAGTGTCAGTAGTGCACCCTTTTGGAAGAGATGTTGCTCCAATCACAACTTGCCAAAATGGCAAGTTGTGAAATAGGTTGTGATAATAGTTGTCTCCTTAGCATTGCTCAAATCAATAACCTCACGAGATAAATTCCGCCTTATTGCTACCTTGAAGCATTTATCTTATTAAACATTTGAAACACACCTGAAAAGTGAGAATCCCAAATTTTGTAAAGGAAAAACAAAACAAAAAAACTACTAAACGACAATATTTCATGACATTAGTATTTAAAATCATGAGAAATAGCACTGGCACCAGCAGTAAACTTTCTCCAATTTAGTTGCCAACTTAATTCACTTTTTCCGAGGAGGGAAGGGCATAGTTACAGCTTCTCCCATCAAGACATAGGTGGTACAACTTTTCATTTCGTAATCATGACTGAACAAGAGGAGTTTACAATAAAACCTGTGATATGCCTAATTATATACTACCGTGGATAGACTAATGACTTTGATGTGCTAATAATGGCTATGTTAATCCCATATTAAAAAATAATAATTACCAAGATTACAGATCTAACCACAAGATTGAGATGGAAAGGTATATAAATCACAAGCACAAACCTGGAAGTCTTGAGATTGTCTAGTCCCATCACCAAAGGCTGCTTGCAGTGCATCTGAAATGGACTGTATATCATCCCCTTCAGGAATAAATCCCAAAGAAAGAAAGTCATTTGCCAAACCCAGAGAGTCACGATTAACATAGTGCACAAGCTGAAAGAAACAAAAAAATATTAACAGATACACAACCTAAGGTGAATTCAAAAACTTTTGGCTAATCATCTATGGAAGAAGGCAAAGAAGGAGAAAGCAAAAAATGAGATTATATTTAGAAATTACTCAAGATTCATCAATATGTAACTTTAAATGACCCAGCTTGAAAAGAGATAGCTTGACATCATTAAGAGGATTTTAGATATAGGAGGACAACAATAAACAAACACAGCAGAGATGTATGGGGACTCTTTTCAAATATTTTGCATAGTTAAATAAAGGTAACCTGAACCTACACACTCTTTTTTTTTTGATAAATAAGAATTTCATTAAAAAGAAGAGAAAACATCAATATGCAAGCGCACCAGATATCAAGCTGACTGGGCACCCAAGGCACATTCTTAGATACCAAGAAAAACTCTAATTTTAGTTTAAGAGAGAAAAGGACGAGTAAAAAGGAGAACATCGAGCCAAAGAAAAAAAGAATTTCGTAATAATAAACAGATGAATAGTGTATGGGCACTCAATGTTACCCGTAACACAAATCTCTTTGGAACTTGCAACAAGAGTCAGAGATGATGCTTCATGGGCATCAAGTTTACACGTAAAGTTTGTTAAAGTTAAGAATGTGATAAGTTACTTCATAGAGGAAAAAATCTGTTCGCTCATTCAACTGATATGATGCATTAAACATTATCATCAAAATGCATTGGCTAATGGAGGTATCATGTTTGGGGTGATCTTGTGGCTGTTTTGGCCCAAATTTCTACGTTCTAATAGGTTCTGATTCATATTTTCCCCCAAAAGTGGAAAATACTAAAAAGGACCAGGTGAAATAGACTATCTAGACTGCAGAATACTTTGCTTCCCTGTCCCATACAAAATCAAAACCTCTAGTTTGTAGATATGTTGCATTCGTTTAGAGAATCAGAAAACATAGTGTGCCATGTCAACAGATCAGCAACCAAATCAGTGCAAACTCAATGAACAGTCATCATGTAATACATTCTTCTCTGGAAACCCTGCAAATAGTATTAGAAATAAGAGTTTCACTTGAATTATCAGCATACATCCATGCCAAAATTTGTATCTTCTTATGGTAACAAATTGGGATAGCCATGACACAAGCGATGGTATACAACATTGTGCACATGACCTGTAAGCCACAGATAAACTAAGCATTGACTTTCCAACAAAAATAATATCTGGCCTTGTTCTCTTAGCTCATTAACAGGTGATTGTGTACACAAAAATCACAGAGCATTTGCATATTTTTAAGACTAAGAAATTGCCATAAAAGAATGCTTAAATTTTCTATCATGAATAAACTCAAATTCAGAGCTTTACCAGTTTGCCCTCAGTTAATTACCATGCAATTAGTTCTTACCATTTGAATAAGTCCTACTCGGTAGTGGCGAGGGATATCCCCCATCATTCCAAAATCAAAATACGCAAGAGAGCCATTGTCAGTAGCAACAAGGTTTCCCGGATGTGGGTCAGCATGGAAAAATCCCTCCTCAAGTAATTGCCTCAAAGAGCAGTATAATCCCTATGAATACAAAGGAATGAGGGCGATAAATACAAAACTTAAGGAAAAGTTACATGCAATGCACTTGATAAAAGATTGTATAATCATGTTCCATGCCCAGAAAATAATTTATGATGAACCATCAATGCACAAAGAAGCAATTTCTGCCTGAAACCTGGTCAATCAGTTCCCGTCTGTTTAAACAGGCCTTCTTCAGGCCAATTTCATCTGTTAGCTTTATTCCGTCAACCCACTCCATAGTAAGCACAGCAGTCCGTGTGAAGTCCCAATATATTTTTGGAACTTTAACACAGTTTGCTTGTTTAGATTTCACAGTTTTCCCAGCTGTAGTTTTTTGGTGGCTATTTTGATTATCACCTGTTCACCCATCAGAATTCTGTGCTTAAACAAATTGTGCATGAAGTTAATCAAATTAACAGCATAAAATGCTACTTCACACACACACACACACTGAGGGAAGGGTGTCAATATCCTAAAATAAAATCTTATACATAAGCTGCCATCTCGTGTACCCTGCATCCAGAAAGCATTTCTATGAAAAGCACACAGTACAAGCTGTTCTGAATAAACTAAAGGCTCTGATGATACAATCCTTCTCCCATAAACTTCGTTCACAACCATATTTTGATCTTGATCATATGGTTCTTCAAAAAGTAGCCACAAAGAATAGGAAAATTAAAGCTCAACAAATACCATACTCACTGAACAAATTTGCACTTCAAATATAGATGATCTAAGGATGACATATAGGTTGTCATGAGTAATATTGTTTCAGTTGTGAGGGCAATTGGGTTATTTTGTATTGTGGGATTAACCTATAAATAATACATGTATTAGGGCTGATGTAATTTTTCCCTCTCAATAAAGCTTATTCAATTACCTTCTCACCAATGTAATCCATCAGACACCATTGTACATAGTCGACTACCATTGAGGCGTCGACCCCAAAAACCCACAATCCGACCGTCGCTGACCCTAGCCAACATAGTCGACTATCGTTGACCCAGAAAAGTCAACAATCGACCACCGTTGATCACCCAACACTCGAAACCAATTGACCTCGCCAACTGTCACCAATGCTCCGAGAAGCATCACACTTGTCGCGACTAAACCCAACTCAGGAAAAGTCTCTTATCAGTTATCTCTTAGCCCGATCTTATTGCTTCTGAACTAAAACAGCACCAACTCGAGATTCTGTTACTGTTTTGCTCGTCCCTCTCATTGCTGCTAAGATTCCGTTACTGCCAATTGTCATAATTGAGTCTCTTTGCCACTAAGACTAGGTGACACTACTACGGGTTGGGTTTAAGCCTTGTCGCCACTAAGGCTAGTTGGAAGTTGAAATTGCTATGGATGAATATTTGGATTCATTATGGGCTGATTGAAGTTGCTCCATGTTGAGTTTATAAAGTTTCCTTTATAGGTTGGGTTTTTCGATATAATAAATTGGTTGTTGTATGAAGTGGTGGGTTGTTCATTAAGTTGTTTGTGGATTTTGGTAGTTCGTGGAACTTTTGATTGTCTATTTAAGTTGTTTATAAAGAAATGATTATTATTCAATCTATTATATAATAATAATTATGCTCAATGGGCAAAGTCCATTTATGTATTTTTGTGGTAAAATGAAGTTCGAGTACCTAGGTTGTAAATGAACCAAGCCATTTATGGACAGCTTGGGCTCGGTTCGAGAAAAAGCTTGTTTAAGTTTGTTTATTTAGCAAATGAGCCAAGCTCAAGCCCAAGTTTAGGCTCGATTAGTAAATGAGCAAAACTCAAACACAATAATGTGTTCGTGAACAATGAGGCTCGATTCAAATATATATAATATTACATGTTTATATGTATACATATATAGACTTGATATTAGATTGTGTAAGTTTATAAATAGGTTCTTAAGATATCAAATTAGTACCTGTAATTTATTGATGATATAAATAGTCAATTTTGTAGTATAAACTATTTAAAACTTTTCATAATACAAGGTTGGTAAATCAAATTTTTATAAGTTCATAAACAAAAATCATTATATCCAAGTAACTCAAATAATATAATTTATTTATTAATTATCAATATAAATTTGTGAAGGGATAAAAAAAAATTTGTCATGGAGTTTACTATATATGAGAAAATAATTAGTTAATCAAGTAGTTCATGAACAACTTAAACTTGTTTGACAATAAAATGAACCAACCTTAAACATGTAATCTAGTTTGTTGATAAGCTCGAGCTTGACTTGTATTCAAAATAAAAATAAATGAACAATCCTAAACATTTAATACTCAGCTTGGCTCGTTTACAGATTAGAGAGATGAGGATGCCCAAATTCGTAGTTTTATGTGGAATAGTATGGAACCTCAAATTTGTAATACTCTAGTTTCCTTAGATACTACTAAACTTATATGAGAAATAACATGGGAGTCATTTCGTCAGATTTATCAATTTCATTAGAATTACTTCTCTATCCATTTGCATAATACAACACTGGAGGACTATTATGCTCAGTTCAAAAACATCTGTGAGGAACTTAGTATATGTCAGCCCATCTCTACCGATATTAGATCCATGCAGCAACAGAGGGGTATACATCTTGCTTGGTTTCTTTTTGGCCTTCCCTCATCATTTGACCCTGTCAAAGCTCAAATTCTGGTCCATAAAGAACTCCCTACCTTAAGTGGGGTTTTTAATTGTCTCCATCAGGCCTCAGTATCCGACTCTAGCACTAAGATCCATCCCCATTCTTTTGATTGATCTGCTTTCAATACTATAGCAGGAGGCTATGGTAACAGAGGTCTTGATCAAGAGGGAGGCTGAGGTTGAGGCAGAGAACCCCCTTGTAAATGTACTCATTGTAGGGGTTAGAATCATACAGTTGATTTTTGCTGGGATCTTTATGGCCAGCCTATAGCTCATTAGGCCAACTTTCAGGAGGACTAAAATACTTCACAGCCTATTACATCCACTTCAGCCACTAGAGTAATTTCTATTCCTGAGGAAGAGTACTGTTGCCTCGTGTCTATGCAACCTCATTCCGCTGCATCATCTTCCACTGTTACTCTATCCCAGACATGTACTTCTTTTGCTTGTCTTGCTACTCAGGAACCTTGGATCATTGACTCAAAAGCCAATGATCACATGATTGGTAATTCAGGTGTGCTTTTTTACCTTCAATATTCTAATAATCCTCTTCATGTCACATTGGCAGATGGCTCAACCACGTCCATTTCTGGTTTGGGCACTGCCAATCTTAGTTATAGTCTTTCATTAGCCTGTCTTATATATCCCTAAATTCCCTTTTAGTCTTCTGTCTATTAGTAAACTTAGGAAACTTACCAAAACTCTTAATTGTGCTGCAATCTTTTTGCCTATTTTAAGATCTCAAGACAGTGAAGAAGATTGGTGGTGGCAGACATGAAGTTAGTGGGTTGTATTACCTAGACAATGGTGACCTATCTAATTTAGTGGCACTTCAGTTAGTATATTCTCCCTTTCAAGGTCATTGTCGTCTTGATCATTCTTCTCTTCAAAGTTTAAAGGCGATACCCTCACGTCGTCAAGTCGAGTCCTAGTAAGCACCATAGGGTGTCTTTCTTACCTAGGCATGAAATTCATGTCAATAGTCCATTCCATTTAATTCCATTTGGTTCATTCAGAAATTTGGGGTCCAATAAAAGTTCAAATCCCATTTGGGATTTACATATTTTGTCATTTTTGTTAATGATTACTCTGGAAACTAGCAGGGTGGAAGAGTCTTTACCTATCAAAGGGGGGTAGATTGACGTTGCTCAAGAGTACCCTCTCCAGCTTGCGCACGTACTATCTTTCTCTTTTTACAATCCCCGTCAGTGTTGCCAACAGGATAGAGAGGATCCAACGTAATTTTCTATGGGGCAGCTACGGAGATGGTGTTAATCATCATTTGGTGAATTGGGATATTGTTTGTTCTCCGATTAACTATGGTGGATTGGGTGTCAGGAAGCTTGCTGTCTTTAACAAAGCTTTACTTGGGAAATGGTTATGGCATTTTGGTATTGAGGAATCAAAACTCTAGCGTAGGGTGATTGCAACTAAGTATGAGATTAATTCAGGTGGTTGGTCTACTAAAAGCTCAGGGGGCAGCCATGGGTGTAGGCTGTGGCAAAGTATTAACTCTGGTTGGTTGGACTTTGTTGCATATGTGGATTTTGAAGTTGGTATTGAGGATCGCATCCGCTTTTGGATTGATAGATGGTGTGGAGACGGTTCCTTAAAGGATGTTTTTCCAGATTTGTATGCTTGTGCGTCTAATCGTCAGGCCACTATTGATTCAATCTTGATCTGATCAGCTTTAGGCTCTCAATCTGATTGGAATGTTCATTTTGTTCGTAACTTTAATGATTGGGAGGTGGAGGGGGTAGCTTCCTTTTTTGAGCTTGTGCATTCCCATTCCTCTTTTCGAGAAGGGGGTGATGGTTTACGTTGGAGGCTGAAAGGCAATGGAGTTTTTGATATCAGATCATTTTATTCCGCTTTGAGGCATACACAACCAATGACTTTCCCCTGGAAAGTTATTTGGGGTGTTCATGCCCCGAAAAGGGTCTCTTTCTTTGCTTGGTCAGCATCATGGGGTAGAATCCTAACTGCAGATAACCTTATGCGGAGAGGTTATCAACTTACGGGGTGGTGCTGTATGTGCCGTCGGGATGGGGAAACCATCAATCACCTTCTGATTCATTGTGATAAGGCTATTGGGCTATGGAGTTTTGTGTTTCAGAAATTTGGCATTATATGGATGCTGCCAGGTTGTGTTCTTGATCTTTTCTTTGGTTGGTATAACGGTTTGGGGAAGGTTCATTCCAAGATTTGGAAGATGGTTCCTCTTTGTCTTCTTTGGACCTTATGGCGTGAACGGAATAGTCGTACTTTCGAGAACTCGGAACGTACAGATTCACAATTGCAAGAACTTTTTTCTAATACATTATATGATTGGGCCATAGCTTGGGGTTATTCCAGATGTGATTATGTTATTTCTTTTCTAGATTCTCTACATACCTCTTCATACATATCTTCTTGGTAACTCCTCACTGCTATTGTGTCCATACTTTATGTACACAAAGTGGTTTTTTCTTCAATAAAGTGCATTATTACTTATCAAAAAAAATCATGCTTATTTTTATCTTACTTATTTTTTTAAATGACAAGGAACCTCTCCAAGGCAAGGTCCTTTATCTTTATTTTTTGAGGGAGATATCAAAATTGAATTGATCTACTCACAGCAGAAAGTTTGAGGTTAAATCTTTCTATAAAGTGCTTTATATAGGTCCAACTCTTTTCCGTGGAAAAGCACTTGGAAAGCAAAAGTTCCTACTAAAGTCGCTTTCTTTGTTTGGACAGCTGTTAAAATTCTCATTGTCAATAATTTACGTCATCGGAACATTATCATTGTGGATTAGTGTTGTATGTGTAAACAACATGGACGAATAGAGGTTTGTGGTCCTTAGTCTTCTGTTTGTTTGGGGTTTATTGGGTTATGCCCCATTAGGTCGTCGACTTATTGGCCAGTTGGAGAGGCATTTTGGCTGGCACTGCTTTGAAGTTATTTGGGATGAAACTCCCCTTTGTGTTATGTGGATTATTTGGCAGGACATAACTCCCGAACTTTTGATGGTCTTGAGCGGTCAGCGGTAGAGCTAAAGTTATTTGTTCTTCGTACCTTGTATGAGTGGGTGGCTATTTTAAGTGGCCACCCTTTTCCTTTTTTTTTTGGAGCTTCTTGATTGTTGTTCTAAGTCTTGATCTCCCCCTCTTTAGTACACCTATCGTGTCCCTAGAGGTGGTCTTTATTCTTTTTCTTTTCTTTTTGATAGAATTCTCATTACTTGTTAAAATAAAAAAATAATTAAAAAAAAAAAAAAAAGATATCAAAATTGTATTCCATTTTCAAATCCTTTTATTTGGAAATCAAGAATCAATTTGATGTTTCAATTCGTGTTTTAGATCTGATAATGCTAGTGAATTTTCCATACATAATTGTATGATCATGGCATTATTCATTAGTCGTCTTATCCACACACTCCACAACACCATGGTGTGCCAAAGCGTAAGTTTTTTTTTTATAAGTAAAAAGTTTTATTGATTATTGAAAGAAGATTACAACAAGGACACTAGCTGTGTACATGCCAAAGCGTAAGTTGAGACATGTTGGAAGTCACTCGGGCACTTTTGTTTCAAATTAATGTTCCAAAACCATATTGTTAGCCTCAAGATTTCAATATCTACTAATTGGCTAATTAATCCAAGAACATTCATGTAGTTTTGATGATAACCATGATTTTAAGTTGTTCATTAATGATATTTTCATATGAACTAATGATTTATGTTTTAAAGCTTAATGTTGACTATTGATTTAATTGGACCAACATTGAGCTATTTCAAATATCAAGCAAATGCAAAGTTGACAAGTTGCAAATTTATTGAAGAGCAAAGTCATCAAATCTCAAGACAAAGAAATCAAAACTCAAGAAGCCTGCTCCGAGACATATGAGAAGTAAGAGTTAGGTTGTGTAAAGTTTATTAAGATTTGATATTTATGGCTCAACTTTAAAACCAACTTAAATTGATTTTGAAAAGTTTTTAAAGAAAGCAACTTGATTGAAATTCAAATGCAAGACAACCATATCAATTATGGTTGAAAAAGAAAAGTTTTCAAAGAAAGCAACTTGATTGAAATTCAAATGCAAGACAACCATATCAATTATGGTTGAAAAAGAAAAGTTTTCAAAGAAAGCAACTTGATTGAAATTCAAATGCAAGACAACCATATCAATTATGGTTGAAAAAGAAAAGTTTTCAAAGAAAGCAACTTGATTGAAATTCACATGCAAGACAACCATATCAATTATGGTTAGAAAATCTCTTAAGAAGAAAAATTTTCAAAGAAAGCAACTTGATTGATTGAAAATCAAGAAGAATGCAAGACAACATGATAAGGGGAAGAAAACAATTATGGCTATAAATACTACCCTTTCTTCATTTCTAAACATCAAGCATACAAGAGAAATCAAAGATAGAAAAGATAACATCTTATACATCAATCCATCCTTCTCAAGCTTATATTTTCATATCATTCAAAGTCCTTGATTGAAAAATCAAATTTCTCTAAACACTTTTTGAGCCATATTGATCAAATCCTTGATATACTATTAGAGTGAGCATATTGTGTACAATTACTCTTTGAGAGAGCCTTATCTTGTACAACAAATACTTTGTTGAAATCTGTGAGTATTTTGTTAGGGTTTTGGTATAAATCCTAAGGAATGAAAAGGATTTTTCACTCAGTGGTTACTCTTCACTGTGTAAGGAAGATTTGTAACGGTTTGATCTTCACCCGGAAGAAGATTATCAAATAGTGGATTTGGGAATCCTCAAGAAGTGTTCTTGAGACGGGGACGTAGGCACGGAAGCCGAACCTCGATAACAATCATCGTGTTTAATTTTCTCTCTCTCTATCTCTTACATATTTAATTGCTTATATATATACTTGTGCTTGATTTCATATCATATTTATATTGCAATTGTTGTGATCAAACATTTGCTAAATCAACATTTGCTATTTAAAGATAGTTTTTAATTCTGCATTTAAATCGAAAAAGTTTGCCTCAACCTAAATCACCCCCCCTCTTAGGTTGATATTTGGGTAACACATATTACTCATATGCCCTCCACTGTTCTAGGTGATCAGATACCTCATGTTGTGTTATCCTACTGATACACCAATGTTTCATTTTTATTAAGAGTAATATTGTTTACGTTGTGAGAGAAATTGGGTCATTTTGTATTGTGGGATTAACTTATAAATAATACATGTGTATTAGGGCTAATGTAAATTTATTTCTCTCAATAAAAATGATAAAATTACCTTCTACATAGTTATATTCATGGATATCTACACTATTATACGACCTTGAAAATTAATACATATGCTGCACTGGTTAGAAGCATGGAAAAAACTTACATGGGCAGCAACCATAAAGAGAAGCAAAACGTTCAGCATTTTTCCCCTCTAGGACATAATCAATCTCATCAAACATGTGTCTGACCTGTTTATTCAGAAGACATCTGAAGACATCCATAAGCATATACATTGACAATCACATTAAGAACATAATGGTAAAGATGCCATACAAGAAGAAGTAAAGACAAAGAAAATAAGTAGCACATCTTAAAAAAGAAATGATGATCTAAGAAACACAGGTACGTTTTAGGGTACGGGTACTGGTACCGGTACGGTACGGCGGTATGACAATTCTTAGAAAAGTAGGGTACGGTACGACAGAGATATATGTTTTATTAAATTTTTTTATATATTATTATGCATATATTTTTCATATATTGATAAGTATATGTGAATTTAAGAGTAATTATGGATAATAAAGTATATCCATTGCCATTAAATGGTTTTTAAATTACAAATCAAGATCCAAAAAAGTAAATAAAAGAAGTGTACATCCATATAGTTACACTTAAAGTTTATGTTTCCACTACTTTCACTACTTTTATCTATTTGTGACATATCCAAAAGAAAAAAATGAAAGAAAATGATTTTATTTTTTTGAAAAATTTGGGTATGCCTGAGATACGCATACAGAAGTACCCCAAGAGTACAAGTACCCAAAAAGTATCCGGTACGGGTACGGCTCCATTTTTGGAGTACCCGTGCTTCATAGATGATGATACACAAAACTTAACATATATATATATATATATATATATGATGCCAATCGTTGATACAAACGACACAAACACACACTGATATATATGATGCCAATCGTTGATACAAACGACACAAACACACACTGATACAAGCTATGATTAGTTGTGGTAAAGGTCATGGATAAGAGGAAATCAAGGCCAGCAGACAGATGGTTGAGATGGTGCGTAAGATTGAAGATTTTTCACAAGTTGTACAAGCTCTTTAGCAACAGGAACCAATGGGAGCCCGTATAAAGATTTTGGAAGGAAAATGTGTCCCTTGAACATACCGGAGGTAGTCTCAAGGATGAGAACCAAATAAAAGATGAAAACTCCTTCCATGATGCTGGATTCGTAGAACATGTGGCACGAGACACATTGGAGGACTGGTTAGTGTCTATTTTGCTGATTATGATTTAGAGTTGAGTACTTACCCCCAAAATTTTTGGGACTAGGGCTTGGTTGTTGTTATTGTTATTGTAGTACTTCAATGCATATTAAAGAAACTATTCAAGAGAGTGTTGCACACCAAGTGTTGGATTCAAGTCCTAAAGTGTTCTTTTGGACATGGAAGGTTTTCATACATATGTTGATTTGAATAACCCACTAGCTTTTGATGAAATTCCAAAGAGAAAATTTTTAGTGAAGATAGATACTTTCACATGGAAAGATGATTTTTATAATTTTTTTATCAACATAATGTTGAATCATGAGAATCTTTTTTCATAAAAATAAAGATACAAGATTCGGTCATGTTTGGGAAGAATTTATGGAGTGAGACCCAATTTGAAAAGATTCATGAGATGTAAGGATGAGGTGAGCCAATTTATAAAACAAAGATGTATGGTGCCAGATGATGGTAATTTATTCTATGTGACTTGTTCATGTTACAAATTGAAGAAAAGATCTCAAAGTTGTTATGCACAAATTCTTATTGGCATTTTAAGGCTAAGGAGCTATTTCTTGATGTACTTAAGATGATAGAAATGATGAAAAATATTATTTAGGCCTCCTAAAGATTGTGGAAGATTGAACTCAAATAAATGTAATATCATGCGTAGACGAGACATCTAAAGAGTCTGAAGAGGCAAATAAATGTAATATCATGTGTAGACAGGACATCCAGTAAATTATATCAACAAGAAAATTCATCGATGCTGGATTCAGAATTTTATTGTCTTTGTACGTTAAAAATCCAATACATGATCTTGAAGAGATTAATTTTAAGCATATTTCAGAAATGCAGATATTATATGTGGCAACAGAAATCAGTAACAAAGAAGGCTGGGAATCTATACAGTTGAGGTATAGAAGGCTCACCGTTTCATTCACAGCTACTAAGAGGTCTTTGCGGGCCTTAGAAAAGCGCTTCAATTGACCCCCAATCATCTGGAATAGTAATGCATCAAGGGTCAATGAAAGCGACATACCCGGTCTCTGTACCTTAACAGCTACCAGCTCTCCCGAATGCAGGTGAGCTGCAAGACTTGAACAACAAAAACATTTAGCTTCAGTTTTCTCCAAACATACAGATCTTCTCAGGACATCCATATGGAAAAGTGAAGAGATAGATCAATTCCACCAGAGTAGAGGGCATATAATCTTCCCATATTTAAAAGAGATTCTCTAACCTTTATAAACCTGCCCTAAGGATGCCGCCGCAATAGGCTCTGGACTGATGTCAGCAAAAATTTGTGAAAGAGGGACACCCAACTGGGTTTCAATAGATTTAATTGCAACACGAGTTGGAAATGGGGGTATTTGATCCTACACAGCATATAGGAAGCTTAAACTGGGAGAAGGAAAAGACAAACCGACATGGTAGAAGATCTATAGTCATAATATTTGGTCACATGACCCATTGGTGAAGAGGCAAATAATAGAAAGAAATCCAGCAAACCTGTAACTTAGCAAGCTCTTCACAATAGATAGTTGGTAGTATATCTGGCCTTGTGCTCAGAGCCTGCCCAAGCTGTAAATACAAATAAAAGTAGGTTAGATAATTGTATTCACCATACAGCAATTTGAGAGTCATCCAATGATTTGAAATTTCAATCCAGGTGATTATTCCTCATTGCATTCCATGTACAACATTCATCACACAGAAGGTTGTAAAAGAATTAATTCAATATTTGCAGAGAATGGCAGGGAATGAATAATACTCTTTTCTTGCAAAGATACCTGCAATCTCAGATTTTTTGTTTAATGTGTTTTAAAGATAAAACAACATTCTCTCCACACACACACACACACACCCCAACCCCCCAAAAAAAATAAAAAATAAAAACCTTAAAAACAAAGTGTTTAGCTAAAGGCAGGATTTGATCCCAAAGTCCATGATAAAGTTACCAACAGGGTACCAGCTAACCACCTTCACTAAAATCTGCCACAAAGGGGCCCCTATGTCGCATATTTTCTTGCAGAATATATGTGTTTCTTTCCTTCTAAATCAAAGAGCCAAAGACACCTATGTGACTCATGTCTATAATCTTCTTTTAGCACCACCCATCAAGCTCTTCCATCTTACATGTTAAATTTATGCTGAAAGATTGATATACCAGGAACATACAACATGTACGCATAAAGTCTACACATTAGACCGTCAATAACAACAAAAAACCCTTAGTCCCAAAATTGTGGGGTCGGCTATTCTCCGTCATTCTATCATATTCAAAACCGTTCTCTCAGTTACTTTTTTAATTAACACGCCCTTTTTACTACTTCTACTAGTGTTATTTTAGGTCTTCCTCTACCTCTTTATTCCCTCGACTTGAATCAAATCACCCTTCCTCACCGGTGCAGTAATTTCCCTTTCTTCCTCCTCATCTTCTCATCAATAGGAGTTACTCAAGTCATTAAACAAATTTTTTCATTTCGTATCCTACATTAGACACTCAACTTCATGTAATGCATAAAGTTCTAACCAAAGAACAAAATGAAAAAGGTAGGAAGACATGAAGAATTTTAAGTACTAAAAAGGAATTTGACAAGAAAAATTCAAGACGACACAAATGACTTGCCTTTATGTAGAATGGGCCCAAGTGAATCAGAGTTTCACGGAACTGCAATAAAATGTACATAAGTTACTGTAAATTTCAATCAGTGGCATCCACCAAAGAAATAAATTTGTTATAGCTTCAAGTTATATTCAAGTGCTAAACAACCTAACAAAATAACAGCCTACTGTTTGCCAAAATTTAACTGGAAATTCCAGTATATTGGTAAACATGTTTGCCAAAATTAAAATAACAGCCTGTGCATTTGGATTAGCTTTTTGTCGATTTGCTGATTTTCTGAAAGTGGATAAAAGTACAGTTGTACGGAGAAGAAGTAAGGCTTTAAAAATCTGTGCATAAGCAACTAAGCTAAAAGAACATGGAAACTTATTTATGCATGAATAATCCTTATTCACCCATTCTTGTGCTCAAAGCTCAATCTATGTAGGAATTATTTTGGATGAGAATCATGAAGTTGACCACTATCAATCAGCACATTCAGATCAAGAAATTTCTTAAAAACAGCAAGCTGTCTATAATATCAGCAATTCTTTACAAAGAAATCTGTCAAACAAAGAGAAAGAAACATGAATTCTACTTCCCCTGTTTTTGGAGCAAAATACTCGAATTCTACTTCAAGGCAGACAATAAGGAATAGCTATGGGAATAGATAGAAGCTTATGAAATAGTTCGGGACTTTTATTGCTGACCCCATACTTACAAAAAAGAAAACAATATCATTAATATAAGTCATCAAATGTTAGGGCCACTTTGGTAGGGACGTAGGGTTGTAACTTTTATTAAATTTTATTAATATGAGAAGCTGCAACTGCTTTTCAGAAGTGACCCTTTGGCTACTTCTCAAAAGCCACCTACAAAGCTCAAGCAGCTTTACAAAAACAGTGAAAAACCCTTTACCAGAAGATTCAATGATATGCAAAAGCAGCGAACCTACTGACAGGTGTGCAATATCAATGTTGTCATCATGTTGCTAACTGCAACTGATATTGAGCTCAAATAAGAAATTTAAAGCTTAAAACAATGAAGCAGCAACTAACACGATCCAACATTCTCATTGAGAATGCCCATTGAGCGACAACAACCTCAAAACCATCCACTATCTGAACATTTCGCCACACCAGACCTAAAGCATGATTCTTGTGCCTAAGGTAAAGTGCATAATCAAGTGAACAAAGTGCACAAATAGTGAACCAATCCAACAAATATGGCATAAGTGGAAAAGTAAAAAGTATGGCTGCACCCAACTATTGCATAAGTCATTGGATGACAACGCAGGCCAACATTTCACATAAATGTATAGCATAAAGATATGACTGGCACAACAAGACTCCAAACAGAATAACTATGGTGCCTAGACTCAAGGGTTGAGAGCTACAACCATGAAAGATCAATGTTGCTCAGACAAGGATTGATTTATCCACAATATAAATAGCTCATTGGTAAGAATCACTGGGCAGCTTAACATAACAAAAAGAAAATGTACTTATCAAAAAAATAACAAAAAGAAAGGGTGACAATTCTGACATCTTATAGTTGCTGATAGCATTTTGATGCATTATAATGATAACAAGCGGCACTCCAACATTCTTGAATCCATGTCAACATAAAAAATAACTTTCACTTTATTAAGAATCTTAGTTTTGAGAGGGCAGGCCCACAAGGGGGGAAGGGGGGAACTCCTAGTACATGGGAAGTATACAAGAGAATAACCAAAAAAAGAGAAACAAAACTTAGTTCCTCAACCTCAAACAATCCAAAATTTCAAACAGAAGAAAAGAGAGTAGCAAGAATAGAATGACATAGTTGCAATTTAATTATAAAAAAATATCACAAGCTAAGCACCATACTCCACCATCCGCTGTTGCAAGTTTAAATGAATAGTAACTTCAAACCAGATAGAAAGAGACCTAAAATAAAATAGTCTCATACCTGGTGCACAAGACTCTTGCTTCAGTGGGGTCTGGGAGAGATGGTTGGCTGGCAGCCTTCCCCCAAATTGTGGAGAGGCTGATTCCCAGACCCGAAGGTAAAAATAGACATGATAATAAAATAGATGTCTATTTATACCTTTGACATGTTACCAGAGCTCCTTGATGTTAATATGTCAATAGTAGTATCATGATCAAAGTTAAGATGTTCCTAGGAAGGTAAATTTTTTATTGCATAAATTGGTATTTGGGATGGTGATGTCTATCCACCACCATTATTGAACTATCTTTTATTGATACTTGATAGCCCTTTTTCACTACTTCCTCATTTAAGCAAAAAAAAAAATCAATAAAGGTGCCTTTAAATTAAGAAACATGCTACCAAATCACTATCTAACATCTTGTTCATCACAAATCAACTACACAAAACTTGAGGAACCAAGTTATGGCCACCAACTCCATCTGTGCAAGTTCCAAACTCAGCAGAAGGCAACAGAGAACAATCCACAACATGTGGAAAATAAAAAGATGTATAATACCTTGATTGCACGTTTTGTTATGTCTTGAACGAAGAATTGCCAAATGCTTAGCTTCAACACATAAAACGAAATAATTGCTGCTCTATACAAAGCCAAAAATGGACCAAAACGAGGAACAACGGAAACACTCTTTCTATAAGTTCCAAGAGCATGCCCAAATTCAAATTCTAGCGATTCCTTCCTCAGCTTTGCATACTCTGCCGATGGGCTTTCACCATGCACACTTGTGAAACCTGTAGAAAATCTGCACCAATATCTCTAAGCTGAAGTGCAACAATCATGGAAGCATAGAAAAACTTCAAAGAACAATAATGACTCAGTCAGGCAATGCTGGACACAAAAGATAAGTGTCAGGTTTTCACAAAATTTAAGAAAGTCATCCACTTACAAATTTCGCTGCAACAAGTATGGTGGAATCCAATTATCCTGTCTTCTAACAACCTCAAGATCTGTTTGACATCCCAATGACATGCATTTCCGCAAGACAGCCTCAATGAAACTATCATGGCGTAAAGCTGCAAGGAGAACCAAGTGAAGACAGCAATCATGATCCATGCTGGCGTAAAGACAGTAAGAGCCAAAAAAAAAAAAAAAAAAATTTAATGAAGCTTTACTAGGGAAATGGTTATGGAGGTATGGCTTGGATCGGGAGGCTCTATGGAGGAGGGTGGTAGATGGCAAATATACTTCATTGGAGAGTGGCTGGTCTACTACAGTGACTCATGGCCCTCATGGGGTGAGCTTATGGAAGAATATTAGAGGTGGGTGGGCTAAGTTTGAAAGGTTCATTTATTTCAAAGTTGGCAATGGGGCTCGAACAAGATTTTGGTATGACACTTGGTGTGGGGATTAACCTCTCAAGGATATTTTCCCAAATTTGTATTGTATTGCCCATGATAAGGAAGCTTTTGTGGCTGCCCATTTGCAGCTACGAAATAACTCCATTCATTGGTAGGTCAACTTTACCCGTGCAACTCAAGATTGGGAGTTAGAGTCCATATCTACATTCTTTGACTTGCTTTACTCAGCTAAAGAGCTGGGAAGAGGTGAGGATAAGATGTGTTGGAGGATTGGTAGTACAACAGACTTTGAGGTTCGTTTTTATTATCAAGCTTTAGTCCCTTCTATTGGTTCTTTTCCCTGGAAGAGTATTTGGCAGGCTAAGATTCCTCCTCGTGTTGCTTTCTTCTCTTGGTTAGCTTCTTTGGGAAAAGTTCTCACAGCGGACAACCTGAGACGACGGAATATAATTTTGGTGAGTTGGTGTTGTATGTGCAAGGCTGATGGGGAATCAATGGATCACTTGTTCCTTCATTGTGCTTTGGCCAGAGAATTATGGAATATGGTTTTTAGATTATTTGGGATGTACTGGGTGATGCCGAAGCGGATTGTCAATGTTTTTGCTAGTTGGAAGGGTAGATTGGGGAGGCATAAGAACAGGCATATTTGGGAAGCTGTCCCGCATTGTGTGATGTGGAGTTTATGGAGGGAAAGGAACGCCAGGACTTTTGAGGACCGTGAACGAAACATCCTAGATTTGAAGACTTTATTCCTACGAACCTTATTTGATTGGATGGCTGCCTATAGTTTGTTTTCTTTCTCTAATTTGTTGGAATTCTTTGATTATTGTTCTATTCAAAATTAATTTGCCAAGTACACGCCTAGTGTCCTTGTTGTAATTTTCTTTCAATAATCAATAAAACTTATTACTTATAAAAAAAAAAAAGACAGTAAGAGCCAAGTGACAACAAAGGCCAAGGCAAATAAACTAAGGATTGTCTATAAAAAAAAAATATAAAATATAAAATGCAGACCACACACCCAATTGATATAAATATACCAGGATAGCAAAATTCCATTTTTCAGTCTCAATACAGTGCCTAAATGCCATGATTTATATTAGACTAGATTAATTTAATTCTATGAAAAGAACAGCTCCAGTCTCATGAGCAGAGTGGATCCAACTAGCAAACTGAAAATACAGATTGGATCTCTAACAGGTTCAATTGATGAAGCCTTTTGTAACTTAACAACATAGCCAACAAACAAACATCAGTTACATGCAAGAAAGGAGGATAAAACCCAATCCGCTATAGCTCAACTGGTACTTCCTCCACCCATTATAATGGGATGGAGGGTGAGGTCCTGGGTTCAAGACCCGTGTGCGCAATTTACCCCAAAAAAAAAAAAAAAAGCGAGGAGAAACCAAGGCACCTTCCAGAATATTCAAGACAGATAACTCCAGTTAAAGGAAACTAGTCTTGACTTTTATTATCCAAATTTGCCACTCTTCCTCGCATTAAAACCTTCGTAAAGGCCAGTTTTATAATGCTTAATTGCTTATCACTATAGAGACACACAATTGAACAAACCATTAAGCACTCCAGAACACCCAAGGCACATTCCAAACCCTGACCCTTACGGCACTAAAGTTCAAACTGCAATAAATCAAACCATAGAAGTTCGAATCAGATTTTAATCCTCTCAAATAAAAATCATAACCTATATATTCAAGGTTATGATTCCACAAGGAATAAGATATAGACTAGCAGCCCCTAGAAATTCCACAAGTCCTACAATATCAAGGTCCAAGACTCACTCAATGACAAATATGAGCTACTATTCTCTCCATTAACAAAAACAAATTCAAAGGTAAATGCGCATTCACAAAGCATGTGCAAACACTATAAATTCCATACATAAACATATTCAAAATATCACATCCCGTAATTCCATATAAATATCTTGTCCATGGTGATCAAATAAAAACAAACAATCTATTACAACAAGAAACCTAACATAAGCCTCTGTTTGAGAGCTGAGAAACAAAATTATGTGGAATCACAATTCTCACAATAGTTTTAACCTTGGTTTTTCTTTTATTCCCGGTTCTTTCGGTTTTAACCTTGATTCCTTTTTTCCTCTTCCTACATTTTCTCATCGACCAAACAGAAGCTATATAAATAAAAATGCAAAAATAAGTGTTAGTGAGAAGGAGTACTTCTGGGGAGCACTGCGATATTGCGGTGACGGTTGAGACTCGCAAAGACATTCCTCATTGGCTACAAGAAGATCTCAGATGATATGATATTGGGGTAGAATTGACGAACCCATACGAGAGCGAATTTGCAACACAAGTGTTCGTAGAAATGCGCAAGCGAAACGAAAGTTGAGACCTCGGTTTTATTTGACATTCAACAACAGAGTTTTGTGTATTTGTGTATATAACTAACAGTGTAAGCGAGAAAGAGAGAGGCGGTTTGCTTGAAACGTGAGAAAGCTGCCACGTATGCTCTACTTGGCACCTCTAGGAGGAGCAAGACCTGCCTTGTAATTAGTTGTATTCATGGATGCGAAGGAACAATGCTCTCTTCCAGTTATTCTTTCTTTTGCGCTAGATGTTTGGATTGGATTTGCAGAAAGGCCCAACTCATTCGGTCAATTCAGTATACGAAGAGAGAATTTAGGCTGGACCCAGTACAAACAACAGTTCACGTTTTCTTGGTCGTAATCAATTTATTTGAATGGGTTTCTGTTTCAAGGCCCAATGGAGTTTGGATTGAGCTCCAAGGTGTCTCCTTGAAGGTAGCTGCAATATAGTCAAGAAATTTGTCTTTTGCCCAAATATTTTGTATAATTGATCATAACATTGCACAAATCTTGAAGTTGTTTTTGATAATTTGGAAAGTGAGGATTTGAACTCTAATTCTCTTTATAATTTTCAAATTACTAAGTGTGTAAAAGAATGGAGGTGGTGAAAATGAACAAGAAAAGTAAGTCTACAAATGATATAGCCCAGCCCACGTCCAAACAGGAGAAGGAAGTTTTGATGGATTCGGCCCAAGTCTCCACAAGTAGCACACCCAACTTCACAAGGAATGATATAAGTAAAATAGAAGTTTGTATTTATTTATATTATAAATAGCTATCCCACATCGAAAAGGTGGGTACGGAATACGAGACATGATGTGATATAAAGTCAAAACCAATCATTCATGAAGAAGATCTTTTTCTAGAAAATCTGATCAAAAGTACTTTTTTCTACTTTAAGAAATTAATTGTAATACAAAAAGGATCCACTATAATTGGCGCCGTCTGTGGGCCTTATTATATACTAGAGCAATATATATATATAAGAACAAGATTTATTTAAGGCGGTAGAACCAGCCAATTATATATATCAGAACAAAATTAAAGTAATTAAAGTAAGGGATGTAAAAAGATAATGCAAGAAATTATTAAGAAGAAATTATTTTATTATGAAAGTAATAACTTACTGTTTAACAAAGGAGTTTAACAGGTAAACTGGAGGCTGATTGCTTCCATGATTACAAATTTATTTTGGATGTGAAGTATACAAGAGAACTGGAGAGAAGGCAACCTATTCTAGTTCAAAACTTCAACACATGAATGCTTAGAACGTTACAAGAGGAGGTTGGGAATTCTACTATGAAGTTCTGCCTATACAACACAATGGAAGGCCTATAAATAGGCAAATACAAGGGAAGTGTCGGTGGAAGACTACTTCACATGCAAACAAAGAGTCTTTATTGGGAGACAAGAGTTCACATGTTTACTATTTATTTTTTTGGAAAGTAAAAGTAATTTTGGAATTTTATTCTTTTAGAATTCATTTGTCGTAGATGCTTCTGGCACACTTTGGCAAGCTTTAGTAAATAGTAGAGAATCTCTACTATTGGAGATAACATCTGTTGCAGGGTCTTAACAGCAACTTTATTAATTGTCGGGCATGCTGAACAACAGTGCAGATTCTTCTGACAGTGAATTTTTCTGCTACAGTAGACTGACTATTAGTTTATTAAAGAGAATTTACCAAAAGGCCCTTAGTCAATGTTTAGATCTTCAACATCATAATAGTACCCATTACGTGGGTCTTGAGAATCCTGGAACAGGGAATCCTGGTACCAGTTTGGAGGCATTGGAGCATCCGGAGGGAATTGAGAGGAAACAGGTCTGGCTTCAATGGTAGATCCTTCTGAGGATGCTGGGGATTTTCCTTTTCCACTGGCAAAGGCAGATGCTGCTTGGCACTCGATGGTAGCCAATCTACAGATTTCTACGAGTTCCTCAGGGGATTTTCCTTTTAATAAATCTGGGATGGAGGAAGATGGCTTGTCTTCAACCTGCTTTGCTTCGGGGAATTCATCATAGACAAACTTGACAATTCTGTCTCTGTCATAATTATATATACACATAAATATATATATATATATATATATATATATATATATATATATATATATATAATAATATATATTCCAAGAAAAATGAATAGTCAGGCGGAGAAGGTAACAATGTACTTCGGAAACGGAAAGAACCCAATGGTGATCCAGAAGGTGAACATCCCCACCCGGAGACCAATCTGTCTTCTAACGATGAGAACCGATGGCCCAAGGGATCACCTTCAGAAAAGGCACTCCGAAGGTTAATGGTTAGGTCAGAAGTTAGAGATGAATGAAAGCCAGAGCAATTACACTGATATAAAAAACGGTCTAAAACAGACCGAGAAACCAAAGCTGTGGAGCCAAAGAATAGTATGTCATCCAATGACCAAACTGGAAATGAGAGGAACATGGATACAGTAGAGGCATTAAAACAACAAGTCCTCGAACTAAAAAAGAAATTAAAGAAAAACAAGAACTTCAGGAGATCACAACGCTTCAGCAGACCAAAGACAAGAAATAAGCCTGCCCAATCCATATCATCACATAGTTCGAGTACGTCGGTCAAAGATACCGAAGCGGAAGAAAGTTTGGACAGCAGAAAAAAAGGGGGAAGGAGTTCAGGCAGGGATGTAGAGAAAATTGGTCCGAATCCCCCTTGATGGCGAGGCAGCCATATAAAGCAATGAGGGGACAGGAAACGGTATGGAAGGCCCTTCACCAAATATCGCACTCTCCCTTTTCAAAAGAAATAGAGAGATCTCATCTACCAAGAAAGTTCTCCCCTCTAAACTACGTGATGTATGACGGCAGGACCGATCCCATCGGACATATCAGCTACTTTAGACAAAACATGGCTCTCCACCTTAGCAATGACGCCCTCATGTGCCAAATGTTTCCTTCAAGTTTGGGACCGATGTCCTTCAGATGATTCAACCGTCTCCAATACTCCTCGATTCATTCATGGGATGAATTGGCTGAGGCATTTGTTTCCCGGTTTATAACCAATAGCAGGAAGCCAAAGGAGTTCGACTCCCTTCTGTCAATGAGGATGAAAGACTCAGAATCACTGAAAAGTTACTCTTCAAGATATTGGGAAGTATACAATGAGGTGGACGGCTGTACGGAAATAGCCATCAAAACCTTTAAGCTAGGTTTAAACCCGAAATCTGAACTAAGACATAATCTCTCTAGAAGACCAGCTAAAAGTATGAGAGATCTTATGTCCTAGATTAAACAATTTGTACGGGTGGAAGATGACCGAGCAAGAACAAGAGCAGTATCGACGCAAGGCCGACCTCCAAGAAATCCTGCCAATATGGAACAAAGGAGAACCGATATACCGACGAAGAATCTTGGCCGCTTTCCCCAGTTAAGGGATTTGGGCGGAGTACATACGGTCTTTAATGAGCCAATCTATCGCATCGTGACCAAGATAAAAAATGAACCTTTTTTCTCATGGCTGACCCCCCTGGGCAAAGATCCATCAAAGAGAGACTGTAACAAATACTGTTCATATCATAAAGAGAAATGCCACATAACCGAGAGATGTTACTCATTAAAGTAACACCTGGAATAGTTGGCCAAGGCAGGACACTTACGTCGCTACATAGGGGACGACCAAAAACAGCATTACCATGAAAGGCTGACGGTCGCCTATAACACCAAACCTGCGATCAGGGTTATCGAGATGATCCACACATCTCGGCCAAATGGGCAATCACACGATTGGCTGAGGTCCGATTTGAAAAAGGCTCAACATCTTCGGGAAGTCTTTCAGGTGGCTGAAGGCTCAATCATCTTTAAAAAACTAAGAACTGACTTCCCGAACAGTGAACAACAGATTTTCTTTTCTGATGAGGATTTGAGGGATGTCCAAACCCTGCATGACGACCCATTGGTGGTCAAACTGAGGATTGGAGACTCGGACGTCAAGCGAGTATTGATAGATCAGGGCAGCTGTTCTGAAATAATGTACCCAGACTTGTTTCACGGTCTCGGTCTCAAACAGTCCGACCTCTAACCCTACGATGCTCCTTTGGTGGGATTTTCAGGAGAAAGTGTCCGGCCAATGAGCTGGATCATAATGGCAGTTCACACAGGACCAATCAGTTTAAAGACTGAATTTTTGGTGGTAAACGTGTCTTCCCCATATACAGCAATCATGGGCCGAAGATGGTTGCATAAACTGAAGGCCATGCCTTCCTCTCTTCACCAGAAACTCTGTTTCCCAACTAACTTCGGAATAATAGAAATTAAAGGCGATCGAGTCACTTCCAAACAATGCATCATGGCCGCCATCAAACAAAATCCCCCAGGGGCAAAGAAGAATGGGAAAATTGTGGCGGAATGCTCCAAGGGCTTATAACAATTAGAGGGTGTGAGGGATACCTGCAAAGAAAAGTGCCACGAAACATATGAACCCTGCAAGGAATTAGAAACAGTGGCCTTTTCCTCTGACCCAAAGAAGTATTTTAAGATCGGTCGGGAACTGAGCTCGGCCGACTGAACCGAACTTATAGATTTTCTGACAAGCAATATAGACGTATTCGCTTGGGATCCCTACGAAGTGCCGGGGGTAGATCCCGATTACATTCAACATCGGCTGAACGTAGATCCTCATTGCAAACCTGTGCAACAAAAGGCAAGACGAGCGACCCCAATACATGCGGAAGTAGTACAAAAAGTGGTAGAAAGATTATTGCAAGTAGGGGCAAAAAGGGAGCTGCTGTACCCCACATGGCTTTCCAACATGGTGGTCATAAAGAAAAAGAATGAGAAGTGGAGGGTATGTATAGACTTCACTAACCTAAATCAGGCGTGTCCGAAAAACCCGTTCCTTTTACCCGAGATTGATCAGTTGGTAAATCCCACAGCCGGGCATAATCGAATGAGTTTCCTGGATGCTTTCCAAGGGTGTCATCAGATTTCCTTATCCATTGAAGATCGCGAAAAAACCACCTTTATCACTTCCCTTGGGGTATACTGCTACAAAGTAATGTTGTTCAGTCTAAAGAATGCCGGCGCCACTTATCAACGAATGGTCACCAAAATGTTCAAAGACCAGATAAGGAGGACGATGAAGATTTACATCGATGACATGGTCGTGAAGAGCAAGTTGTCACAAAATCACTTGAAGGATTTGACGGAGACGTTCCGGACATTGAGATTACACAAGCTTCGTTTGAACGCTTCCAAATGCGTTTTTGGGGTCGGCTCTGGAAAATTCCTGGGTTTCATAGTGTCCCACAGAGGTATTGAAGTAAACCCAGATTAAATCAAAGTCGTTCAAGAGCTGAAGGCCCCACAAACTCACAAGGAAGTTCAACGGTTAACAAGGATGACTGCGGCCTTAAATAGGTTCATATCAAGGTCGGTCGATCAGTGCCAACCTTCTTGCAACTCCTGAAAAAAGGGACTACTTTCAAATGGGATGATAGTTGTGTAGCAGCTTTTAAAGATCTAAAGAGGTATCTCTCCTCTCCTTTACTTTTGTCAAGTCCAGAGCTGGCCGAACCGCTTTTCCTGTATTTGGCCGTATCTAAACGGGCTGTTAGTACTGTGCTAATTCGTATAAAGGATACCATCTAATGCCCGGTATACTATACGAGCAAGACTATGACGGATGCGGAGACGTGTTATCTCCCCCTAGAGAAGGTCGGCTTAGCATTAGTCACAGTAGCCAAGAAACTATCTCAATATTTCCAAGCGCACACCATATACGTGGTAACCCAGTACCTGGTACAAGCCATATTTCAAAAGTCTGACTTCACAGGCCAGATTTCAAAGTGGAATGCGAAGATAGGCACTTTAGACGTGAAGTACCTGCTAAAGACAGCCATAAAGGGGTAGATCCTAAACGATTTTGTTGCAGAATTTACTCCAGCCTCGAGACATAAGGAGTCAAGCGCGGCAGCTTTCCAACAAGACTCGTTTGAAAGCTCAGGATGGTGGAAAATATACGTGGATGGGGCTTCCAATGCTAAAGGGTCAGGAACTGGAGTAGTAATAGTGACACCGGATGATACGGTAATTAAACAATTGATTCAGCTCGACTTCAAAGCTTCAAACAATGAGACTGAATATGAGGCGGTTTTGGCCGGATTGAATTCGGCAAAAACATTGGGAGCTAAGAACTTGATCATTCATTGTGATTCATTGCTAATTGCGAGTCAAATTAATGGGGAATATATGGCTCGAGACGAACGTATGGCGGCCTACCTATTGAAAGTTCAAGAGGCCATCACCCATTTCAATACAGTAAGGGTTGAGCAGATTTGGCGAAATTTGAACAGTCATGCAGATGCCTTAGCAACACTAGCGTCTATTCTCAACGCCGATTTCAAGCAGTTTATACCAATTGAAACCCTTACTACTCCCAGTATTGCCTTGCCTGCATGCCATGTTCACGCGATTACGGTCGGTCCATGCTAGATGGATCCCTACATCCTCTACCTTAAAGAAGGAATTCTGCCCGAACAGAGGAAAGAAGCAGAGGTAATCATGAGGAAGGCTTCGATATTTTGGTTGTCAAAAGACTCGAAACTATACAGACGATCCTTTTCAGGACCCTATCTCTTATGCGTCCATCCAGGGGTGGTTAAGGACTTATTGTATGAGATTTATAAAGGCATCTGTGGAAGTCATACGAAGGGAAGATCTTTGGCGCACCGAGCCCTTACTCAGGGCTATTGGTGGCCTTACATGCAAAAGGATGCGGTGACTTATGTAAAAAAGTGTGACAAATGTAAAAAATTCTTTCCCTCAGTCCATCAACCAGCTGGTGAACTCCAACCACTCGTGAGTCCATGGCCGTTTGCACAGGTAAGGTTGGGGGGAATGTTGGGGATAATTTTAAGTAAAATCATTCAGTTTTGCGACTGAATGTTGGGGATAATTTTAAGTGTTTGTAACAACCCAACAAATTTAAAAACTTTTTTAGGATTTAATTTTATGTTGTCCATAACAACCTAAAAAATTGAGAATATCAAGAATGATTTTATGTTGTAAGAAACAACCTAATATTTTTCAAAACTTTTTAGTATTTGATTTTAAGTGTTTTAACAACCTAAAAAAGTGGGTCGGGATAGATTTTATGTTGTTTCAAACAACCCTATATTTTAGAACTTTTTAGGATTTGATTTTATGTTGTCCATAACAACCTAAAAATGCGAATGTACCAGGAATGATTTTATGTTGTAAGAAACAACCCGATATTTCTTTAAAACTTTTTAGGATTTGATTTTATGTTGTCAATAACAACCTGAAAAAGTGGGTATACCAGGAATGATTTTATGTTGTAAGAAATAACCCGATATTTTGAAAACTTTTTAGGATTTGATTTTAAGTGTTTTAACAACCTAAAAATTTTGCCGGGAAAAATTTTACGTGGTTCCAAGACAACCCGAGCATGTGTGTTGTCAGAATCTTGTTAAGATGATGCCGAAAATTTTAGCCGTCTGAAGGCGTAATTTCGAATTTTTCAACCTTTTTAATCTTTGCAAGAACCAAGGTTCATTTGGTGTCTTGTTCAGATGGTGGGTAGGCACGTACACTCCTGCAAAAACAAAAATAATTCTTTTTCGAAAAATTAGATATCGTCTACAAAAGATAATTTTGGGCCAATGCCCCTAGTTTAAACAAGTTATGAGAACAAACTGATTGTTTGCAACTCGAGATCGTGGAATGTGTGAATGTGGATGTGAATCTGGGACTATGAGTGTGGGTGTGGATGAGGATAAGTGTGTAAGTGGATATGGATAATGGACTATGAGTGTGAGTGTGGGACCGAGTCTTAGTGAAAGACTGCCTACGTACCTCTACAGAGAGGTTCAAGTCCGAACGTAGTTCGAAATTATAGAAAGTGTGGGTAAATGAATGTATGTGTGCGACCGAACCTTAGTGAAGACTGCTTACGTACCTCTATGGGATTATGAGTGTCGATGAGAATGCGTATAAGTGGATGTGGGTGTGAGATCGAGCCTTAGTGAAGGCTGCCTACGTACCTCTATCACAGAGGATCAGGTCTGAACGTAGTTCGAAATGTGGGGTGTGTGAACTCTTGTTTGGAGGTGCAAAATTGTATGGTTATGAACCTTTTGTGTGGTAGTTCAAAATATCTGTAGACTTCTTGAGTGAAAGTGAAAAATGTTTTTCATTGGGGATGATTTTAAGTGTTTGTAACAACCCAACAAATGTGTATTGGAAAGATTTTATGTTCTCACAAATAATCCTAATTTTTTGTTGTTTTTGGATGTCTTGTGGCTTAACTGTGTAACTTGACTTGTGATCTCAGTTGTGTACCTTGATTTTATACTTTGGTTGTGTACCTTTTTTCGAGAAAGTCTTTCAAAAATGAAAAGATGAATTTTGTAAATCATTTTGAAAACTCATTTTTTAAATGACTGCAATCCGTCATGTAAACGGAAATCTTAAGAAACTTTTGTTTTCTTGGGAAGACATGTTGACAAACCCTAAGGTTGCAAAACAAAACTGTTCTCTTTCACTTTGAGGGAATTAAAGTCATTAAACCCTTATAAATATATTTGCATTTCTCTTGGAGCTTGTAAGGTTGAATCCTTCGAAGGCAATTGAAGAGATGAAGTGATTGAGAGTTTTCCCGAATCAACAAAATGATGAAAAAGCAATGATATTTTTTGAAAAGTTTGAATGACTTTTCAAGTCAATATTGTTTGGAGTAATGATAGAGACATGCTCTTGACTTGAAATTCTGACTCATTGACAAACTAGGGAGAATGCCCCTAGTTTGGAGATGTGTGATCTTGTGTGGATCATGTTGTGGAAAGACTTTTTAGTCAACAAACTAGGGAGAATGTCTCTAATTTGGAGATGTATGATCTTGTGTGGATCATGTTGTGGGAAGAATTGACAAATTGGGAAGAATGCCCTTAGTTTGGAGATTTAGATGAAGCACTTGGAAAACAAAGAGGGATGCCCTAAGTTTTGACTTGAAATTGAAGTCTTCGAGAGAGACTTGACTATTTGCAATGAGAAAGAAAGTGAACTTTGAGTTTGAACCATTTGTGATAATTCACCTTTTCATGGGAGATTTGATTGGTGTTTGGACCATCTATCATTTTTTCTTTTTCTTTTTATTTTTTGCTCTAACTTTTGCCTAGGCTGTCTTTTTAGGTTTTCAACCTAGTGAGCACTTTTCATACTTCCAGGGGAGAATAACGAAAGAGCTTAACATCATGTCTTGAGCAAGTAGAATCTCAAGGAGGGCTTTGTTTATTGGTTATAATGTAGGCCGGGTTTGGGCTGTGAAAAGAAAGTTATAAAGGCTCAAATTCCCCAATGTACCCCAAAGTGTGAACTCCAAGGATTGGATTTGCTTCGGACTTCTTTCCTTTACTTTTTTCCTTCACGTCTTCTTTGTATTTGTGTTGACGCATTTAACTTTTCTTATTTTTGTGTTGGCATCCTTTGTCAGAGACGCCCTTTCTTTTTGTATGTTGACGTTTGTGTCAAGTGTTCTCAATTTGCTTCATTCTTATTGAAGATTGACGCTTCCGTCGAGCATGTCCTTGTTCTTTTGTTCTTCCTTCTTTGACGCTTTGATCTTAAGAAAGAAATCCATGATCTCCTTTTTGTTCACATCTAAAATTCCCACCCCAGGTTTTGTTTATAGGTTTCAAGAAAGAAAAGGCTTATTTTTTTTAAAGGCCCAAATTGGCTAGCAAGTGATTGCATTTGTAAGGTGTTGGCATGAATATTTGGGTTTAATGAAAAATGGCCTCCTGTCCTTGGTAGAGCTTGCTTTTTGCATGCAGCGTTTGAGCTCTTTTGATGACTTCTTTCTTGGAAATAATTCTCTCTTTTTTTCTTTGTGGAACCCTAATTTTTGCTTAAGCCGCCCTTTTCAGGTTTTCGACCTAATAGGCTTTCATTTATCTTTTTACATGGATGGTCCATTGTAAGCCAAACTATTAAGATACTTTTCTGAATGAATGTGCAAGAATGTGACAAATCATGACCGGATTTAGAAGGAATTTCGGAAGGAGTGACTCAAGATCTCTCAATGACCTTATTTCCTTGATTTTCTTTCTAGGATCCATTCTTTTGTTGTTCCAAGTATTTGGTGACAATTTTTATATGAATTGAATGAAAATGATCCCCTTATCGGTGCAAATTGATTGGTCAAGTGATGTGACCATATGATTTGTCATTTGTTGCCCAAGAAAAAATATTTCAAAAACTTGATTTTCCAAAAGTACTTTTGCAAAAACAATTTTGAAAATTTTCCTTCTCCAAAAAAGATGTGAAAACATGGGAGACTTGAAGATTGTTGCTTAAAGTTTCTTTTTGATGATGTGATCAAATTTTGAGCAATTGTAATTTGAGACGTGAATTTTAACCATTAGGGTATGATGTAATTGTGTGAATTTTTAACCATTTAAGGTGTGAGTGAATTTTAACCATGTGAGATATGAGTGAATTTTAACCATGTAAGATGTAGTTCATTTGGGTTAATTTTAACATGTTTAAGGTGTAATTCAATTGGGTAAATTTTAACCTTTGAAGGTATGGTGTAATTGTGTGAATTTTTAACCATTTAAGGTGTGATTCAATTTTGTGTGAATTTTAACCGTTTAAAGTGTGGTGTAATTGTGTGAATTTTTAACCATTTAACGTGTGATTCAATTTTGTGTGAATTTTAACCGTTTAAAGTGTGGTGTAATTATGTGAATTTTTAACCATTTTAGGTGTGATTCAGTTTTGTGTGAGTTTTAACCGTTTAAAGTGTGGTGTAATTGTGTGAATTTTTAACCATTTAAGGTGTAATTCAATTTTGTGCGAATTTTAACCGTTTAAGGTGTGATTCAAAGTTTGGTTCATTGAGCTTTTTGTGAATTGCTGATTACTTTTTGTCTTTTCAATTTTTGACTTGCAAAGTTGGAGAAATTCTTGATCTGTAAAAGATGTTTTTTTCTTGATCCAAAATTCTATGCTACACACCAACAAGACAAACAAAGCAATTCAAATGAAAATCACACAACTAAATTTAGAAATGTAAAATCAAATGATAACTTGATGAAGCAATGCTGATGTCCTTGTGGGCCGTTGACGTAGGGGAGGCCCATGGATCAGTCTAGTTGGAGGAAGAGGCGTGTGTGACCTTCATGTCCTTGATTTCGAATCTTGAATCTTGGACTCTTGTGATCTTTGTATGCGGCCTTGAACTCAGCGGTTTAGGAATTTGGGTTTTGTGTGGCCTTTTGTAGAGTATAAGGAATTATGAAGTTTTTGTGGTTTTTTTGTAGGTGGGTGACTATTTAGGAAATTGGGCTTGTGGGGCCTTTTGGTGGGCTTGAACTTGGTTTTCAAATCTTTGAACCTTGTTGTTGTGGGCCACTACTTGGTGGGCTTTGAACTTGAGTTTTGAATCCTTGAAACTTGTTGTTGTGGGCCACTAATTGGTGGGCTTTGAACTTGAGCTTTGAAGCCTTCAAGCTTGTTGTTGTGGGCCACTACTTGGTAGGCTTTGAACTTGAGCTTTGAAGCCTTCAAGTTTGTTGTTGTGGGCCACTACTTGGTGGGCTTTGAACTTGAGCTTTGAAGCCTTCAAGCTTGTTGTTGTGGGCCACTACTTGGTGGGTTTTGAACTTGAGCTTTGAAGCCTTTAAGCTTGTTATTGTGGGCTTTAGCTCTTGAAGCTTGTAAACTTATCTTTAAAGTTTTTGGGATTGTAGGTTTGATCCTTTTGAAGTTTGTGAACTTGTCTTTGAAGGTTGTGGGATTATACCATTGAAGCTTGTGGACTTGTAGGCTTTATCCTTTGAAGCTTGTGAACTTGTAGTTGAAGTTTGTGGGATTTTAGCTTTGAAGCTTGTGAACTTGTAAAGCTTGTGCCTTGAAGTTTGTAGGCTTGATACTTTGAAGCTTGTTGTTGTGGGCCACTGCTTGGTGGGCTTTGAGCTTGAGCTTTGAAGCCTTCAAGCTTGTTGTTGTAAGCCAACATTTGGTAGGCTTTGAAGCCTTGAACCTTGATTGTTGTGGGTCACTGCTTGGTGGGGTTTGAACTTTTGAAACTTGTGAACTTGTAAAGCTTGTACCTTGAAGTTTGTAGGCTTATGCCTTAGAAGCTTGTGAACTTGTCTTTGAAGTTTGTGGGATTGTATCTTTGAAGCTTGTGGGCTTATGGGCTTGTACCTTGCCTTTTGATGATCCTCAACTTTAAGTACTTGTAGGGCCTTAAATTTTATTTATGATGGACCCAAGTGTTGAGTTTGGGCACATCAATGGAAAATATGGTTCAAATAAAGACTTGTAATGGGCCCAAACGTTGGATTTGGGCTCATTTGTAGCAAACAAGGTTCATCCAAGTGCAAGCAACGACAGTCACAAGAGACGGTGGGTTCAAACAAGCATGTATGTACTTAATGGACCGCACCTAAGGGATAGTTCTAATGGGCTTCTACATGGGTAGAAGGTGGGCTTGTAGGGAACCCAACAGCTAGGACGTCGTATCTCCCAACTTGTGATATAGGAATGCCGTGTTGGTCCAAGCGATATAGTTTATCCTTTAACGCATTGACTAAGAAAGATCATAGTCAATACTACGCTATGGGCTGGTAGCTTCACCATGGGTACCCAGGTCTAGGAAGACTGTGATCCATGGATAGAACTACCATGGCTTCTGGGCTTCACACACTTTAAAACTCAAGCAAAATGATGCATGAACATGTTATTGAAAGCTTTAAAAAACAAATACAAAGACATGATATGGCTTGGCCAAGCCCATTCTATTTTTGAAGCTAGGCCCACAATCAATCCCCAGTGGAGTCGCCACTGTGAGAATCACGACCCGAGGGTCAAATGGGCCTCAAAATGTGACCCAACTAACAATGGACCAACCCTCTAGATTTGAAGGTTGATTGTACATATAAATGGAGTCGCCACTTATTTTAATTATTTGGACAAAATAAGAAATTCCATAATAACAATAATTCCTCTTTATTCATCTTTGAATTTGTACAATTGCCAATGAATTCGTAAAAAGAAATAATTACATGTAAATGAATTTCCTAGATATAGTCTAGTAAAAGGAAAAACTGTTTGTTTATAAGACACTTTGTAATACGAACCCTCAATTCAAGATTCGGAGGCTTGGTTATAAAATGGGAAGGTGTTTGCACCCCATTTTACCTGACATACGTCGGTCTTCTAGATTAAACTTGGCCAATATTCATATCATGTCAAAGTACATAAACTCATGTTCGCATTAAAATCCAATTTTAATGTTCAAGTTGTTGTTTAATTTATTTCATGTGAAATATCATGTTATAGTCATATAAGCATGGTATTCAAGAAAAAAACAAACCAATCAAATACAAGTAAATAAATTTCAGTCTAGAATTTATACCTGTATGCTTGTATGGCTAGTAAAGAATACCTCAAGATTGCTTGTATAGCTTGAGAAGAATTACGTGTAAAGCTTGAGAGGAATGCTTGTATGG
Organism: Fagus sylvatica; assembly: GCA_907173295.1. Lineage (NCBI taxonomy): Eukaryota > Viridiplantae > Streptophyta > Magnoliopsida > Fagales > Fagaceae > Fagus > Fagus sylvatica. Next base: position 25,539,439 of record OU015764.1, read on the forward strand.
CTTAGGTGTCAAAATGTAATTTTGGGAATTTTGTGGTTAAAATGTAATTTCGAGAGAATTTGGGCTTGAAATGTGATTTTGGGAAAGTTTGGGGTCAAAATGTGATTTTTGGGAATTTTGGGGCCAAAATGTAATTTTGGAAGTTTGAGGGTGTTTTTGCAATTTATGTGAAGTATAGACTAGTTGGGTTTTGGTTTGGTTTTCAGATTGGGCTGCTTAAATGAGATTGGGCTGGTTAAATGGACACGGGTCGGGCTGACCCGATCCAATAATCTTTCTAACAAAATCGGGTAAGGTTTCACTAAAAAGACCGGGTCGGGTTGACCCGACCCGTCTCTTTCTTTCTTTCTTTTTTTCTCCAGCCACTCCAGCTGCCTCCCCTATCTTCCTTTCTTTCTTTTTTCTCTCTTTAATCTCACTCTTTCTCATCTGGAACGGACCAAGGGCTGGAGCTTGAGCTCCGTTCACTGCCGCCCACTACTGACGACACTCATCACCGCCACCATCGGTGGAGGTTTTTGGTTCGGCCTTTTGCCTCTCTCTCTCCTTTTCTTTTCTTCTTTTTTCCTCTTTTCACTCTCACTCTCTCCCTCACGGCTTCCATGGCTTCCCCCCCTCTCTCAAACTCACGGCTCACTCTCACTCTCACTCTCTAGATCTGGGCGAACCCGTGTATGGGTCATGGGTTTTGTGTGAACTCGTGTATGATTGGGTAATGGTGGTGTTGAGGGGTTGTTTCGTCACCGATTTGTGAAGGTGGCTTGGGTTCAATTGGTTGAGGATTTTGTAGGATTAGGCCATGTATTGTGGATTTGATGTTTTGGGTTTGGAATTGTGATGGTGTTGCTGGATTTTTTATGAACCCGTGTGCGGTGTGGGTTGTGGGTTGATGCTTTGTGTGTTATCAAGACCATAGAGGTCTTGGTTTTGGCTGTGTATGGGTAATTGTGAACCCGTGTGTATATGGTGATGATGGTGTGTGTGTGTTCAGGTAGTGGCTGTATTGTGAAGATGAAGTTCGGTGTAGGCTTTGAATCAATGGGTGTTGTGTTTTTGGAATTAATCATGGAAGGGGGGTGTTTGTGTTGTTATTCTGCTCTGTGAAATGGTGTGTGCTCGTCTGCTCCCAGCTCCTCATGGTTGTATGCTCATGAAAGAAAAACAGACAATAACAGTAATAATGTTAGCACAATGGAAACAACAAATGAAATTCAGAATAATTAAGAAAGCAAGTTCAAATTACTCTCCTTGTTTCAAATATTGTGGCTTTGTTGTTGCTGTGTGCTACTTGTTGGCCATTGTTGTGTGCTCATGTTGTTGTGCTCTTGTTGACCATGATTGTGTGCTCATGCTCATGAAAGAAAACAGAAAACCAAGGAAAATAATATTATTATCACCTTAAAGCCAATTGTGGGAATGACCATAAAATAAACGATACATTCATTCCCCCCAACCTTACCTGTGCTGCCCCCCCCCCTGTTTTATGACTCTCATCCCCTTTTTATATAAAATGAATCAGAGCCCTAAAACCTCTTTTTTGATATTATCTCTTTGTTTAAAACTTAAATTTTCAAATTATTACCAACTAATTATCAGATATTCACAGATAATTGGTGATTTTCTTAACTCCTTAAAACACTGAATGATTTAATTCAAAAATTCAAATGTTTTAATTAATTAATTAATTAGCAATTATCTAATTAACTTGTTCAGTTTATCCAATGTGCTAGAGTCCATGATAATTTAATACTTTGAACCAATAAGATATTTACACCTTCTTAATTAAAATTAATCCAATTAATGGACCAATCATAATTAATTTGGATTAATCTTATGTGTCCAATGCCATTTTATTATTATGCACTCTGTTCATTAAAACTTCAACTAAATATAATTTTCACACACGTGGTCTGATTCAAATACATGACACGTCATTTCAATCGTCTCAACTTAAAGATCTGTTTGATTACTTTTAGTTGTCGATCAGACGGTCAAAAACATTGTTGGTTTAAAACCCTAATTTAGGCAAGTTGTGCACTTTCCGTTTTTAGAATTTCAATTTGTGAAAACCCTAGTTTGTGTGAGAGTTAGAATGTAGGTAGCAAAATGGGGTGTTAACAACTTATGTAAAAAAGTGCAGCAGATGTAAAAAATTCTTTCCCTCAGTCCATCAGCCAGCCGGTGAACTCCAACCACTGGTGAGTCCGTGGCTGTTTGCACAGTGGGGTATGGATTTAGTCGGTCCATTGCCAAGAGCAATGGGAAATCGATGCTGGTTGATCGTTGCAACAGATTATTTTACGAAGTGGGTTGAAACCGAACCACTAGCAAGCATCAGAGACAAAGATTCGATTAAGTTCTTTTGGAAGAATATCATAACCAGGTTTAGTATACCTAAAACTATCATCTCAGACAACGAGACGCAATTCAACAGTAAACCTTTCATGAGGTACTGCTTGGAACTCGGCATAAGAAATATTTACAGCTCGCCGGCATACCCACAGAGCAACGGGCAGGCCGAAGCATCCAACAAGACTATACTGGATGGAATTAAAAAGAGGCTCGAGGACGCCAAAGGAAGATGGGTAGAGGAGTTACCTAACGTCTTGTGGACTTTCAAAACCACACCACGAAGATCAACAGGAGAAACTTCATTCTCGTTAGCTTATGGCTTAAAAGCGGTCATCCCACTTGAGATCGGCCTTCCCATGGGAACCGACGAGAAACGACCAAGCCCAATCCCAAGCTCTGGACTTACTAGAAGAAAGAAGAGAACAAGCAATGATCAGACTAGCCTCCTATCAACAGCAACTGAAAAAGGGATACAATAAGAATGTTTGGCCGAGATCTTTCCAACAAGGAGACCTAGTCCTGAGAAAGGTTTTAGGTAATGCTAAGAATCTAAATGATGGAAAGCTAGGACCTAATTGGGAGGGGTCGTACCGGGTTTGATCGGTC
>OU015764.1:25542496-25574238 GCA_907173295.1 Fagus sylvatica
GATCTATAATAATTCACCTATCCCAATAACAAAAAAACCTGACTTGAATGATCCTGTATTAAGAGCTAAATTGGCTAAAGGTATGGGTCATAATTATTATGGAGAACCCGCATGGCCCAATGATCTTTTATATATTTTTCCGGTAGTAATTCTGGGCACTATTGCATGTAACGTAGGCTTAGCGGTTCTAGAACCATCAATGATTGGTGAACCCGCGGATCCAGAATGCGTATAAGTGGATGTGGGTGTGAGATCGAGCCTTAGTGAAGGCTGCCTACGTACCTCTATCACAGAGGATCAGGTCTGAACGTAGTTCGAAATGTGGGGTGTGTGAACTCTTGTTTGGAGGTGCAAAATTGTATGGTTATGAACCTTTTGTGTGGTAGTTCAAAATATCTGTAGACTTCTTGAGTGAAAGTGAAAAATGTTTTTCATTGGGGATGATTTTAAGTGTTTGTAACAACCCAACAAATGTGTATTGGAAAGATTTTATGTTCTCACAAATAATCCTAATTTTTTGTTGTTTTTGGATGTCTTGTGGCTTAACTGTGTAACTTGACTTGTGATCTCAGTTGTGTACCTTGATTTTATACTTTGGTTGTGTACCTTTTTTCGAGAAAGTCTTTCAAAAATGAAAAGATGAATTTTGTAAATCATTTTGAAAACTCATTTTTTAAATGACTGCAATCCGTCATGTAAACGGAAATCTTAAGAAACTTTTGTTTTTGTTGGGAAGACAGTCTTGGGAAGACATGTTGACAAACCCTAAGGTTGCAAAACAAAAAAACAAAACTGTTCTCTTTCACTTTGAGGGAATTAAAGTCATTAAACCCTTATAAATATATTTGCATTTCTCTTGGAGCTTGTAAGGTTGAATCCTTCGAAGGCAATTGAAGAGATGAAGTGATTGAGAGTTTTCCCGAATCAACAAAATGATGAAAAAGCAATGATATTTTTTGAAAAGTTTGAATGACTTTTCAAGTCAATATTGTTTGGAGTAATGATAGATTTCGTTTGGACATGCTCTTGACTTGAAATTCTGACTCATTGACAAACTAGGGAGAATGCCCCTAGTTTGGAGATGTGTGATCTTGTGTGGATCATGTTGTGGAAAGACTTTTTAGTCAACAAACTAGGGAGAATGTCTCTAATTTGGAGATGTATGATCTTGTGTGGATCATGTTGTGGGAAGAATTGACAAATTGGGAAGAATGCCCTTAGTTTGGAGATTTAGATGAAGCACTTGGAAAACAAAGAGGGATGCCCTAAGTTTTGACTTGAAATTGAAGTCTTCGAGAGAGACTTGACTATTTGCAATGAGAAAGAAAGTGAACTTTGAGTTTGAACCATTTGTGATAATTCACCTTTTCATGGGAGATTTGATTGGTGTTTGGACCATCTATCATTTTTTCTTTTTCATTTTTTTTTTTTCTTTTTATTTTTTGCTCTAACTTTTGCCTAGGCTGTCTTTTTAGGTTTTCAACCTAGTGAGCACTTTTCATACTTCCAGGGGAGAATAACGAAAGAGCTTAACATCATGTCTTGAGCAAGTAGAATCTCAAGGAGGGCTTTGTTTATTGGTTATAATGTAGGCCGGGTTTGGGCTGTGAAAAGAAAGTTATAAAGGCTCAAATTCCCCAATGTACCCCAAAGTGTGAACTCCAAGGATTGGATTTGCTTCGGACTTCTTTCCTTTACTTTTTTCCTTCACGTCTTCTTTGTATTTGTGTTGACGCATTTAACTTTTCTTATTTTTGTGTTGGCATCCTTTGTCAGAGACGCCCTTTCTTTTTGTATGTTGACGTTTGTGTCAAGTGTTCTCAATTTGCTTCATTCTTATTGAAGATTGACGCTTCCGTCGAGCATGTCCTTGTTCTTTTGTTCTTCCTTCTTTGACGCTTTGATCTTAAGAAAGAAATCCATGATCTCCTTTTTGTTCACATCTAAAATTCCCACCCCAGGTTTGGTTTATGGGTTTCAAGAAAGAAAAGGCTTATTTTTTTTAAAGGCCCAAATTGGCTAGCAAGTGATTGCATTTGTAAGGTGTTGGCATGAATATTTGGGTTTAATGAAAAATGGCCTCCTGTCCTTGGTAGAGCTTGCTTTTTGCATGCAGCGTTTGAGCTCTTTTGATGACTTCTTTCTTGGAAATAATTCTCTCTTTTTTTCTTTGTGGAACCCTAATTTTTGCTTAAGCCGCCCTTTTCAGGTTTTCGACCTAATAGGCTTTCATTTATCTTTTTACATGGATGGTCCATTGTAAGCCAAACTATTAAGATACTTTTCTGAATGAATGTGCAAGAATGTGACAAATCATGACCGGATTTAGAAGGAATTTCGGAAGGAGTGACTCAAGATCTCTCAATGACCTTATTTCCTTGATTTTCTTTCTAGGATCCATTCTTTTGTTGTTCCAAGTATTTGGTGACAATTTTTATATGAATTGAATGAAAATGATCCCCTTATCGGTGCAAATTGATTGGTCAAGTGATGTGACCATATGATTTGTCATTTGTTGCCCAAGAAAGAATATTTCAAAAACTTGATTTTCCAAAAGTACTTTTGCAAAAACAATTTTGAAAATTTTCCTTCTCCAAAAAGATGTGAAAACATGGGAGACTTGAAGATTGTTGCTTAAAGTTTCTTTTTGATGATGTGATCAAATTTTGAGCAATTGTAATTTGAGACGTGAATTTTAACCATTAGGGTATGATGTAATTGTGTGAATTTTTAACCATTTAAGGTGTGAGTGAATTTTAACCATGTGAGATATGAGTGAATTTTAACCATGTAAGATGTAGTTCATTTGGGTTAATTTTAACATGTTTAAGGTGTAATTCAATTGGGTAAATTTTAACCTTTGAAGGTATGGTGTAATTGTGTGAATTTTTAACCATTTAAGGTGTGATTCAATTTTGTGTGAATTTTAACCGTTTAAAGTGTGGTGTAATTGTGTGAATTTTTAACCATTTAACGTGTGATTCAATTTTGTGTGAATTTTAACCGTTTAAAGTGTGGTGTAATTATGTGAATTTTTAACCATTTTAGGTGTGATTCAGTTTTGTGTGAGTTTTAACCGTTTAAAGTGTGGTGTAATTGTGTGAATTTTTAACCATTTAAGGTGTAATTCAATTTTGTGCGAATTTTAACCGTTTAAGGTGTGATTCAAAGTTTGGTTCATTGAGCTTTTTGTGAATTGCTGATTACTTTTTGTCTTTTCAATTTTTGACTTGCAAAGTTGGAGAAATTCTTGATCTGTAAAAGATGTTTTTTTCTTGATCCAAAATTCTATGCTACACACCAACAAGACAAACAAAGCAATTCAAATGAAAATCACACAACTAAATTTAGAAATGTAAAATCAAATGATAACTTGATGAAGCAATGCTGATGTCCTTGTGGGCCGTTGACGTAGGGGAGGCCCATGGATCAGTCTAGTTGGAGGAAGAGGCGTGTGTGACCTTCATGTCCTTGATTTCGAATCTTGAATCTTGGACTCTTGTGATCTTTGTATGCGGCCTTGAACTCAGCGGTTTAGGAATTTGGGTTTTGTGTGGCCTTTTGTAGAGTATAAGGAATTATGAAGTTTTTGTGGTTTTTTTGTAGGTGGGTGACTATTTAGGAAATTGGGCTTGTGGGGCCTTTTGGTGGGCTTGAACTTGGTTTTCAAATCTTTGAACCTTGTTGTTGTGGGCCACTACTTGGTGGGCTTTGAACTTGAGTTTTGAATCCTTGAAACTTGTTGTTGTGGGCCACTAATTGGTGGGCTTTGAACTTGAGCTTTGAAGCCTTCAAGCTTGTTGTTGTGGGCCACTACTTGGTAGGCTTTGAACTTGAGCTTTGAAGCCTTCAAGTTTGTTGTTGTGGGCCACTACTTGGTGGGCTTTGAACTTGAGCTTTGAAGCCTTCAAGCTTGTTGTTGTGGGCCACTACTTGGTGGGTTTTGAACTTGAGCTTTGAAGCCTTTAAGCTTGTTATTGTGGGCTTTAGCTCTTGAAGCTTGTAAACTTATCTTTAAAGTTTTTGGGATTGTAGGTTTGATCCTTTTGAAGTTTGTGAACTTGTCTTTGAAGGTTGTGGGATTATACCATTGAAGCTTGTGGACTTGTAGGCTTTATCCTTTGAAGCTTGTGAACTTGTAGTTGAAGTTTGTGGGATTTTAGCTTTGAAGCTTGTGAACTTGTAAAGCTTGTGCCTTGAAGTTTGTAGGCTTGATACTTTGAAGCTTGTTGTTGTGGGCCACTGCTTGGTGGGCTTTGAGCTTGAGCTTTGAAGCCTTCAAGCTTGTTGTTGTAAGCCAACATTTGGTAGGCTTTGAAGCCTTGAACCTTGATTGTTGTGGGTCACTGCTTGGTGGGGTTTGAACTTTTGAAACTTGTGAACTTGTAAAGCTTGTACCTTGAAGTTTGTAGGCTTATGCCTTAGAAGCTTGTGAACTTGTCTTTGAAGTTTGTGGGATTGTATCTTTGAAGCTTGTGGGCTTATGGGCTTGTACCTTGCCTTTTGATGATCCTCAACTTTAAGTACTTGTAGGGCCTTAAATTTTATTTATGATGGACCCAAGTGTTGAGTTTGGGCACATCAATGGAAAATATGGTTCAAATAAAGACTTGTAATGGGCCCAAACGTTGGATTTGGGCTCATTTGTAGCAAACAAGGTTCATCCAAGTGCAAGCAACGACAGTCACAAGAGACGGTGGGTTCAAACAAGCATGTATGTACTTAATGGACCGCACCTAAGGGATAGTTCTAATGGGCTTCTACATGGGTAGAAGGTGGGCTTGTAGGGAACCCAACAGCTAGGACGTCGTATCTCCCAACTTGTGATATAGGAATGCCGTGTTGGTCCAAGCGATATAGTTTATCCTTTAACGCATTGACTAAGAAAGATCATAGTCAATACTACGCTATGGGCTGGTAGCTTCACCATGGGTACCCAGGTCTAGGAAGACTGTGATCCATGGATAGAACTACCATGGCTTCTGGGCTTCACACACTTTAAAACTCAAGCAAAATGATGCATGAACATGTTATTGAAAGCTTTAAAAAACAAATACAAAGACATGATATGGCTTGGCCAAGCCCATTCTATTTTTGAAGCTAGGCCCACAATCAATCCCCAGTGGAGTCGCCACTGTGAGAATCACGACCCGAGGGTCAAATGGGCCTCAAAATGTGACCCAACTAACAATGGACCAACCCTCTAGATTTGAAGGTTGATTGTACATATAAATGGAGTCGCCACTTATTTTAATTATTTGGACAAAATAAGAAATTCCATAATAACAATAATTCCTCTTTATTCATCTTTGAATTTGTACAATTGCCAATGAATTCGTAAAAAGAAATAATTACATGTAAATGAATTTCCTAGATATAGTCTAGTAAAAGGAAAAACTGTTTGTTTATAAGACACTTTGTAATACGAACCCTCAATTCAAGATTCGGAGGCTTGGTTATAAAATGGGAAGGTGTTTGCACCCCATTTTACCCGACATACGTCGGTCTTCTAGATTAAACTTGGCCAATATTCATATCATGTCAAAGTACATAAACTCATGTTCGCATTAAAATCCAATTTTAATGTTCAAGTTGTTGTTTAATTTATTTCATGTGAAATATCATGTTATAGTCATATAAGCATGGTATTCAAGAAAAAAACAAAACCAATCAAATACAAGTAAATAAATTTCAGTCTAGAATTTATACCTGTATGCTTGTATGGCTAGTAAAGAATACCTCAAGATTGCTTGTATAGCTTGAGAAGAATTACGTGTAAAGCTTGAGAGGAATGCTTGTATGGCTTAGGTGTCAAAATGTAATTTTGGGAATTTTGTGGTTAAAATGTAATTTCGAGAGAATTTGGGCTTGAAATGTGATTTTGGGAAAGTTTGGGGTCAAAATGTGATTTTTGGGAATTTTGGGGCCAAAATGTAATTTTGGAAGTTTGAGGGTGTTTTTGCAATTTATGTGAAGTATAGACTAGTTGGGTTTTGGTTTGGTTTTCAGATTGGGCTGCTTAAATGAGATTGGGCTGGTTAAATGGACACGGGTCGGGCTGACCCGATCCAATAATCTTTCTAACAAAATCGGGTAAGGTTTCACTAAAAAGACCGGGTCGGGTTGACCCGACCCGTCTCTTTCTTTCTTTCTTTTTTTCTCCAGCCACTCCAGCTGCCTCCCCTATCTTCCTTTCTTTCTTTTTTCTCTCTTTAATCTCACTCTTTCTCATCTGGAACGGACCAAGGGCTGGAGCTTGAGCTCCGTTCACTGCCGCCCACTACTGACGACACTCATCACCGCCACCATCGGTGGAGGTTTTTGGTTCGGCCTTTTGCCTCTCTCTCTCCTTTTCTTTTCTTCTTTTTTCCTCTTTTCACTCTCACTCTCTCCCTCACGGCTTCCATGGCTTCCCCCCCTCTCTCAAACTCACGGCTCACTCTCACTCTCACTCTCTAGATCTGGGCGAACCCGTGTATGGGTCATGGGTTTTGTGTGAACTCGTGTATGATTGGGTAATGGTGGTGTTGAGGGGTTGTTTCGTCACCGATTTGTGAAGGTGGCTTGGGTTCAATTGGTTGAGGATTTTGTAGGATTAGGCCATGTATTGTGGATTTGATGTTTTGGGTTTGGAATTGTGATGGTGTTGCTGGATTTTTTATGAACCCGTGTGCGGTGTGGGTTGTGGGTTGATGCTTTGTGTGTTATCAAGACCATAGAGGTCTTGGTTTTGGCTGTGTATGGGTAATTGTGAACCCGTGTGTATATGGTGATGATGGTGTGTGTGTGTTCAGGTAGTGGCTGTATTGTGAAGATGAAGTTCGGTGTAGGCTTTGAATCAATGGGTGTTGTGTTTTTGGAATTAATCATGGAAGGGGGGTGTTTGTGTTGTTATTCTGCTCTGTGAAATGGTGTGTGCTCGTCTGCTCCCAGCTCCTCATGGTTGTATGCTCATGAAAGAAAAACAGACAATAACAGTAATAATGTTAGCACAATGGAAACAACAAATGAAATTCAGAATAATTAAGAAAGCAAGTTCAAATTACTCTCCTTGTTTCAAATATTGTGGCTTTGTTGTTGCTGTGTGCTACTTGTTGGCCATTGTTGTGTGCTCATGTTGTTGTGCTCTTGTTGACCATGATTGTGTGCTCATGCTCATGAAAGAAAACAGAAAACCAAGGAAAATAATATTATTATCACCTTAAAGCCAATTGTGGGAATGACCATAAAATAAACGATACATTGATTCCCTTCCAACCTTACCTGTGCTGCCCCCTTGTTTTATGACTCTCATCCCCTTTTTATATAAAATGAATCAGAGCCCTAAAACCTCTTTTTTGATATTATCTCTTTGTTTAAAACTTAAATTTTCAAATTATTACCAACTAATTATCAGATATTCACAGATAATTGGTGATTTTCTTAACTCCTTAAAACACTGAATGATTTAATTCAAAAATTCAAATGTTTTAATTAATTAATTAATTAGCAATTATCTAATTAACTTGTTCAGTTTATCCAATGTGCTAGAGTCCATGATAATTTAATACTTTGAACCAATAAGATATTTACACCTTCTTAATTAAAATTAATCCAATTAATGGACCAATCATAATTAATTTGGATTAATCTTATGTGTCCAATGCCATTTTATTATTATGCACTCTGTTCATTAAAACTTCAACTAAATATAATTTTCACACACGTGGTCTGATTCAAATACATGACACGTCATTTCAATCGTCTCAACTTAAAGATCTGTTTGATTACTTTTAGTTGTCGATCAGACGGTCAAAAACATTGTTGGTTTAAAACCCTAATTTAGGCAAGTTGTGCACTTTCCGTTTTTAGAATTTCAATTTGTGAAAACCCTAGTTTGTGTGAGAGTTAGAATGTAGGTAGCAAAATGGGGTGTTAACAACTTATGTAAAAAAGTGCAGCAGATGTAAAAAATTCTTTCCCTCAGTCCATCAGCCAGCCGGTGAACTCCAACCACTGGTGAGTCCGTGGCTGTTTGCACAGTGGGGTATGGATTTAGTCGGTCCATTGCCAAGAGCAATGGGAAATCGATGCTGGTTGATCGTTGCAACAGATTATTTTACGAAGTGGGTTGAAACCGAACCACTAGCAAGCATCAGAGACAAAGATTCGATTAAGTTCTTTTGGAAGAATATCATAACCAGGTTTAGTATACCTAAAACTATCATCTCAGACAACGAGACGCAATTCAACAGTAAACCTTTCATGAGGTACTGCTTGGAACTCGGCATAAGAAATATTTACAGCTCGCCGGCATACCCACAGAGCAACGGGCAGGCCGAAGCATCCAACAAGACTATACTGGATGGAATTAAAAAGAGGCTCGAGGACGCCAAAGGAAGATGGGTAGAGGAGTTACCTAACGTCTTGTGGACTTTCAAAACCACACCACGAAGATCAACAGGAGAAACTTCATTCTCGTTAGCTTATGGCTTAAAAGCGGTCATCCCACTTGAGATCGGCCTTCCCATGGGAACCGACGAGAAACGACCAAGCCCAATCCCAAGCTCTGGACTTACTAGAAGAAAGAAGAGAACAAGCAATGATCAGACTAGCCTCCTATCAACAGCAACTGAAAAAGGGATACAATAAGAATGTTTGGCCGAGATCTTTCCAACAAGGAGACCTAGTCCTGAGAAAGGTTTTAGGTAATGCTAAGAATCTAAATGATGGAAAGCTAGGACCTAATTGGGAGGGGTCGTACCGGGTTTGATCGGTCACAGGCGTTGGAGCGTTAGTAACCTTAGGAAATATTTTCATTAGTATATTGTTTTTCCTCATTTTTCTTTTCTAAAAAAAAAAATAATAAATAAAATAAAATAAGGAGAAAAAGGAGGGATCTGAAAGGTGTAAAGCTATAGACCAAGTAATAGACCCCAAATTGTAAATAAGGAATGTCAATGAATGATGACTGAACTTTTTATAAGATAAAGTCCTTTTTTATTCATCTCTCCATACCAAGTTAAAACTCCAACTTGACTTAGGCTTCTATCAACCTTTAAGGTTCCTAAGTGCTAAGGTTCAGGATGACTAGCAAGTTAAAACTCCAACTTGACTTAAGCTTCGGTCAACCACTAAGGTTCCTAAAAGCTAAGGTCCAGGATGATTGGCAAGTTAAAACTCCAACTTGACTTAGGCTTCGGTCAACCTCTAAGATTCCTAAATACTAAGGTCTAGGATGACTGACAAGTTAAAACTCCAACTTGACTTAGGCTTCGGTCAACCTCTAAGGTTCCTAAGTGCTAAGGCCCAGGATGACTAGCAAGTTAAAAATCCAACTTGACTTAGGCTTTGGTCAACCTCTAAGATTCCTAAATGCTAAGGCCTTCGATGACTGGCAAGTTAAAAATCCAACTTGACTTAGGCTACAGACAACCTCTAAGGTTCCTAAGTGCTAAGGCCCAAGATGATCACTGGCAAGTTAAAAATCTAACTTAACTCCTGAGCTTGCCACATTACAATGAGACTTAACTTGTAAGCACAACTACAAAACGCCGAACTCAGAAAAAGGAGGCCAAAGATTGGTTTAAAAATAAAAGCATTAAATAAAGCATAGATAAAGACATCAACGGGTCAAGTAATGAAAGAGATCTAAGGAAAAAGACCATAATATTCAAAACAAGAGAAGAAGAAAACAAATTGTATCTTTTCCCTCTTTCTTATAAAGGAAATAGGGAGTACAAAAGGCAATATTGTATCTTTTCCCCACTTCTTATGAAGGAAACAAGGAATACGAAAGACAAATTGTATATTTTCCCCCATTCTTATGAAGGAAACAGGGAATACAAAATAAAATAAATCGAAACAAAAACGTCTGATATGAAAACATATTTTCACTAATTAACGATATCTACGTTGTCTTCTTTGTCAAAGCCGTCCTCCACTTCTTGAACATCGTCGATTTGAATTTGCTCTTGATCCTTTGAGCCTTCAGCAACCTCGAGATCCTTGGGGTTTTCATCAGCTTCAGGATCCTTGAAGTCCTCGGTAGCTTACCCGACATGCTCCTCGAATGAGCCCAGCTTGAAAGGTTGATGTATCTGCCCCAAGCTATACAACACGGAGTCATCATCAACCCTAGCTTGATCAGGGGCCTTAGTCCACCCTTGGAGAAAGTATTTGTTGTATTCCTAAGCCAGTTGAGACTTCAAGGAATTGGCCGCTTCCTCAAAACCTTGGTCATAACAGGCTTGAGTCGTATCCTCAGCTTTCTAGACCCCCGCCTTGGACTCATCAACTTAGGCCTTGAGATCGTTGATTTCCCCCCGAAGTTCACAGGAACGGTTGATCTCTCGATCAAGCTTGGCCATAAGCTCCTTAACCTGGTGTTCGGCGGTCATCAGCCTGGCCTCAGCACTCTTATGTCTGCTTTTGGTGGCTTAAATCCTGGTTGAGGCCGTTTTCTCAAGATCCCACAACCAATCATTCTCAACAAGAGATTTGTTAAGGAGACGTTCAGTTTCCAAAACCGGGAGTCGGCCTCAAATATCCCTTGAACGACCTAAAAACACATGCGAAGTTAAAAAATAAATAAATAAATAAATAAAAAGGGAGTGAAGTACTCAGGTATAATGAATTCTCAACAAAGTATTTGAAAACTCACCAAGATTGAATCTCGCTTCAAATTCTCAACCATATTCTCGGAGGTGTTTCCTTGCCAGATCTTCATATCTTTAGGAAGGAGAAGAGCCCTCCCAATAGCATCGGCCACTTGTCCTCCACGGACCTCTTTGCCTTTCACAACCGAGTCATCTTCATCCACTGGTTGTCCCTCTACATAGAACTCGCAACTCCATGGTATTTTCGATTCCTTGTTGCAGTGCTTACGTTTATGGGAGATGTGGCCGGCGGCCTTTTGAAGAGCTCGACCGTTTTTTTGCTTTTCCCCCTTTTGGATGGGGATTTAGTTTTAAGGGGCTCAGTTGGGGGCAATGCTTGTTGCTCCCCAACTTCATCGTCCCTTTCTTCTTCCCTTTTTCTCTTCTTCATGACACTCGCCCCCTGAGAGAACCCTTGAGGGGGGGGAGGAAAAGAGGTCTCAGAAGATTGAGGGACTAATGCTCCAAGCACGAATCCTAAGTTGATGGACCGGAACAAGCATGTCTTCGTTTGATTGAGAAGTCGGGTCAAAAAGAGAAGGAAAACGGATGATTAGAAGACCAACCTCTGAGGGTTGGATGGATGGAACAAAATTGGGATCAGCAAGGGGAGTGACAAGATGAGGGATTTGAATTTTTCTTCTTTGGGTCAAAGGAACCACCTAGATGATTTCTTCTTGATCTTTTCTTGGCCGAGATATAGTCACCTCGGTTTGTCTAAAATCCTTAACCGTAGGTCCCTTTTGAAATGACTTGTAAAAAGGTACGTAATCAAGTAAAACGGGCGCCAAATGGGGACGACCACCGGAGTTGATGAAGCACGGTCTTTTTAAGAGATGCTCCACGGTCTTCCTCTCCACAAAGGTTACGTCCTTTGCGGTGAAGTCCTTGTTTAAAAGAAAGAAAATAGCAAACATTTAGGGCAAAGATACAATACAAATAAATGCAAAAAGAGACTGTGTAAAAGGTTGAAAACCTGGCTTTCCCGGAATTCATGGGCAATTGAAGAGGGGGTTTTGCCAGTTCCCCGTAATCACGAGGAAATCTTCATTTTAGCCCTTACTGGAGTCTGGAAGTCCAGTCACCAGCTTCCTATCAGAATTACGGGCGACTAATGTATATTGTTTCTTATCGGTCAACTGGAGTTTATATAAGTATGTTATGTCGTGTACGGTCAAGTTTAAGTTAAGTTTGTCTATCAGAACAGCCGTCCCCATTACTACTCTAAACACGTTAGGGACGCATTGAAAGGGATTTAATCTAAAATGGATTAAGAATTGGATCAGAAAATGGTGCATAGGTATTCTAACCCCACCCTCAACTATTGCAATTATTAGCAGAACAAGGTCTCGGTACTGAAGAAGTGCAAGGTCATCAGAAGAAACGTACCGAATATGTACGTCCTCGGGAAAGCCGTAATATTTTTTAAATTGATCAATTTTTTCTTCGGTATTCACAAGTTTTGCAAGTTGGCCTATATCTTAAAAAAAACTAATGGACCGAAAGCGCAACTAGAGGAATGATGGAAGAAAAATAAGAAGGTAAAAAGAACTTACAGGTGAAGAAGGCGGCACTAGGAAGAAGGGATTTGAAGAAATTTGACTCGGGGAGCAAGAGGGGCGCTTTTGTCTCTCTCAAAGGTTTAAGGTAAAAAGTGAAAAAATGGGGTGGGGTCTTCCCCCTTTTTATACAAGCTTATGGGGTCATGGGCAACCGGGGCCTTACCGGTTATGGGCCGGTAAAAATCCTGAGACTTATAGGTAACTTTTCCCTGGCCCCCGATGCCTTTTAATGGCTTGATAGCTTAGGAAACATCAAACGGCGCAACAAATGGGGCAAGCCGCCATTCATGAATCAGCAGTGAAGTGAAGCGACACAAACATCAGATCTCCATCAATGAAGATCTGCAATGAACCGAAGGAATGAAACTTCACTGTTTTCCTAGGTATCATAGTTCTGGCCGATCCAAATAGACCGAACAATCACTCATGATGTCCTGTCTCGGGAAAGAAGAATATTTCGGTTCATCCATCTTCGACCGAATAATGTGTTTTTTACCGCATTTCAAACATTTGACTGAACGATAATTACAGACCACGGCAAGAACTTAGGGGACGATATAAATCACATCACCACTGTTTCTGTCAGATCTCCCTCTTCCATAAGAGCAAAGATCTGAGGGGCAATTAGAGGTAGTGAAAATGAGAAAGAAAAGTAAATCTACAAATGACATGGCCCAGCCCACGTCCAAACAGGAGAAGGAAGTTTTGATGGGTTCGGCCCAAGTCTCCACAAGTAGCAAGCCCAACTTCACAAGGAATGATAGAAGTAAAATAGAAATTTGTATTTATTTATATTATAAAGAGTTGTCCCACATCAAAAAGGTGGGTACGGAATATGAGGCATGATGTGATATAAAGCCAAAACCAATCACTAATGAAAGGAGATCTGTTTTCTGGAAAGTATGACCAAAAGTACTTTTTTCTGCTTTAAGAAATTAATTGTAGTACAAAAAGGACTCACTACAAAGAAGAACTTATCTTTACTAATTTGAAAGTTTAGCTTCACAATTTACTCCATGCATTAAAACATATAATTAGACACAAGCCATACATGAAAGTTCTTCTTAATTTATAAATAAGAGTGATAACACAATTGATTGGAGACCATGGCTCATGAAGCAAATGTCATTAATTCTAATAAAAGTATGTGGGCATAACAAATCCCCACAACAAACTTGTCGTGGATCATGGTTGGACTCAATGTAATCTCTTTTTATTTTATTTTGAGTTGTGATAGGTTGACACATCGGTTTGTTGTGAGAATTTGTTGTGCTCGTAGAAGAAATCACAAATTCCCTTCTCAATTAAAACTCATTTATCACGTAATCGAAAACTTTATATAGTTTGTATAAATGAGATAATATTGAATTTTATAAATAACCAAGTTTTTTTATTTACCAAAAACAAGCCTTATACATTAAATAAGATGTGTATAATGCAACTCACTAAACAACTTATTGTTACGTTATTCCCCTAAATATAAGGTTTAAAAGTAATAAATTAAATCATTGTTCTACTTAAATTGACTATGGTTTAAAGTTTTACTTTTTTAAACCTTAATACTTAATTTGTTACTTTTTGAAAATTTTAGGTTGCTTTAAAAATTATAGAGTTTAATTTGTTACAAATTCTAAACTATAGAGTTAAAAATGTGGTTTAACCAAAAAAAAAAAAAAAAAAAAAGGAAAAAGAAAAGTTAAGTTAAGTTTATTAGCGACAATCAATTTTAGATAAATCTGACATAAACGTCTCTACCCAGTCGAAAAATTATAGAATACTTTCACAATATATTAATGTCGTACTCTTTCATCTCATATGAATGATATATCTCACTAATTAAATTTAAGACAAATTATAAATACTTCCCCTTTGGTATACCCTTGAAACAATGAACTATACCTCCCAGTCTCCCACGTGGTTTTATTTTGTGCCACTTACCTTCTATGTGATTTACTTTGTCAGTCATTTCTATTAATTATAACGAAATTTGATAGTATGACATATAAACAGTTAATTAGGTAGAGCTTGAAGAAGAAGGAAAAGATAAAGAAAAAAAAAAAAGAGATTGGCATAATGACATCATTACTTGCATAAAATAGTCTTCTTCTTTTTTTTTTTTTTTATAGAAAGTTTATTTTTAATGTCATAAAATTCAGTTATAATTAACCTAAAATAAAATTACACGAAATGTAGTGTCACAAAATAAATTCATAAGGGAGGTAAACGGCATAAACTAAAGCATAATTTTTTATTTTATTTTTTAAGTTATACTACGTATAATTTGGCATTTATGTTGGGATCCATGTGAGAGCAACGCACCTCAGGCCTCATCTCATATTTTGCTTCTTTAGTGAGGCAGTGAATTTCAAAACCCTGCTTCCAGAGCTTTTCACAGTCTCTCTCTCACATACACACAGACAAAATGGCGAATGAGCAACAGTCATCATCGCTGCGACCATGGTTCCTCGACGTAGTGCCTTTAATGGTGGTTGTTCTAATAGCAGCTCACGTCTTCGCTTTGGTACTCTCTAAAAACTCTTCTTTCTCTTATTCACTTCCTCTCCAATTCCAACCAGATCTCTGATTTTCCTCACTCTTCATACTCTTTCAGGTGTACTGGATTTACAGATTAGCCACCGAGAAACAGCCTCAGAGGAGAAAGGCACACTAAAAGTAACACTCGTAAGTCTAATTTCATTCAACAAAATCGAGAAAGGTTGGTCAAACCCTAATTTGTGGATCGCGATGAAAAGAAAAACAAAAAATTATAGTAATTAGTTTTAGTTAATGGAACTATTTGTTGATGTTAAGTTGTTAATTGTTATGATCAATGTAATTATTTCATTGCTTCATATCCTTATAGACTTCGATTACTTTTCGGTGGATGATTGATACGTTTTAAGCAAGTTGACTGAGTAACATTTGAGTGTTTCTTCTGAATTTTAGGAGATTTTGATTTATTTTATGTTAATTTTCTTTTGGGCAATTATAGTTCTAAAATGCTGTAGCTGTTGTGTCTTAACTCTTATGTGGTATATCCGTTTTTTCTTTTCTTGTGTACTTCCTGTTTGGTTACTGAGAAAACGAGGAAGAAAAAACAACTACTAATGTTTTTGTGCGCATTTATAGATATCGATTATTTCTAGTAGATCTGCTATATGCGCCCATTGGTAGTTGAGGGAATGTAAAAAGAAAAATGAAATGTGTGTGCTCGTGCGAATATTTTTACAGTGTTCTGTGTGAGTTGATGTTTGGTGTACTAGTAGTTCTGAATCACTAGGAAGTGTACATTTTAAAACATCCAGGCAATTTGATATAGACCTATCTCAGTTTACTTACTCCTGAGTTATGGGTTAGCCTGATGAAACAATGCTGTTAATATATGATTATATATGGAAACCGAAAAGTAGATCCCTTGCAGCATTGGGTTTCTAATTGGCCTAATTAAGTCACAAGCGGCGGCCTAGGGAGAGATCCAACATGTGATAATCTTATGAGGGGGGGGGGTGTAATAGTACTCTAGTAGGGTGGTGTTGTATGTGTCATTGCTCTATGGCAGTTGGACTGTGGAGCTTCGTTTTTCACTCTTTTAGGATTCATTGGGTGATATTGGGGAAGGTAGTGGATCTTTTGTTTGGGTGGAGTGGTTTGGCAAAAAGAAATGTATTGGTTGAGAATTAAAGAAGTATATGTAAATATTTACGCGCAAAGTTGTTGCCTAATGTTTCTTGTCATTCAAAGTTGTATTGCTTTGGTTGAAGAGTGGAGATTGAATATGAACAAATATATACTATAGTTTTGTCCTTTCCTTGTTAGTGTACGGTGCTCATATAAAATAGTTGTGGGCTTGGAAATTTCCACCGGCCTACCCTATATAATGGACACAGAAGAAGACAGACAAGGGAGACCTGCTAACAGTTGCAATACTTAAATCCATTTCCCACCAGGTAAGTAATTGTTCAGTACTTCAGTCATATAATAACACGTACACGTCATTGACCATAAGTTAGAAGGAACTTGTTGCTTTTTTAATTCTTGGGATATATTACCATATATTAACAATTTAACACCCCCAATTTGTGAAGGGATTGGAGCTCATCCAGCTTGGTCATTACAATAAGATTTTCTGTATTAATTTTGTGCAGGGTCGGCCTTGGGAATTATAAGGCCTGGGACGGTGCAAAAAGATAATGCATTCTATCTCATAAAAAATAAAAAAAAGTCATTGAAAAAATACTTTACACAAAATTTGTGTTACAAAATTACTAATTAAACTTTTATATTCAATATTTTCTTACAAATCTTGTTCAATAGATAATATAACTAACCCATTTAATATTTCTTGTGACATAGTTGATCGACAAATAAGATTTTTATAATTTTAACTTTGAAAGGCTTCTTTCAACAGATGTGATTGTGACAACTATAGTCAATAATATCCTATATGCAATAAATGCGTTTGGAAAACAATTCAAATCCTTAATAAATTAAGTATATCAGTCGCTGTCTTTTTTTCTTTTGGTAAAATCTCTTGTAAGACTTTTAATTCTGAAAATAAATCAATATTATCAAGATCAGAAAATTATCATATTTAAAAAACTTTCAAGATTAACACAATATTTTTTCAAATTATCATAATTTAGTGAAGTTAGCTTCTTTACATCAAATAAATACCAAAAATTGTTCTCATGCATACTTGGGCTAGAGAAAAAAATTATTATTAGACTTATTTTAAAGGTTTGTTTTAAATATATGGCCTTTTCAATTTCTTGTATAGTATAGTATATATATATATATATATATATAATACATTAATATATAATATAATAAGGGTCTTAAAAAATTTTGGGATGAGGCCTAGGGCGATCGCCTGCCTCGCCTTTGCCCAGGGCCACCCCTGAATATTATGTGTCGCCTTGAATATTGTTAGTTGTTAAGTTGAGGATGAAAAATTCTTCCCCATTTTCATGGTAGGTAAAGACTACACAAAATCTTCTCCATTTTCTATATTGATTGTGTGTCGCATTGGTTGTCTATAGAAATGGACTAAGTAAAGGCACGGTGGCCAATTAATTAATTCTATGTCAACTAATGGGCTCATAAAAGACTACTCAGGTGAGCTAAGTGTAAGAAATAGTAAATTTAGTACATTGCTTTGTGATTATTTGTAATGGGGCCTTGAAATGAAGTAAATCCGACAAGTAACATTTTATTTCTTATATCTAACAATAATGACAACTAGTGAGACTAATTGGATAATTGATCCCACCCTATTCCTTGGAATATATTGAGATGCATGGAGTAAAATTGAAGTCATTATAAGGAAAAAGAAAATACAGATTACCATTAATATACTTTCTTTTTTTTTTTGTTGGCAAGTCTTATTATAGACTCCAAAACAGAGATTCGAAGGCTTTAATTTGATTTTTTCCAATTTCAATATTGCTTTCTTGGATTTTTTTTCTTCTTTCCAATTCCCAATTTTATTTTCTTTCAAAAATTGGTTTTAGAAATGACACATACGCAAAATAAGGACATTTGTTTTTCAAATTTGTGAAAAAGTGTGTTTAACAACTAACAACAGTGACCTGCGACTGACTATTAGAACTGGCACATGGGCATAAAAAAAATAAGTAAGTAAAAAAATAAAAACCAAAGTAAAATAAGTAGACTGTTTACTTGTGTAACAACATGGAAGTACTCTTTAACTTTTAATAATTCTGCAATTTTGTAGTTTTGCATCTTATACCAGCTTGCATTGAGGGCAAGTTTGAAAAGCTGGACCCGGAAAGAATTTGTGATGAGAGGCTTTAATTAACTTGCTAGACTTTGCTGCTAAATCTGAACTTAATTAACATGTAATTATAAGGGAAAAACTTAGGTTAGGTACATTAGGTTCCCCAATTGAATTCAAATACATGGATGCATTAACCAATGAAACACAAATAATATTATCTTTTCTAAGAATATTTAAATTCAATGTATTTAAATTCAACTAGAAACCTAATGCATTTGACATAAACAATTATACCTAAGTTTTACCTTAATTATAATATGGTAGTTCATAAGTCAACAAGTAATAGAAGCAAGATAGTAGTTGACACCGTAAAGCTAGGGAGCATTTAGAATAAACTTCATTAAGTAATGCAATTTTTTTCATTTTATTTGGTAGGTGTGCCAAGCTTGAACCTCTTTGTCCCGGAAAGAGACGACACTAGAATCAGTGTTTTCTTGACAAGGACTAGATGAAAGTGTCATCACATAAAATAAGGCATGTGAAAGTCCTTTTCTTTACTTGCATATGGCAAACAATTCAACAGCAATGTCACTCAATTTTATTTTTTTACTATCTGTTAAGGTTATAAATTGTAATAGAAGCAACAAGACTTTCACATGGACTTATTAATCATATCGTTTTTATCATACACTAATCATAACAGACTTAAACAGTTGCGAAAATTTTTGTATGTTTGCCTTCCAGTCTAAAAATTGAATTGAAGGCTATGTAAATAATAAGCCGTATGATCTTCCCAAGTCCATATGCTTTTAGTCCAAAATCTAAGGTTTGAAAGTTGGAACTGCTTTTGATTTCTTCGAAGTAACTTTAACATCAAATTTCAACTTTAGACAAAGCTAGAAACTGAAATTCTGAAAACTCTTTTCAACAGTGTAAATTAAAGCTATTGGGGTTTCAGGGTTTCACTACTTGCAGAAATTCAAATTTAGCTTTTTGTTTTTAAATAAACAAAATTTCACCTTTGAAGGTTTTAAACTTACAGCTTTTTCCCTTCTCTCTCTCCCTTTGTCCAGTGGGGAAGGGAAAGAAGTACTGAAAGCTGAATATACTACACGGAGAGACACCTCTTGTTATTTATTTTTGTGAATAAAACTGAATGTTGTCCTGAAAGATTATCTTCTTTTGGGCAAGAAATACTGAATTTGATGGAAAACCCTGTCAGAATATTGTTTTAAAGGGTCCCTTAAAGTGGTTACTTTTATATTTAATATTGTCTATTGCACCCAAATTGGCCTTGGTGAAAGAAAGTACTGAAATTCAGTGGCCAAAAAATTAGTTCTTTGGTTATTTTGTAAGAAGAAGACAGACAGCTAAACACCAAAGAAAAAACAACCTCCATTAGGGACGAACATTAGTTACTGAGAGAGTAACAGAACATGAACAAAACTCCACTTAAAAATACATGCACAAAATAAAGGAACTCTAACATGCAACTTACTTTTTTATCCACTTGCACAGTATCTTTCTAGGCACTAGGCATGGTAATTTTTTGTTTTTGCGAAGCCTGAAAAAAATGCGTATATCAAATATACACCGTTTATACACACCACTTAAAATATAGATATACATTCATAAAATATGAACATATATAAACATTGATGTTCACAATTCGTAAATATATGTCTATATTTAAGTGGTATGTACACATCATAGTATGCAATAATATTTATCCTTTTGGGGGGTAAAAATCTTTCATTGCAATGATTTTATAATTGTAAATCTATGAAATTAGCTTTACTGATCTAAGCAAATGAAAAAATATACAGGGTATCTTCTAGTTCTACAAAAGTTCCAATTGATAAGGATTAATTTAAGCTAAACCACTACCTAGCTCCATATTCAATCCAATTCCCATGAGACTAAAGTTTGATTAGCAATTCATTGTTTTTGTACACTAAAATTTAAATTGAGATAGAACTTTGAGATAATCTGCTCAAATACTAAACTAAGAACTAAAAGTTTTATTAGAATACTATGTAACAAAAGTTCTTTTAAAGACAAAAAGAAAATACTACTTCAATTGAATGTCAGTCAGATCAAACCAGATTTGCTTGAACACCTTGATAATGAGGTCATGGTATTGATCTGAATTCAAAGAAAGATAACAAGCAAGAAGGTCTTCAAGGTCCTTTGATGCCCTGATGTTGTTCTCCACAATCATTTCCACCATTGAATCCCTGAAATCTCTCTGAGGATCAAAGGAAGACTTCACAACTGCAAAGCTATCAGAAAGACGACTCCTTGAGCTTGAACTAGAGGTTGTTGATGACACACTTCTACGATTGTGTGCTTGAATTTTCCTACTTGCAATTCTTGGAGAATTAATTCTAAGCCTGACACCTGGTGAATTCACAGAAAATCTTTTTACAGGACTAGTTCTCTGCTCTTTCATTTTAATTCTCTCTTCCTTCACAACCTTGACCGATAAAGACCCATGTGCATTTCTTTCTTCAAATTTAGCTGAGCTCCCTCTATATTTAGTTGGCTCTTCTTTCTGCTCCAAATCACTGAATTTTGGCTTGGTTATGATTGGAGGAAGTTCAAGCTCAGATAAGGAATCAAACCCATCTAGCTTTTCAAACTTACTAGCTAAAGACTTATTATCCATGTCTATAACAATGTCATTAGCATTGGAATTCACATTGCAGACACAAGGTCTTGACCATGACACCATTCCATTGAATGACTCAGTGGCAAGAATACGATCAGACCTGAATTCAGGCTCATGGAATTCTGTCTCTGGTGAAGTATCAAAAGGAGAAGAAGAAGAGCACTCAGGTGGGGAATCAGACTTGGTCCACACTGAGTCAAGCGTGGCACCACAGCTACAACCTGCAGGGACAGAGGAAGTGACAAGCTTAGGTGAAGAAGACCTTAAAGTTCTTTTCTTGACTCTATGTTTGGAGGATTTTCTAGGTGGGTCAGGGAAATGGTTGTCTAAGGCTTTTGGTTTTGGGTTAATTATGGGTGAATTATAGAGTTTATGATGATCAGTTGGGATAAGCTCCCTTGTGAAGTAGTAGGATTTTCTTGGTTGGTTTTGGTGGGGTTGCTTTGGTTTGGATTGCTGTGTTGTTGCTGAAGATGATGTTGGATTTTTTTTCTTCTTGGTAGGAGGGGTATTGTGGTTTCTACCTTTGCCCATGTCCTTGATTTTGTAAAACCAGGCATTAGGCATCATATCTGATAACTTGAACCTGTAATTACCCATCAAAAACACCACAACTCTCTCTCTCTCTCTCTCTCTCTCACACAGACACAGTCCTTCCCTATGTATGAAAATACAAAAAAAGCTAGTGACACTCCCTTATGAATTTATCTGATTCTCTCTGCCGGACACACTCTCAGCTTGTGTGAGAGATTGAATAGAAATAAAGAAGTCATCTACAAAGTTAAATATTATGACACTTCGCTTGCCTAATGCATAGTTAAATAGGGAGAGTGAGCCTTTCGGAATTTGAGGTACCAATGGGGTTTTATTTTTATACTATTATCCACAAAGGAAGAAAAAGCTGATGCATAGTTATAATAGGCAAAGTGTGAAATATACCATTCCAATAGCCAAACCGGCGAGTACCGAAACGGTATCTACAACTTTGTGAATTTTCAGGTTGGCTTTGTGTTACAGAGAATATAATAAAAAATAATAAAATGAAATATATATATATTTTTAAAGTGGGCATATTGGCATTTATAAATCGTAAATATCAATTTTCGTAATCATGAACTTTTAACATTTACATTGTCTATTATTTATAGGGAGATATATGTATGCACATTTTACTATTTCAGGTGGTATTCATGAACAGAATGTATTAAGTGGTGTTGACGTATCACTGACTTAATTTTGTAATGGTTGGTTTGGAGATTAAGGCTTAAGCCAATTGTTTTCCACACTAATTACCTAACATAGAAGAAATTTGTTCTCTTGTAATGATCAGCTTTTGTTTACTTGTTAACAAACTGCTACTTGTAAATGATTCTCCTATTCGGAGCTGCTGGTGCTGGCTGCTTCTTCACATTCGTACTACGGCTAGTGCAAGCCTTATCCACACTCTAAACCCTTTTTCTCCACGTGGCTTACATGCATTCCTGGACCCTCAATAAGGGGCCCTACTTGGTTCTAGGCCACTGCATTTCTTTGCATTTTTGAAATTGAGGTTATAACCGTAATGTTGTTATAAAATTATTCATTTACATTCTTTCTCATGGTACTCACAACCAAGATTATTCACATTCCATTCCTCTATTTTAAAACATCCAAACAAGATAGTTTAGATTTGTTCCATTCTATTCTTTTTCATTCCTTATACTCATTCAATTTCATCCATTTATAATTTATTCATTCCATTCATTTGTAAACATTAAACTCCCAAACAAAGCCTAAAATAAATTTAAATTGTCAATTATGCCATCATGACAATTTATATTTATTTCTTTAAAATTAGTAAATGTGGGTCATAATTGTCAATTTATATAAGCACTCCCTTTTATTTTCCCACTTAATTTTTAAAACATCCAAAGGGAGGGTATCTATTCCCCTTCCCCTTTATTTAATTTTAAAACATCAATATAAGAAAAAAGAGTAACCATTCTCCTCCCATCTCCTATCCTTTCCTCTCCCCTCCAAACTTCCAAAACTAAAAACTGATTTTGTGATTATACTCAGGCCAATCCTCATGATCATTGGTGTTGTAGACATGCTGTATTTTTTTTATTAAATGATTGTGAACAAAAATGAACTTATCCTCCCAATTTTTTTTTTTGAACAAGATTGAAGCAATTTGACTAAACATCTGCAGCTAATTATTGTCCTAGATGAACAAATTGAAAATGATACCAGAAATTGGAAGTTCTAAAAGTACCTTTCATATATGCTTTTCAAGAATTGCAAAATTGTTATGTTGGAGATATGAAACTTCCAAAACTAAAATCTGATTTTGTGATTGAGAAAAAAAAAAAAAAGGTTTAAATAGTTTATCAAAACCTTTTTTTTTAACAAGACATGAAGCAAATCACCAACTTAATCCCACCCATATGTGTTGAGTTGGGTTGGTTTCTACACATGTGATGGGTTGGGTTGGGAATTTCTCAACTTGACAATATGAGGTTGGGTTGAAAAACGCAAAAACCCTTCAACCCGACGCATACACACCCTTACATTGTAAGTGATTTTGAGCTCTGGTGTATGGTGCTAGATCATTTCACGTTAGACAGGTAGGTATATTAACGTATTTTGTGACAGATTGGAATTTGATTTTTTATTTTTAAGTATTTCAGTTATCTAACACGTATTTACATGGATTCATGAAAGTATTGCCGCTTATGGTTATCGAAATATTGTGTAATCTGTATGTGATTATGTGAACCTCGTTGTATTGTATCATGTTTCCTAACATAATATTTACATTTTACAAAGAAATAGTGAAAAGATAAACATTATAAATTTTCCCACTCCAATATATATTTGCGGTACCCATAAAGGAATTCATGCAATCAATTGGAATTTGAAGGCTATTCAATAAATAGGTTGCATACATGCAGCTTCAAAAGAGGTGAGTCAAAGATTCATTGTGCCCGACTGCACATTGGGCACTCATTCACATGATGGCTGCTTCTTCACATTCGTACTAAGGCTAGTGCAAGCAGCTTATCCAGAACACTCTAAAGTGGGTGTGCCTTCTGAGGATATTTGCATCCAACATGTTACAAAAAATGATTTTTGGCTTAAAAAAAAATGCTTTTAAAGAGAAAGAGATGTCACAAAGGAATCAATCCTTTCTCCAAATATATTTATTTGGCATTGCTAATGAAACCCGAAAATATTTCCTCACCTCTATTTATAACAGTCTAAATTACTTAAACATGCAAAACCGTCTTTTTTTCTAATTATTTTTATACTTTCCTTACTCATTATATTATTTTATTGTCTAAGGGAAAAGATATAGATAGTGACCAACGGATGAGCTATTAAGAAACTTTGGGTCTCACCGCTAAGTTATCAAAATATGACCTGCGTCACCACAACA
Organism: Fagus sylvatica; assembly: GCA_907173295.1. Lineage (NCBI taxonomy): Eukaryota > Viridiplantae > Streptophyta > Magnoliopsida > Fagales > Fagaceae > Fagus > Fagus sylvatica. The sequence continues at coordinate 25,566,522 of OU015764.1, forward strand.
AAAGGTCCCGACAAAGATGAAGATGCCGTGATAAGACGCACATTTCTACGGTTCTTTCTGCCCGCACTCAGCAGCATGGTATTGCCATCCATTCACACACACACACACTAAACAAAAGTAGGTAAATAAAGTCAGCACTGAGCATATCTTAAAGTCATAAGTGACCAAAGTTTTCAACCAATTTATCGTCCATCTCATTTTTTAGACTAAACAATCAGGATTAGTGTCACTATCCTAATTTCACCATTATTGTTTGTTCTTAACTAGAAGTCTAACAATTTAATAACATGCACACTGTTATATAATAATCTAAAACAATTTTAATAACATGCACACTGTTATATAATAATTTAATTAGCATCTCTCTCTCTCTCTCTCTCTTTTGGGGGGAAGCAATAAATCTTTCTTTTTCTTTTTTTTTTGTTAGGGGGGTTGTAAAATAGTATATTATACTGTATATATTATCAGGATAAAGAACAAGCAGAAAAGGATAGAGCTAAAATGCTCCTGAAGTGTAAGCGGTGCACATGACTCAGCAAATATACGTCCAAGATGAAAATTTTGAGAAATACTATTTGGGTGCTTTTTCTTTTATGGTGTTGCCTTTTTTCCTTTTTCTATTATAATAGGGCTGTACTTTCTAGATGAGTCAATTTGTAGTTAAGGTATCCTCTGTTGTTACGTTTGTCTAAGGGCCCAGTTAGTTCAACCAACCCAATTCTGTTTGTATAAGGGCCCAGCTAGCTTAACCAATCCAACCATTGAAAAAGACTGTGTACAGAACTGTGTACAAACTGTCACATTCAATAAATAAAATCTTAACAGTGAAAATAAATTCTCCCAATTTGAAGTGAAATAGAGAATATCTTGTTCCAAATTTTAGGCATTTCTGAGTTATCTCATATATATGATATATGCATCATTTCTTACACTGGGTGGATCACACATGATGCATAAAATAATAATTGAAGCGGCTCAATGTAGACATACAAATTATAAAAGGGCTTACATTCCTTCTTTTTTTTATGTGTGCCTTAGTCTTTGGTGTCAGCATTCCCAATGGAATAGCAAAAATTTGAGCCAAAATTCAGCTTAAGAGTTAAGACCTTACTTTTTCTATTTTAACTAACCATTTTTCAAAACACTATTTATTCTTAACTCTATTTTATTTGTTTTTTATTATATTTTCTAAAGCACTCCATTGGGAGTGTATTTTAGAGTGTATTTTAAGGTTTAATATATTAAGCTACAATGCTTAGTTAAAAATGCTTAAGCACTGTAGCTCAAAGCTACTTTGCCTATTGGATTGTCAATCTATTGGGAGTGTATTTTAAGGTTTATTAGGCATATTTTACCTAGAATAGGATTTTAGCTAATGGATTGCGAATGCTCTCAATGCATCAAAATAACAATAGGTCTGCAAGAAGTGCAAAGGGGCTTGTTTCATTAACGTTGTCTCAAGTCATTAGTCCACATTTTAAGTCCTCGCAACCAGCTTTTTCTGCCCAGCAAAATTACTTTTAACCCACCCCCATTATAATTTCTTAGTACCGTCGCTGTCAATGACAGTAGGTGTTTCTTATTAGGATTTTACACACTCTTAGCTATCAATGAAAGCACCCAATCAAGTGTATAATGCGAAATACTTAACGTCAGACCAAATTTTGATGCAAGTTGTGCAGGCAAGCCATGTTAAGGCCAAGACTCTAATTTAATTTGAAAACGATTTAGCTTAGTAAAGAGCGCCAGAAAGGTTCAGAACAAAACAATCTGTCAAACACATTACTTGACAATCCCAACGACTACTTGATGCAGAAATGTTTTGGTAACCTATGAATGACACGAACGGTTTGTTTTTTTTTATGACTTGAAAGCTTAAAAACGAAATCAGAACTATTCATATGCACACGAACTGACTGGATGAGACATTCTCCTTGTAGAAAATCCAGAAGGGTTGCCACGTTTGTGCACTCCTAGCCATTAGTAGAGCAGTACCAACGTCTAGCACGTTCATCTTTACTGATGAACTGGAGAGGGGACCGATTTAATAGTTTGTCGTGCCCAAAACATGTTCAACTTTATGCAAAACATATTTGTTTGTATCTTGGTGATATTTGTTTGTACAAGACAAAGAACCAAATTCAAGCCAATCATGTTTTTGGCTAAGTTCGAATCGGAAAATTATTAGTTATTCATGGCATATTGTTGACGTGGTACTCCAAATCAGTAAAAACTAGTCAACTAATACACAAGTTAACCTTTTCACATGATTTTTTTTTTTACTTATTTCAGATTATTTCTGTATTAGATTGTTTGTTTTTATTAATGTAGAGTATCATGTCAATTGTAGTCCGGGAGTATTTACTCGATTTAGGTCTATGTAGATTCACCAATAGCAAAATTTCCGGTTTGCATTGTGACTGTTTGTCATCTTCGGAAGGAAGTTCACATCAGGATTTTGAGAGATCTTCAAGGGCCTTGTTTTTTTTGTTTTTGGTAGGTCATCTTCAAGCCTCACATGATGGTTGTAATGCACAAATTTAACTGGAATGAGACTTTTTGGGCTAAAGAATGTTAAAACGCTGCGATTGAGACACGACATAACAGACAGATACGCTGTTAATGTCAATTCTAAAAGCTAAGGAGAAATATTGCTATCATAGAAATGGGATTATCGGATGTTCTTTACCTTGGAAGTTTCCTTTTGTTTGTTGTGTTGGTTTTGATCTACACAGTATCTTTGTATAATGACTAGTTTGAATTGGCAGCACCTATATTTAAGGCACAATAACCCACCACAAGTGTGACTGTGTGAGTGCTGAATTAGACAAGGAGCCCATTCTCTAAATGAGCCCTTTATGAACTGCAATATGAGGCCCAAAAGTGTGTACTAAATTGGATTTCTGAAGCAGCCCACTTACAAATGGTTTTTGGGCAAATTACCGATAGAAAAGGCAAATGTTAAAATTATTCACCAGATTTGTTTTGTTATTTATTTTTATTTTTATCAAAAGGTTCACCTCTTTCAGGTCCCTCAAATTGCGATCTTAAATGCCTTTCATAAAAAACTATACGTCGTGGGTTCAAATTTGAAAATCAATCTCTCTAAAAAAAATAGAAGATAAAGTTGTCTATCAATTACTTCTCAGAGGCTTTACAGAAATATAAATTTTGAATATATAACACAACTTTTTCTTAATAAGCCACGAAAGGTTGAAAAAGACCTGATTTTACTCTCTCTAAAAAAATAGAGGATAAAATTATTTACCAATCACTTCTCACAAACCCTACAAAAGCATGAATTTTGAACATATAGTACGACTTTTTCTTAAGAAGCCTAGAAGCCACGAAAGGTTGAGAAATACCCTTCTTCTTCTTTTTTTTCTTTTTTTCTTTTTTACAATGAAGGTTGAGAAAAACCTGATTTTGCTTTCAATTCTTGTGCCTAATAACAAAACAGAATATGAGAAAGTTGCCTCATCTACATCAATAAAATTCAAAGCTTTTAATGCCTGTGAATTTTGAACATATAGTACGACTTTTTCTTAAGAAGCCTAGAAGCTATGGTTTTAAAAACCGGATCGGACCAGCCGGTTCAACCGGGGAGCGGTGTCCAATCCGGTCTGATTCTCTAGAAAAATCAAAAAATTAAAAAAATAGGCCAAAAACCAGAAACCGTCGGTTCAACCATAAAAACCGCGAACCGGAGCGGTTGAACCGGTTTTGGCCCGATTCCACTTATTCCAAAACTACGTCGTTTTGTTCTTTTTTCCCTAACCTAAAACCCATTTTTTTCATTTTCAGCCTTCCTTCCTCAGTCCTCACGCCGTTCTCCCTTTCTCACTCTGCCTCTCAGTCTCTCACTCACTCTCACTCTCGCGGTTTCTCACCTCTCGGTCTCACTTCCGGCGCGATCTCACCTCCGTGACTCACCGTCTAGATCTTTCACCATCTCACCTTAGTGGCTCGCAATCTCACCGCCGCCTCAACCTCTTGCTCGCGATGCCGCCACTGCTCGCCATCTCGCCGTCGCCTCACGCTTGCGATCTCACCGCCACCGCTCGTCCTCGATCTCTCTCACCCACTGACCCAGCCAAGGGCCACGGCACCCCCATCAAGCTCTCTCTCTCTCTCACTCCCACTGTCAAATTTTGGTCTACTGGTTGTTTTTCTTTTTCCCCATATTTTCTCTCTGATTTGGTGTCTACTGGGTTGTTGGTCTGCTGGTGTGAATTGTATGAAGTTTTGATTTTTATTCATTTGTATTGGTTGTGCTTCTAGATTGAAATTTTGATTGAAATTCAACGTGCTTCTGGGTTGTTGGTCTGCTGGTGTGATTTGTAAGTTGGTTTGTATTCATCTGTATTTGTTGTGCAATTTATTTGATATTTGATTTTATTGCAGGATTGTTATTTGTATGGTTTAAGGATGATTATTTTGTATGTTAATATGCTTATTTATTTTTATTTTTTCTACTAAATATAAAATGTGAAGAGAAAACCGGTTATATTTTTTTTTATGTATTTAATTAATTATTTTATTTATTTATATAATTTTAAAGCTATTTATGACGTCACCGGTTCGACCACTGGTCCGACCCCGGTCGGACCAGTGGTACGGGAACCACTCCCTTTTCCGATTCTCTTCCCTGTCCGGTTTTTAAAACCATGCTAGAAGCCACAAAAGGTTGAGAAATACCCTTCTTCTTCTTCTTTTTCTTTTTTACAATGAAGGTTGAGAAAGACCTGATTTTGCTTTCAATTCTTGTGCCTAATAGCAAAACAGAATATGAGAAAGTTGCCTCATCTACATCAATAAAATTCAAAGCTTTCATGCCTGTGAATTTTGAACATATAGTACGACTTTTTCTTAAGAAGCCTAGAAGCCACGAAAGGTTGAGAAATACCCTTCTTCTTCTTTTTTTTCTTTTTTTCTTTTTTACAATGAAGGTTGAGAAATACCTGATTTTGCTTTCAATTCTTGTGCCTAATAGCAAAACACAATATGAGAAAGTTGCCTCATCTACATCAATAAAATTCAAAGCTTTAATGCCTGGTTCCAGGAAGGCAACTATGTCCAAATAACCTATTTAAAAGTGTGGAAAAGGAAGTCCTAGACATATGAACACATATATGATAAATGACAACTTCAATCACCTTGATGGGGAAGCTATCTTATAATTCCATCTGATATTTGCAAATGCCAATAGACTTTTTCTCCAGACAACTACACTACTTTACAACATGATATTCGAAGAGAAAGAGGATGTAGGTGAAGCTTCTGGGTTCACATAAAAAAAAAGGTGAAGCCTCTGGGTAGAAGCTAAGACGCGTTTCAGCTTTGTACAAGTTTTGACCTTGGACTTACACATATATTAAGTTTTCTGAAGCAAGGCTACAAATTGAACATCTAACAGTTGTGCGCATCACGAAGTTGCGTGCAGCATATCCCGTGGAATTCATTATTTGGCATGCTTGCCGAAATATTGACCCAAAAAACAGGGGGGGTTCATGATTATTAAATATAGACGCGTAAAAGGAAACAATTGCCAATGGTTATTCATGCATATAAAAAGAGGAGCGTTGGAATTCATTTCTTACCATTAATTGAAAATAGAATCATTCTAATAGGGCATAACATATTGTCAACGGGTAAAACTTAGGTATAATTCCTTATGTCAAGTACATTAGGTTTTCCAATTGAATTCAAACAAATGGTTGTATTAATCAATAAAACACAAACAATGTTATCTTTTCCAAGAATATTTAAATTCAATGTATTTGAATTCAACTAGGAACCTAAAGTACTTGACTTAAGAAACTATACCTAAATTTTATCCTATTGTCAACAAGGTGCTCATGTCAAATACTTCATAAAGAACTAATTTTATGGCTATAGACTCACAATTTTAGTTAGGGTCTTTGCGAAGGACAATAATATTTGGTGACTACTTTGAACGAATATTTCATATAAAACAACAGTATGTTCTTAGAGGAAATTAATGACTGCAAATTAATATGTTGAAGTTCTGAAACAATATATGATTGTTAAATGAAAATTACACTTAAAAGAATTTGAATTATGAACTCATAAAACAAATTAAAAAACAAAAAAAACAAAACAAAACAAACAAACGAACAAGCAAACTTTTAACAAGATTTTACATTTATGGTAGAACAAAGAAGAAACCAAACTACTGTTGTTAACTCTGCAATGCTATCATTGTTGATGAACTCATGGTTGTGGTATTCCCATCCATTACATCCACATCCAAACCGGCCGACCATCTTCGAAGTATCCTCAAGAGTGTAGAGGCTTTCCTTTTAGATCTCATTGTTCCGGTTGCCATTAAGTCCCATATAGCTCTCTCGATCCCTGGTATAGAAGCGAATTCTACCACCAATTCCAAACCCCCTTTTCGACAAATAGTAACAAGAGTAGCTGCTGCGCTCTCTTGGGCTCTTTCTGATCCATCCCTCAATACCTTACCCAATTTCTTCACCGCATTATAAGCAGCGGCGATTGCCACAACTCCACCTCTCTTCACCACCGACTCAAGTATGATCACCGTCTCTTCCTGTAACACATCCATCAACCCAATGATCATTTGCATCACTCCCCCATCAACTAACCTCCCAACTGTCTCCCTCTCTCCCGCCAAATTCAAAATTGCCGCTAATGCGTCCCTTTTTGAAGACGTGGACCCATCTCTCGCCAACTCCATCAATCCTTTGATGACACGTGTCTTTCTTCCAAGTTTCTTTCTATGTGACTGTACACCTGTGAGGGAAAATATCGTAGCCGCCGCATTTCCCCTAGCCTCCCACGAAACACCTGTACGTAAAACCTCGATAATACCGTTTATAGCTCCGTCTGTTTCCATAATCCTCGTCTTGTTTTCCTCTAGAATCGAGAGGTTTAGCAACGTCGTCACGGCGTTAACCTGTAGGTTCGGATACTTCAAACTAACATCTGACCCTAAAAACCGTACCAACAAAGGCACAGCTCCGGCTTCAGCAATGCAGGCTCGGCTATCCGAATTGGTCTTGGCGAGTACACGAAGCTCGTAAACGACCCCATTTGCAACTTCCATTGACTCCAACCCTAACAACTTGTTAATCAGAAACGTCACAGTCATTCTCGTTGCTTCCAATGCCGTTTTGTTTGTCCTAACTCCATTGACTTTCAGTTTACATCCCGTGGCCTCAAAGGGAATCTTTTGCTGTCTGCACCACATAGCAATCAGATTTTTCAAAGCAAAGTTAGAGACAAGATCGGTGTGGGCCAATGTTTGACCGGTTTTGGGACACGTGTTGTGCCCAGAATCAATCCAGAGTTTGATAGACTCTCTATCGTACGTCTGTCCAGTTGCCACGACGACAGGATCCCGCATCAGATCCAAACTAATCGGACACCGAAAATCCGGCGGAATAACCGTCTCAGACGGCGGTTTCCGATTCTTACAATCCGGTTCCGGCGTCGAAGCTCCGAAGAGAACGCATTTAGCGTAGCGAACGAGTCCGATCAAAGCGATAACCTCCGACTTCAAGTTCTCACCGCTTTGACTCTGATTCTGAACCTCCTCTTCAAGATTCTCAATTTCCTCTCTGCAACTCGAAGCGTCACGAAGACCCAATTTCCCAAAAATCTCAGCAAGTTTGGATTGTTCAGGAACAATCTCGCTCTTGATCGAATCAAGCAAACCGAAAACGCCGCG